>OU612045.1:80312005-80671495 GCA_914767935.1 Coremacera marginata | reverse complement strand
TTATTATTATTATTATTATTATTATTATTATTATTATTATTATTATTATTATTATTATTATTATTATTATTATTATTATTATTATTATTATTTTTGTTATTATTATTAATATTATTATGTCATTTTTTGGAAAGCTATTTAGGTGGTTGATCTCAAAGAGTCAAAGTTAGGACTCATTTATCGTTATGTGAAAGAACCTCGACTCGAGTTCCACAAGGATCAGTTCTTGGCCCTCTCCTGTTCACTATGTTTGTTAATGATATTTTCAGTAAATGCAGTCATGTTACCATGCATGCCTATGCTGATGATCAGCAACTGTATATGTCAAGACCCACCGGACTTGTTGAAAAGCTATGTGAAAAATTAAATGAGATCTATATATGGTAGCTGAATGGGCCAGAGCAAACATGCTTCAGTTGAACCCTCTTAAATCTTTTCTTCTTCCGATTTCTAAGACTCCTTGTAGAAATATTGATGTTCCACCAATTTTTCTAAATAACATTGAGTTAAAATTTGTCAGTAAGGCCACTAGTCTTGTTTATCGGATCAACTTGACCCTGTTCTGCGAAGATCACATTAATTCATGCGTGAGGAAAATATACTATGTCTTACGAAATCCTCGAATGACTGCAGCATTTGTGCCGGTCGATACTAAAAAGAAACTCGTCTCTCAGTTGTTATTACCAGTTATAACATATTCGGAAGTTGTATTTAGCAAGCTCGACTCGAGATCCCTACACAAACTTCTAGTCGCTTTCAATAGCGCAGTACGATATATATATGGTCTCAAGAAGTTTGATCATATATCGTCCTTTTCAAATAAAATACTAGATCGAAGCCTACCCAATCACCTTGATGCAAGAAATTGCATTTTCTTGCATAGACTCATACACTCGCGTTGTCCCAATTACCTTTTTGAAAAGCTACAATTCTGTCGATCGAGCAGAACCACGAACCTCGTTATTCTGACGCACAACTTTAAAAACTCCAGCAGATTGTTTTTCGTTAGTGCGATAAGACTATGGAATTCATTTCCTAATAATCTCAAAAGTGCCTCGGATATGAAGTACTTCAAGTATTTAATTTTCGAATACTTCTCTTAACTCCCTTCTATCTTTTCTGAATTTCTGCTTTCTCTTAAACCTTACCAATAATCTCTTCTATTGCTATTCTATATTCATTTAATTTTAAAGCTAATTTTTAATGTTCATTTACAATTTTCATCTCGTGATAATTTTCGGATTTGCAATGTAATACGTACTTATTTATTTAGTTTGCTGATTGCTTTTCTTTCATTTACTTATTTACTATTTCATTTGAACAATGTTAGTGTTATGTACTCCATTAACTTTAAAGTTAATTTTTAATGTTAATTTTACAATTGACATATCGTTATAATTTTCTGATTTGCATTGTAATTCCTAATTACTTATTAAACTTACTGATTGTTATTCTTTAATTTACTTATTCAATATTTTATTGGAACAATTTTATTAATTCTTTTTTCTTTTACAATTTTACAAATGTAATTATGTTTTCCTCACTTCTCTCTCTTTATTCTTATAGTTTGCCTCATTTTCGCTTCTCTAGGATATTATATAGTACTTTTCTCTAGTCTGTCGCTTGATGGCGTTAATGAAAATAAAAAAAACGTACTTCAGATACTTTGTAAAAAATACAATGGTCTCAACGTAGTCCACTTTAATGCGCGCAGTTTAAACTCTGCTAAACTGGACTATCTGAGACACATTTTCGAAAACTTAGCGGTTGATATAATTTGCATATCTGAGACGTGGCTTAACTGTGATATTAGTGATACGATTTGTGATATTAATAATTATAAGCTTGTAAGAAATTACCGATCCGGAAAGAAGGGTGGAGGATTAGCAGTTTATTGTAAGACCTATCTTAATGTTGAAGTCGTTTGTAAATCGAATGGACCTGGAATTGAATTTCTCAATTTATGTATCTTTGATTGTAACACTAAAATTCTTTTGTCATGTATGTATAATCCACATAAATGCCATTCTATTGATAGCCCTTTTTCTATATTGTCTGGATGTCTCCTTAATTATGATTTCTTGTTACTATGTGGTGATTTCAATATTAATCTCCTTACCACTGATGTGGCAAGGCAGTTGCTTTCTGACAAAACATCGACTCTGTTACTCTCAATAGTAAACGAAACTTTCCCTACGCGGTTCTCTAACAACTCTAATCCCAGTCTTCTTGATTATTTTATAGTTTCGGATGCTTCTGTGGTTCAACTGTTTGATCAAATTAGTTTTATTTCTGACCATGACTTAATCTTTTGTTCCTTAAGTATAAATTTGTCTCGTAACGTATCTTCGCATTCATATGTATACCGTGACTTTAAACACATTTGCTATCCTTCCTTGTATCATGATTTGTCCCTCATTTCTTTTGATAATTGTTGGCTTCAAAGCTCTGTTAATGATAAGCTCTGTTCCCTACTTGAACCAATAAAATATTTGTTCTTGAAACACGTTCCTCTTCGTACTTTCAAAGTTCAGAATGTTTCTTGTCCATGGTTTTGTCAGGAAGTTCTTGATGCCATAAAAAAAAGAAATAAATTTTATAAGTTGTGGAAGAAAAGACCGTCAGCCTATAGCTGGGAAATATATAGACTAGCGCGAAATGATTCTGTTCTTATAACAAGACGGGCCAAATCTCGATACTTCTCCTCCAAACTTAAACTTTCTCTTCCAACCAAACATTATGGAAAAATATCAGAAATCTTGGAGTGTGCAATGCGAAAAATGCAGAATGTAACCTTGACCCGGATTACCTCAACAATAGATTCCTAGATGCAGCTTATCTTCCCACTAATAACAACATTCTACCGGTATTGAATTCAACAACTCCGCAATAATTTAAGTTTGAACCGGTAACTGAGCTTGATGTTGGGTTATCTATGTCCCAAATAAAGTCTAATGCCATAGGTGAAGATGGAGTTCCCATAAAATTTTTAAAGATAATTCTTCCTCACATTATTTGTCCGCTTACTCATGTTATTAACCACTGTTTTCTCTCGTCCTCTTTTCCTGATTTATGGAAAATTGCGATTGTTCTCCCCATAGCTAAGAAACCTAACCCTGGTGGACCTAGTGATTTTCGCCCAATAAGTATATTGTCGCCACTCTCTAAAGTTTGCGAAAAACTAATGGCTAACCAAATTAATAAACATATTAAGTAACAAAGACTTTTATCGCCATTGCAATCAGGCTTTCGTGCGGGGCATGGATGCTCTTCAGCGGTGGTCAAAGTTCTTGATGACATTAGACCTGAGTATGATGCTGGCAATATGACTTTACTTTGCTTACTTGACTTCTCAAAGGCCTTTGATACCGTCAACCATAATTTATTGTGTCTCAAACTTAAAAACCTATTCGGTTTTTGTGATAGTGCTATTAATCTTATGTCTAGCTATTTATGTAACAGGTTACAAAAAGTCAAAGTTGGCGAAGTTTTATCGCAACATAATCTTGTTATAAGTGGAGTACCGCAAGGTTCAATACTTGGTCCTTTACTATTTTCTTTGTTTATCAACGACATATTTTCCGTATGCAAGCATGCATCTATACATGCATATGCTGACGATGTACAGCTTTATTTTTTCGTCGTATTGGACTTCTTGACGACCTGTGTTGCAGATTAAACGAAGATCTTAACAGCATTAGTGAATGGGCTCACAATAATTATCTTCAACTGAATGCGGCCAAATCATATGTTTTGCCTATTTTCAAGAGTAAGTCTTATGTTGTTGATATTCCTGACTTATTTCTTGGTACTAATAAGCTAAGTTTAGTGTCGAAAATTGTAAATCTAGGTTTTTGTATTAACTCTTCTCTGTCTTGTACTGATCACATCAACAGTGTAGTTAGAAAAGTATACTATACCCTGCGTAATTTGAGAATGTCAGCCAGTGCAACTCCTGTCAATGTGAGACGAATGTTAGTGATACAATTAATCTTACCTATAATAACTTATTCTGAACTGGTGTACAGTAAACTCGATTCATCCTCCCAGTTGAAATTGCAAATTGCTTATAATTATGCTACGCGCTATGTATATGGCCTGCGTAAGTTCGACCACCTATCCAGTTACAGGAATGCTATTCTTGGGTGTGACTTGTCTTCATATATTAATGCTAGGAACTGTATTTATCTCCATAAACTAATTCACACTAAAACACTCTCTTACCTTTATGATAAATTACAATTTAGTCTATCTCAAAGAAGTAATATTTTGATAGTACCTAGACATTTTTCTTTGAACTCTTCACACTTCTTTTTCATTAACGCTATCAGACTGTGGAATGCTCTTCCACGCAGACTGCGACAAATCTCTAGGGCAGCGATCTTTAGGCAATCTATTTTTTCTCATTTTTCTTCTACTTAAGTAAAAAACTATTTAACCGTTGTGTCGATCGTAGAGCCCACGGGTACATTTGCAACTTTAATTTTCCTGTATCTTCCAAACGGTTAGTCCGATTGACCTGAAATTTCATGATATCCTCAACCATACACTTTTGCATCATGTGGAAAAGTTTCATCAAGGAGCAGCAGTTCAGTCGATACAGCCCAAATTCAAGTTAGTGGAATGGCGTCGACTGCTGATGTACCCGGGTACTTGTATGAAAATTCATACAAATATATAGAAATAAATGGCAAAGTTCACTTTATATTGCTATATCTTCCAAGCGGCTGGTCCAATCTTGATGAAACTTCGTATCATAGCTTGGAAATATGTAATTGATATTGGTGTGAAATCAGGTCAATTGGACCAACCGTTTGGAAAATATAACCCAGTTACTAGAAAATGACCTAGCGTCAACAGCTGATGTTCTATGAAAATTCATACAAATATATAGAAATAAATGGAAATATTTAGTTTATTTTATGGAAATTTGTTTATTTATTTATAGAAAATCATTATAATGAAAGTAAAAAATATATTTTATGAATTTTAGCAGCATCTGAGGCATTGTGGATGATCCTTCGAGTGCTCTGCGCACACAGGCTTATTACAAATTGCACCATCCATTTTATTTTCACTTTTTATATATTTGCCGCACAAAATAAATTTTTAGGTCTTTACACTTCAAAAATCGCACATAAACTGACTTATGCATACAAAACTACTCAAAACGAAACCTGCGCAAAAAATCATGTTTCTGCCTGCAAAACTGGTTGTGCAAGGGTAGGTAGGCAAGATATTCCCAAATACCCTTTTGTTCCTAATAGTAGACGTGTTTTCCTACACATTCCAAAAAAAAAATGTTTACATTGAACAAATATTTTATGAGTTATAATTATTCTGCGCAGGTACTAAAAATAGCACTATGAGCAAGAGGGGTTGATTTTCAGTTCAAATATAACGGAATTTTGCGAATGAAAATTCAATGTTAATTATTTTTCTTGGTAAAAAGGGATCAAATTACAAGGATTAAAAAAGAATTTGGAAATTGTTAAATTTTTATGGATTTTGGCAATTCCCATTTTTGGTAAAAATGGATTATTTAGGTACCAAATTTTTTTTTTCCCAAATTATGATAAAAGTTTTGTTAACTAGACAATATTTCCAATAAATAAAAAAAAAAAACCAGAAAATTACAAGAATCCAGGTAGTAGTTAATATTTGTATATCAAAAGCAACTATCTGCCATACAAAACGTATGAAGTACCCGGGTACATCTACTGTCGATGTGGATAAAACCCAACAGCTGTTGACACAACGGTTAAATCAATTCAAAATCAACTAAAATAATTGTTATATTATATTAAGTAACTTTCGAAACGTTGATATAATTTAAATTTTTGGCTTTAAAGTTTTAAAATTTTTATTTAATTATGTTGAATTTAAAAGAACCTAGTTCTTACTGTACTTATGTCTTCTTACCTCAATAAATATGTAAAAAATATGTAAATAATTATGAATGAACGAATTTAAACTATGTGTACAAAAAAAAAAAAAAAAAAAAACAATGTTAGTTGTTATTACCTCTATTTATTCATTCATGCGGCATGTAAAAGATTAATCTTAAAAGTCAACATAGTTTATGAAATAAATACAAAAACAAATACAAATATTTATTTTTGCTTTTAGAATTTTTCATATAAGTATTAAATAATTGTTATTTAAATATTAAATATGAAAAATCCTGTTAGCTAACTATAAAAGTAGAACATTTTTTGAAAATAAACACACAAAGTTTTGAGCTTCCAGCATTGCTGCTCCTTTTTAATTAAGCTTTTGCTGCCAACCATTCGTGGAACACGGCACCGCAAAAGTCTAATTTTTTTTAAACTGGCCAACAGCGTTTCTAAGCGCTGGCACTAATTTTTTTTTTTATCGCGCACTAATAAAATTTTTGAAAAGTATTCTTTTCACTCGCGAAAAATAAATCGAGTTACGCGCGCATAAAAAACAATTACAATAGACAGTCAGCCTACGCGATGTTAGCGTACGTTGGAACACGCGACGAATTCAAAGCAATTGAATTAAAAAGCGTAGCAACGAGTCTCTTGTACACCAGAAATTGACAGATTAAATCAGAATAAAGTTAAATCACTCAATATAGAATTTTCCACTTTATAAGTTTCTTTTTCGTTGGTAATTTTAGAATCACAGTTAGAATATACAATTTTATTAATGATAAAGTAAGATTTAGAAACCGATCACGTAGGGGTCACCAAAAATGTTTGCGCAAAGATCACTCTTCCTAAGTCGCGAAAGCTAGTTCATTAATAAAGTACGTGGTGGTTTTTAAATTTCACTTTAACAAAGTTTATTTAATATTTAAATCTAATAATTCTTAAAACTACCAATATGAAAGTTTAAGAACAGCTTGGTTTAATTTCACTTTAGATTTTAAATGAGCTTACTTCAAGCAAGGTGAAAGAAATTATTCTAAGTAGGCGAGCGTGCGATCGAGTATGAATATAATAATAGTTTATTCTTGTAAACTGTTTTGTCCGTTCATCAGGCTAAACTTAAGAAGCGCATATTTGTCATATTAGCAAAATACATAATATGATCATACGATGATTACAATTACTACATTATTACATTACAATAATAACCAAATTCTATAAGGAACCACTGTAGTGGTCCTACTAATAAGGACAAGATAAAATTTAATATAGCCAAACGCAAAAAGACGCAAGTAATACAAATTTTAAGTTTGAGCGAACTTCGTTTAGCCGTTAAGATTTTTAAAAAAGTCAAACAAACAAACAAATAAGCAAACAGAAAATGATTTTATGAATACAGATAGATTCATTAATTAAAAAACAAACATTTTTCTCTCCTTACATGACTTTAAAATTAAAAAAAAAATTAATAACATTAACTACGAAAGAGCCAACACAGAATTCATTTTATTATAAAAAATATCCAAAATTAAATGTATTTAAAGAACTGAATGCAAAATTGCATTTATGAAAATATTACAGCGAAATAACAATGAACCACTCCCGCGTTGCTTGTCGAAGCCGAAAGTCGAAGCAAAAAAAAAAATAAAATAAAACCGATTATAAACGACAATAATAATAATAATAATAACAATAATAACAATAATAATAATAACAATAATAATAATAATAATAATAATAATAATAATAATAATAATAATAATAATAAAAAAAAATAATAATAATAATAATAATAATAATAATAATAATAATAATAAAAATAATAATAATAATAATAATAATAATAATAATAATAATAATAATAATAATAATAATAATAATAATAATAATAATAATAATAATAATAATAATAATAATAATAATAATAATAATAATAATAATAATAATAATAATAATAATAATAATAATAATAATAATAGTAAAAAAAATAATAATAATAATAATAATAATAATAATAATAATAATAATAATAATAATAATAATAATAATAATAATAAAAATAATAATAATAATAATAATAATAATAATAATAATAATAATAATAATAATAATAATAATAATAATAATAATAATCATAATAATAATAATAATAATAATAATAATAATAATAATAATAGTAATAATAATAATCTTCTATATATATATAAAAATTAATGTATGTATGTGGGTATGTGGGTATGTGGATATGTGTGTATATCACGTATAGACTCCAAAACCACCGAACCAAACTCTATGAAATTTTGAGGGATACTGAAGCAACATTCGGGAAGTGTTCCTGTGTGTTTGGTGTTGATTGGGCAAGAGGGCGTGGTACCTCCCATACAACCCAAATTGGCTCTATCGCCCACAAACCAAAAAAATTGCTATATATCAGACGGTTTTAATCATATAAAACTTAAATTTGGTAATTTTGTTCAGATGGTTACTTTCGGTGACTGTACAAGAAATGGGCGTGGTCACACTATATCTACGCCCCCTTTTCAGCAATTATTTTAATTCCTAAAATGTTCAAGTTTTGATAGTGAATCTTGATATGCAGGTGCTATGCATACAAGTGGCAGTCACTATGTAAATATAAACGTTGTCACGCCCACTTTTACCGCCCACAAATAAGTAAAAATGCTTTATATCAGACGGCTCTTGCCATAGAAGGCTAAGATTTGATAATTTAGTTTATATGATTACTCTCCGCCAATATACAAAAAATGGGCGTGGCCGAACTATATCTACGCCCACTTTATCGGAATCATGCTTATTCTTGAGTTGTACACGTTTTGATAGTGAATCTTAGTATGCAAGTGCTATGGATCTAAGTGGCAGTCACTATGTAAATATAAACTTTGTCACGCCCACTTTTACCGTCCACAAATCAGTAAAAATGCTTTATATCAGACGGATTTTGCCGTAGAAGACTACGATTTGGTAATTTAGATCGTATGGTTACTGTCGGCCAATGTATAAAAAATGGGCATGGCCGCACTATATCTACGCCCACTTTATCGAAATCATGCTTATTCCTGAGTTGTACACGTTTTCATAGCCAATCTTGGTATGCAGGTGCTCTGGGTGCAACTGGCAGTCATTATGTAAATAAAAATGTTGTCACGCCCCCTTTTACCGCCCACAAATCAGTAAAAATGGTTTATATCAGACGGCTCTTGCCGTAGATGACTAAGATTTGGTAATTTAGTTCATATGGTTACTGTCGGTCAATGTATAAAAAATGGGCATGGCCGCACTATATCTACGCCCACTTTAGCCTGCATAGCCAATCTTCGTATGCAGGTGCTAAGGGTGCAAGTGGCAGTCACTTTGTAAATATAAACGTTGTCACGCCTACTTTTACCGCCCACAAATCAGTAAAAATGCTTTATATCAGACGGCTTTTGCCGTAGAAGACTAAGATTTGGTAATTTAGTTCATATGGTCACTGTCGGCAACTGTTTAAAAATGGGCGTAGTCGCACCATATCTACGCCAACTTTTTCGAAATCATGCTTATTCCTGAGTTGCACACGTTTGATAGTAACACTTGATATGCAGGTGCTCTAAGTGGCAGTCAATATATATATATATAATTTGCCACGCCCACTTGTACCACCCACAAAAAAAACAAAACGAAATGGCCAATTTCAGTCCTTGAAAGTACTTTGACCGAGCTTCTTATGATCAATTGTGTTGTGAGTGTTGTGGAATGTTTGAACACAATTGATCGAGAACTGGACCTACATGTTTTATGCCGACTCCGAACGGCTTACGTTCTCAAGAAGCTTTTCATGGCAGTTTTTATTCTCTGAGGTTTGCCATTGTCTGCAGAGAGATGACGGCCGAACAGAAAAATTAATTCAATCGAAAAACTTTCCGTGTCAGGTGGGATTCGGACCAGGGTTCCCTCGCGTATGGGCCACACACTCTACCCGCTACGCCACGGCCGCCACTTGGTTTCTTTTTACCCACAAATTAATAGAACTTCTATAAATCAGACGATTCTCATCGTTAAATACTAAAATATGGTTATTAATTTCATACGCTTACTCTCGACAGCTTTGCAAAAATTGTGCATGGTAGGACTATATCTGTGCCCACTTTTCAGAAATAATTTTATTTAATTTATTTATTTACTTATGTATTAATGTACTACATTTCATTACAATTTAAAAATTATAACTAAGTTAGCTGCCTGGGCTATCGGTTAGAAATAATTTTAATTCCTGAGATGTGAACGTTTTGATAGACAAACTTGGTATGTAGGTGCTATGGGTCAAATTGGCGTTCACTTTATAAATAAATGTTGCCACGCCTACTTTCAATGCCCACAAATCCATAAAAAGGATATATATCAGACTTTTTTTACAGTAAAAGACTAAAACTTGGTAGATTAGTTCATATGGATACTGCCAGAACTCTTAAAAAATGGGCTTGTCACACTTTATTTAAGACGACTTTTCAAAAATCATTGTAATTTCTGAGCTGTACGCGTTTTGATAGTGGAACTTCGTATATAGGTGCAATGGGACCAAGTGGCGGTCACTTTATATATAAATGTTGCCATACATACTTTTTCTGCTCATCTATCTATCTGTAAAAAATGTATGTATGTATACTAAGGCTGCTCACAAAAAAAAGGTGTTCGGGTCGGTTCCTCAAAATAATGCTTTATGTTATGATGATTCCCCAAATATTTCGACTGTAGCGATAGTCATCCGTGAGCTGGAATGGTTTGAAATAAAAAAAAAAAAAAAAACAAAAAGGAACAAAATGGCCATTTCAGACTTTGACCGAGCTTCTTATGCGTGCGTGTTGTGAAATGTTTGAACACAAATGATCGAGAACTGGATCTACAAGGCTTATGCCGACTCCGAACGGTTTATGCTCTCAAGAAGCTTTTCATGACAGTTTTTACACTCTGAGGTTTGCCATTGTCTGCATAGAGATGGCGGCCGAAGAGAAAAATTAATTCAATTGAAAAAACTTTCTGTGTCAGATAGAATTCGAACCTGGGTTCTATGGTATACAAGCCTCGCACGTCAACCAGTATGCCACGGAATGGTTTGATATATTCTGTAAAAATCGAGTTTTGTATAAAAATATTTACTGGTGCGGTAGTTAAAAATAACAAACGGTCAGAAATAATAGTAATTAAAAAGTTCTTCCAATCTGCACTAATAAATTTTAAATTTTTACTCTACTCTATAAATTTAAATTTTTTAACTTTTTTTTTTTTGTATTATTTTCACTAAAATGCAAATTAATTTTTTTTTTGTTTTGCCATTTAATTTTAGTCAAATAAATTATCTATGGATGATAAAATAAAGTGTAAAGTGAATTGCTAAATTGAATGAAATTACAAAAAAATGTACACATTTTTTACATTGTACAATTTATTTGACTAAAATTAGTTTAGGAAAAGATTCGTTTGAATTTTAGTGAAAATAATATGAAAAAAGTTAAAACAATCCAAAAAATCCGCATTATCTTTGGTCCAACGGAAATATAAGATTTTTTGATGCAACATTTTTTCCATTACTCTTATTTCTGATCGTTTGTTTTTTTCTAACTGCCGTACCAGCCAATATTTTTAGTCGCAATATTTTGTGGATCATCATAACATAAGCCATGGATTATTTTGAAGAACGAGACTGAACAAATTTTTTTCTAAAGAGCGTGAGGCGACTTAATGTATATACGTATGTGGGTATATGTGTATATCACGTAAAGGCTTCGAAACCGCTAAGCCAATTTTTATACCAAAGCGTTGAGAGGGTTCCTGTGAAGTCTGTTGCCGATCGTAAATACACCTAAAATTTTCGATTTCGAACAGTTTTGTAATTATAGGTCGCAAAGCCTCGGAATTCAGTATTCGACCTCAATTTACACATGCCGTTGCACAGGTAACATTTTATGGGTGTTGGACGAGGGGCGTGGTACTTTTTCCGCACCCAAAATTTTCGGTATAGCTTTCGAAATAAGTCACACATTAATAAAACTCGGTAAGAACTTACTATAAAAGCATGGCTTCACTAAAGCTACGCCCTCTTTTAGGGGATAAGCGCTGAGCGCAGCGAAGCGCGCCAGGTATAAGCTAGTTTTCACTAAAATTCAAACGAATCTTTTCCTAAACTAATTTTAGTCAAATAAATTGTACAATGTAAAAAACGGAAATCTCCGCTCTATTCTCTGATTAAGGGAGATATTTATTCCTCAAAATTATTTTCGTTGTTTGTATCAAGGAATAAAAAAATTATATAATCATATCTACGTTTACCTGCAGTGCACAGTGCACAGTGTTTGTGTTTGTTTTTTAAAACATTGGCCCGCGTTTAAAGTTTCTTGGGCACCGCTGATGTACATTCATGTGGATGGCACGTTTGTTTTTTTAAATAAATCACACTCTCAGAAAAAAATCTTTATTTTAACGAAAATTGTTGATTTTTTAAAACATCACAAAATTAATGTCAAAACCCGTTTAATATAAAATGTATTTTAAGTATGCATTCAACAAACAAATTCATTGTCAAAATGTAAAATTTAATGTTTTCAATTGAAATACAAATTCAAAATTTTAATAAAAAAAATTATTGTTGTGTATATAAAATCACAGTAGAAAAAGAAAAAAATTAATTCCTAAAATATAAAATTCACTCACAGTATATAAACTCACTATATAAATTAAATGAGTTAACATTAGATCTCAATGTCGAAAAAGACAAAACAAATTGTTAAATAATAAACTTTAATTTCTCCATTTGAAGTAGGAATTAAAAAATTTTTATATAAAAACTGTCATATATTTAAGCTAAGTACCTGTCGAACAGGAAAACAAAATCAATTGTACGAAAAATCTCATTTCACCATTTGAAATAGAAATTTAAAAATTTTCATATAAAAAATAATGTCATATTTATAAAGTTACTGGCAAAAACAAAAAAAATAATCGTCAAAAAATTTAATATTTCCATTTCAATAAAATAAAACTTTATAAATAGAAATTCAATCTTTTTCTTCTGTTTTTGCAATAATGTTTTAGAATGGAAGAAAGTCTTGTACTGTTGGCATGTATATTTTAGAGGCAACAAAGTAAGTATGTACAGTAGAGTGGTCAAATGACAGAGGTCAGATGTGAATGAAAAAATAGTTTTAACATAAAACAATTAAATTTCTTTAGATTATTAGAAAAATCCAAATTTTTTGTTCTATTAGAAATATCGCAAAAATACAACCTTAAAAAAAAATTTAATGAAATGTAATGAAAATATTTTCTAAGACTATACCTAATACAGACACAAAAAATGGTGCGATTACGTTTAATAATTTGGTCGCTACGAAATTGTTTGCTATAAGCAAGCCTTTTTGTAAATTTCGAGTTTGAATATTTTTACGAAAAAAATTCCCAAAAATCGAAAAATTAAAAATTTTTAAAATGCAAACAAGAAATGCACTAAGAACAGTTTCGAGCTATTTTGTGCAAAAAATTAACAAAACCGAAAATCGGATAAAATAGTTATAGCTGTTGCAACTTGCTTTTTTTTCCAAAAATCCTTAAGTGCCCTTTTTTTGCATAGATTTCTTAGTTTAGTTAGCATAGTTGTAACATAAAAAATAAATTCAATTTATTAGATAGTTTTCTTTAGTTTAGTTAGCATAGTTTGAACATTGAAATAGAAATAAATAAATAAATTTAGTAAAAAAAAAAAAATAGAAATTTAAAAATGTATTCATTTTAAAGATGGTAAAATTTGCCAACATTTTGTCCTTGGGTGCACTTGAATCTATCCAGAAATAAAGAAGTTACAGCCATTTTTCTATAACTTCAATCCTCAAAATAGACAAAATCGCAAAAATATCATTTTTGACGATTGACAAAATCCACCCAAAAAAATGGCAAACAAACAGCAGCAAAAAAAAAACCTAGCCGACAACAGAAACAAAAATCAGCCAAAAAAAAGTAAACAAGCAAGGCAGCCGTCAGCTCAGAATTCTAAAGAAAAAAAATCTTTAAAATGCTTCTCGTCAACATTGCTGAGAGTATTGATATTGATAGCTTGTGCTCTATCAACAATTTGTAGCACTCTATCAACAAACTCTAGCAACATAACCTCGCAGTTTTTCGCTGCTTTGCAGTCCGCTGCTTTGGTCTTTATCGTCAAATCACCGAGACTCTGGAAATTGGAAAGTCACAGCTGGAAGCAATGTCTGGATATTAGTCTGTGATTAAGCTAAAGCGTTTGTATAAACTTTTCCTTACAATATATTTTCATTTTTCTTTATATAACTTTTAATAAAGTAATAATAAAGGGTGTTTTTTTAGAGGTATAGAACTTTGAAATGGAATAAAAAAAGGATGAACTGTTGAAATTGACATAAAATTGACTTTATTCAAAAGACAATGTCTTGGCATTATAATTTATATATGATTTCTGGCGTATGACCGCCACGGAGGTCCAATTTTCAACCACTTTTTCAAGTGGTCGATCGTTTCGGTCTTATCGGCGTAGACTTCACATATCCCCACAGAAAATAGTCTAGCGGCGTTATGGCCAGCATCGTTCTAAAAAAGTACGGACCAATGATTCCACCAGCCCATAAAGCACATCAAACAGCCAGTTTTTCTAGATGTAACTGTGTCTCAACATACACTTGAAGATTATTTTCACTCCAAAAACGGCAGTTTTGTTTATTGACGAGCCATTCAACCAAAAGTGAGCTGCATCGCTAAACAAAATTCTCTTATGAAAATCGGGATTAACGGTAATCTTGTTTTGGGCCCATTCACCGAATCTACGCCTTGCTAGGTGATCGTGTGGCTTTAATTCTTGCACGAGTTGGATTTTGTAAGCACGCAAACCAAGATCTTTCCGTAAAATCTTCCATTAAGTAGATGGACACATATCCAATTCCTGTGCATGATGGCGGATAGACTGATTTGGATTTTTCTCTACGTTACGCTCTACAGCAGCAATGGCTTCTTCTGTACGCACTGTACGACGCCTCTGTGGATGCGTATTATCATTTAGAGTAAGCGTGGTGCGGAAACGGTCCATAGTTAGTCAAATTAATTGCTCTGATGGACGATTATGTTGACCGTAAAATGGACGTAGTGCGCGATACGTATTTCGAACAGAACCATTATTTTCAAAATAAATTTTGCACAATTTGGAAGCGTTGTTCAGGCGTAAGCCTATTCATGTTGAAATGCTAAACCAAACCAAACTTAAATTGTTATTTTGTTATGAACGCATTTATTACGTTATTTAAATTCTTACGCAGAAATCGAATATCGATCGATTGATTCGATTTCCAACTGCCGCAATCCTTTGCGGTACTGATTTCTCAAGCTTTGTATTTTGCTCCGAACATCTTTCACAAAGTTAAACTTGGTGTTCGGGACAAAAGCTTTGATGCCATCTAAAATTGGATTTAGTGCACTCTCCTTTTTGCTTCTACTCTGAAACCTGGAATCGCGCACATCCCAAGGCTCGCACCTTGCTTCCTACAAAAAAATTAGCACCTTCACTTCAACTCTTGAGTACGCCGCTATAATTACACGACAAAATGGGACGAAGTGTAAATACCTGGGAAATAATGCTATTTTTCTGGTAGGTCTTGCCAAATTAAAGAATGTTCTATACTTGAAATTTGCCGGACACCTGTAACGGAGCGGAAAAAAGTCACGACCAGAAGCGGAAATATAAAAAAAATGTTGCTTTTCAAATTCGAATTCACCATCCAAAAGTTTACGTCCATGAAACAAAAAGGCCCCACGTTGGGCGCCAATTTGTAACGGAACGGAGAACGATCACCCGCAAATTTTAAAAATCAAACAAAAATTAAATTTGTTTGCGTCTGGCGGTGAGGCCGGTTAGTGAAGCAGCAGCCCTGACTTTTATATTTTAAGGGCGCACGGTGAATTCGCCCCTGTGTACCTCTCACAGAAAAGTAGTCAGGGCGCCTGCTTCCCTCAGCCGACACCACCACCACTGGTCAGGTGACCCGCGGACACATGATTGGCCACGACTGCACGGTTGGTTTGCCTGTAGGCCAGCAGTTTAGTGAGATGTGGGGGGTTCATGGGGGCCAACCACGCGTGCCTTCCTCGCACAAATGATTCACGTTCTAAAAAAAAATATCGCGCCATCGACTCAAACCAAAACGCAAGAAGATAAAGCTGAAACGAGAAAAAGAAGAACAAAAAGAAAACTATGGATTTATAAAAAAACGGAAAAAATTGGGAGCCCCGGGCTCACCCACCCACCAACCGTGACCTACCTACCGTGGAGGACAATGGGGCAGATAAAAAAACTGTCCTCCCCCAATGCATACATTCCCCTTCCCGACCAAATAAAAATAACTTTAGGTGTTCATTTTAAATTACAATTTAATGCCTGATTTATAACTTAAAATTATTTTAACATTTTTGTATTTATTTCTAATGTTTTAATTTTTCAAAAAAAAAAAAAAAGTTTTATTTTTTTTTCTAAATTTTAATTGCTTTGTAGTGTAACATTTATCTAACTTTAAATCTTATTGTTTTGTAGTGGAATGTTTGTCCAATTTTAAATCCTATCTTCTTGTAGTGTAGTATTTGTGTAAATCTGAGTTTGATTTATTTTTAGCGTAATATTGGTGTAATTTTAAATTTTATTTATTTATAGTGTAGTGTTTGCTTATGTTAAGTGTTATTTCTAAATGAAATAAAAATATAAAATCAAGAAAAACCCAAACAAATACTTCAATGCGTGTGTAATTTTAAATCTTGTTTTTATAGTGTAATATTTGTTTAGGTTATGTTAAGTTTTAAATTTTGTTATGTGTTAATTTAAATTCAATTTCTTATATTTTATTTTCTTTTATTTTTAACTTACTTAAGTTTAAATTCTAAAGTTTTTGTAGTGTAATATATTTATAATATTAAATGTTATTTTATGGTAGTGTAACAGTTTGTTGAAATTTTAAATATTATTTTCTTGTAGTGTAATATTTGTTTTTGTTATGTTAAGTGTTATTTCTAAAAGAAAAAAAAACAAAATCAAGAAAAACACCAACAACTACATACTTCAAAATAAAATACGTTCGAAAACAACAAAACTAGTTTTAGGAGATTGTCGTTTGTGTGCCCGTTTGCTTATTTTGGTTTTTGTCATTTGGTTTTGGAAAATAAAGCAATTAGAAAATTAAAATAAAAAATTAACATTATTTCTTCATTTGTTTTTTTTCTAGTTTTCTTTCTTTACTAAATTTTAATTTCTTTGTAGGGTAATGTTTGTCTAACCAAAATTAAAATAATTTTTGAGACAGTTTCAAGTTTTCGAAAGTAAACAAAAAATGGGGAAAATTAGAAGCCTATGCCTACGCCAAACTTGGACGCCTATTGCAAGATGGATTAATATAGGCTAAGTCACTTGAGAGAAGCTCGGTCGAATTGTCAAAATGGATAACATGAAATCAAGAAAAAAAAAAAACAGAATCTTTACAATTTTTAGCTAACAGCTATTTCGGCATGGTTTGAGCAAAGGCGAAATAAAACAAAAAAAATGCTTTTCTCTCAAGTAACTCACCCTATATTAATAAACCTTGGCCTAGTGTATGTTATACTAAACAATAAAGGATATGAAAGGAAAACCGAGAGAAACATTTAAATACAAAATAAACCTGGTGTTCGTCCGTCGCTGCTGCTGTTGTTATTGAACCAGCTGCAACTATTTGTGTTGCGGTGCACTGAGCGTTGTTGTGCCGTGTTTAACTGGTTGCTGCTGCCATGGTGACAATATAGTGTCATCGTGGTTATTAGCACTGTTGCTGGCGCGTTTTTGGACGCCTGGTTCGTGCTGGCTCCCTTCCTGTGGTCGATGTTATGTTTCCCTGTTGCACTGTTTGTATACTAATATTCGACGACGAAGTACTGGTGTTTGATGATGGTGAATTGTCATCTGTCAAAGTGTCAGCTCTCAAGAACCGTGTTGACTCTCCCAGTCAAAGTGTCAGCTGTCAAGAAACGTGTTGACTGTCCAAGTCAAAGTGCCAGCTGTCACAGTCATCTGTCAAAGTCATCTGTCAGCTGTCACACCTCGAACGCGTTAGACGTGGTATGAGCAGTATGTCACTCATGTTTGCATACGACACTGCTATGGTGAATTCCGGCCTGAATGTTTGAATGTGAATTCACCTTCCCAGTCAAGGCCACCTTCAAACATGGAAGCAAGAATTCGTCACTTTGTGTGCCGTTACACACGCCCAAAACTTAGACTTACGGTAATAAAACCGATTTTGACTACCTTTACCCACTTATTGGCCTATAACTTACCAGATTTTCAAATTTTCAAAACTTGATTTTAGAAATTCAACTGGATCCTGAAAGCCAATACTCTTTAACAATATATAAACTGTTTGGGGTAACTTGAGAAAGCTGTGCCTTTTTACTCTGCAAATACAACTTTTATTCAATTTTTTCGACTTTTTTCAAGTTTGACGATGTTTCTATACACTTAATTATATAAAGACCACACTTATCCTCTATGGATTCATAGAATATATTAAATTATAATTTAAACACAATTTAGTTTTTAGCCTTAAGTTAGTAATAGATAGAGTTATTCAACTTTTCTTAAAAAGATTTTTTTTAAAAAAGCCACTGACTCAACTTATTGAACTTTTCATGACGAGATTTTGTTTTCTAAATGATAGTAAAATGTTTTTGTGTGTTTCTTTTATTCTTTATTTTGTTCAGCTTCTACTTAAATGACAGACCAAAAAAAAGTCTAACAGCAGCGGTCGTCAAACTTTTTCCTCTCCAGAGTCTAATTTGTTATTTACAAACAAATGTTAATATGAATTTGATCAATTAAATATCAATTTAACAAAAATGGCTATAAAATGATGATGTTTTATTAAAATTGTATTTTTTATACAGCTATGTATACATTTCTTCAACTTACTACAATTAATATAAGTATGGTCCACTGGTTGGAAACCACTGTTATACTAACCCAATGATAGGATCACGACAACTAAAGGGTGGTTAAATTTTAAGGGCCGATGATGATTTTGAATAAAAGACAAATTATTTAGGAAATTATTATCATTTCTTTTTATTATGTTAATATTGGTATGTTTCAATTATGTGTGAAACAAAATATCGACGAAATGGCCGCCGCGACCTCGGCGGCACACCTCCATCCGATGGTCCAAATTTTCGATGACGCTGAGGCATAAGTGAGGTTCTATGCCGTTAATGTGCCAAATTATCTCATCCTTTAGCTCTTGAATCGTTGCTGGCTTATCGACGTACACCTTTTCTTTCAAATAACCCCAAAGAAAGAAGTCCAACGGTGTCAAATCACATGATCTTGGCGGCCAATTGACATCGCCACCACGTGAGATAACACGGCCATTGAATTTGTCGCGCAAAAGAGCCATTGTTTCGTTAGCTGTGTGGCAAGTGGCACCGTTCTGTTAAAACAACATATCGTCCACATCCATATCTTCCAATTCGGGCCATAAAAAGTTCGTTATCATCTCACGATAGCGAACACCATTTACAGTAACTGCCTGACGACTCTTCAGACACACTATCGTGAACAGCAGCAATATTTTCTGCAGTACGAGCTGTACGAGCATGCACTGGTGTTTTCACATCTCCTACAGACCCGGTTTGCTCAAATTTTTGCACGATTTTTTCGATTGTACGTACATTTCGACGATTAAATTGACCGAAAAAAAAATCACGAAGTGCACGATATGCACTTTGATATGAACGCCCATTTTCATAATAAGCCTGAATAACTTTAGCGCATTGCTCGATTATGTATCTTTCCATGATTCAAATTGAGTTAGTCTGAAATTGAGAAATGTTTAATGACATGCAGAAAAAAACTTGACGTTTAGGTGTGGTTCACATTTAACATCGGCCCTTAAAATTTAACCACCCTTTGTATGAAATGAGACTTTAATGTAGGTAAAGATATTCTTTTTTTTTTAATTTGACGTTTTGTTTACTACTTTTTCTTAAACTGTTTTCATTGAACATCGGATATATGAAATAGTACGTTAAAAAAATTAGATGTAAACGGCGAGGTTTTTTCTTATGCTTCCAAAACTAAGTGAAGCGCAAATAAAAGGAGTTAAAAATGCATTTTTCCATATCGAATACTTTTTAATCTTTTTATCTTTATGAACTTAAGGTATTTTCATTAGACCTTAAATCTGAAAAGTGATGAGAGATACGATAAATTTCGTGGAGCAACGTGCGTGGAAGAGTTTTGTTTCGCTGTGCACTTATTTCCTCGGATATCATAGAAACGACGACTATGTCGCAATTGTGAATGAATTTTTATGTGAATATTGTGCAATGGGATGCAACATGTCCATTAAAATTAATTTTCTCAATTCGCATTTCGACTTCTTCCCAGAGAACAAAGGCTAGTTCAGCGATGAAAACATTGTCACCAAGAAACAGCAGCAATAGAAAATTTTTTAAGGAAAAAATAAAATTAATATGATTTTGGAGTATTGCTGGTCATTAAACGCGAAAATAATGATGCCGACTTAAAAAAAAAGGTCAGGCAAACATTTTTTAAATTGGAAAGCACACAACTTCAATTCCGCTTTGGTTTTAGCAGAAGATGGGCTTATAAGATTTTCAAAGTTAATGGACTGCATAACCCACAGAAGATTACTGATGAGTTGGTGTAGCGGCCAACGAAACAGCTGTCTAATCTGCTGGTGGTTGTTCTGTAAAGAACATTGTTGTTGTGGCGACCTGTTGCTTCATGAATTACTTGGTAGAAGCTCTTATATGTTATTTTTAAAAATTTATATTTTTAGGAATTACTAAAAACTAAACATTTTTGAGTTGTCATGCCAAAAATATATTTTTAGAAAAAAATCTCTTTTCATGAAGAGATGAATAACTTTGTGAATTACTAACCCATTTTTTAAAATTGCATTTAAATTGCTAATAAATATGTTTCATGAATACATACAAGACTACTGTGGTCTCTATATAATTTAGTGTATAGAAAAATCGTCAAATATGAAAAAGTCGGAAAATTTGAAAAAAGTTGTATTTGCAGAGTAAAAACACACAGCTTTCTCAAGCTATTCCAAACAGTATATTAATCGTTAGAAAGATTCAAGTATCAGCTTTCTGGATCCGGCTTAATTTTTAAAATGAATGAATGAATGAATGAATGATTTTATTATGAAAAATAGCTAATAAAAATTGTTACAACTTTTAGAATATAACTATAATATAATAATATTTCATAAATCTGCATTCTGTAGCTCGAGAGCTAGTGGCGAATGCAGGTATACGACTAAATAAATACACAATATCATTTATGGGGTCTTAAAGCTACATGCACATATTTTTAATTTATTAATAAGATAAATAAATATTATTTTTTTTTTTTTTTTTAATTGATTAATGGATGGAAAAAATAAATCTTAAAAAAATAAATCTTAAAAAAATAAGAAAATACAGAAGAAGCACGTGTAACAATCATATTTGCAGACGAAGTATTAAATTTAATTCCTCATAGTTGTGTAAAAACAGCCAGGCTTTTACTTTTTTAAGGAAGGAATGCTTATCACGTATGCAACGAATAGTATCTGGCAAGCTGTTGTACAATCTCGGAGCTATCGAACAATGTGAATTTTGAAAAATCTGTGTACTATGCGGTGGAACTACGGTTTGATTGTGTCTATTAATTCTTAAATTGTAGTTTGGGTTGTTCCTGTTTGTTAGAAAACCACTGTTACAAAAAAATAGTTTAAGGGTTTTATAAAAGTACAAATGTTTAACTGGAAGAATTTCAAGGTTTTTAAAAAGTGGAAAGCTGTTTTCAAGTCGACTTTTACCGCAGATGATACGAATAACGTGCTTTTGAGCGATAAGCAGTGGGGTGATTTTATAACGATGAGTACCGCCCCAACAAGCCAGTCCATATTCAAGTTTTGAGTGTAAAATACCGTAATAAACACAAGTTAATAATTTTTTCGAACAGAATGTCTTTAATTGATAAATTTGTCGTATAGCCGACGACGCGTATCTCTTAAGCGCACTCGTGTGTTCTGACCATGTCATCTTCGAGTCTAAGAAAATCCCTAAATATTTGAAAGTTGTAACGCAATCAATATTAAAGCAATCAGGACAGCAAGCTACACTGTCATTGAAAGTTTGCAAATTATTTGATGTGGCACAAGTGTACTTATCGAACATAAATTTATTGCAGTTTGGCTGATGATATATAAACTTATTGCACTGGAATTCTCTGCCAGCCGCGTTGAAATACATTATTTTAGTTTTGTCACTTAGGACTAGCTTATGCATTGAAAACCAATGTCTTATAATGCCTAGGTCATGGTTAATGCTTGCTGTTAGATCAAGAAGAGAATTTCTCGAATACGTACATGCCATATCATCTGCGAAAGCTACAGATACACTTTCAAATTTTTGATTAAAAAGTGAATTAATATAAATTAAAAAAAGGATAGGTCCTAAAACCGAACCTTGTGGCACACCTGTGTCAATTGATACGAATGAACTAAACACGTTGTTTATTTTTACTCTCTGCATTCTATTTTGTAAATATGAGCAAAGCCATTTGTGAGTCGATCCTCTAAGCCCACATTTATACATTTTATTTAGAAGAATTTTATGGTCGATCGTATCAAAGGCCTTGGTGATGTCTATAAAAAGTGCAGCTGTATGTTTTTTGTTGTTAATGCCGCTATAAATATTATTGCAAAATTTCAGAAGTGCATCTTCAGTTGAAAGACTCGGTCTGAAACCAAACTGATGTTCGCTAAAAAATTTCGTTTTATTTAGAAAATTTAGAATTCTAGCTTTCACAAGTTTTTCGTACACCTTCGAAAAAACCGGTAAAATAGAGATAGGACGATAATTATTTGGTAACTGCTTGTCACCTTTCTTGAACAAAGGAATAACTTCCGCCTTTTTTAATTCCTCGGGGAAAACTCCAGCATCAATACTTTTATTAACCAGGTGGCAAAGTACGTCAACAATATTGTGCACTATTTGTTTTATGAATGCATTTGAAAAATTATTTTCTGTTTTTGCGTTAGAGTTCTTCAACGACATTATAATTTTATAGATTTCAGTGGTAGAAGCTGGCTCAATATAAATGCTCTGACTGTAGGAAGTTTCATTTTCTAAGCAACAACAATTTAAATTTCTTGTAGTATTGTTAGGAATAACACTTTTTACAACATTCGTAAAAAAATTGTTCAATGCGTTGGCTTTTTCGGCATCATCTGATAAGGATTCACCATTTACATTTAAACGCGTAATTACTTCTCTTATATTTGACCTGTTTAATAAGCTATTGACTAACTCCCATTCTTTTTTTACATCACCTTTTACTTTGTTGAACTCATTGATGTAGAAGTTATTTTTACAAGCATCAGTATCTTTCAGAATTTCCTTACAAAGAGTTTTATATTGTGCTTTTAAGTTAATATCTCCAGGATGCTTTGTTAATTTTTTGTAAAGTTTATTTTTATGACAAATTTTTACTAGCAATTCATTATTCATCCAAGGTTTTAACCTTTTAACATTTGAATTTTTAGCATTGGAAGTGAAACTGCAGCAATTAAAATATTGTAATAGTGTTTCCATAAATATATCAAAAGCTTTGGATGGATCCGGTTCATTATAAACTGCGTCCCAAAACTCAAATCTTAATTTACTATTTAATAAAGCAAAATCTGATTTCATGAAAATTCTATCATAAGGATTGGAAATAAAATTATCACAATTTGCGAAGTTATTAAAAGAAAGACATGTTAAGCAGTGATCTGACAACTGCAGGTCACACACAGAGCTGCTTATGGTTGTTTCACAAGATTGTTTAAAACGCAAAAAAATATGATCAATGCAGGAAGCAGAAGAGGATGTAATTCGAGTGGGTTGATTTATAAGAGATTCAAGTCCGTGGGACGATAGTGTCAGTAAGTACTTATCTACAGCATTAGATTCTATTAAAATATTCAGATTTATATCACCCAGTAGAACCAGGTTACCATTTTTATTATTTTCTAACAATTCACTTAGTTCATTCAAAAACACATCATTTACATCACTGTCATGAAATCTGTAAATGCAAATTAAAGTAAAATTTGTATTATTTATTGAACACATTGTTTTAACCACATCACAACTTAGAAGACTTATTCCGGAGAATTCACAGCTTACATCTTTTTTAACAAAAACCGCAACTCCACCTGCCGCATATTGATTATTACACTTAGCATAACAATTATATCCTGGGATATCAAACAGAGACACTTCTTTATCATAAATCCATATCTCCCTTAAAAATATAATATCGGGTTTATTTTTGAACGAATCTAAGTTTAAAAGAAAATTATCAAAATTTTTACGCATGCTTCTAATGTTTTGTTGAATAATAAAAAAATTTCTACATTTGTTTGGATTGTCTATAATATCATAAAAATTAACTTTTTTGCAATTTGAAAGGGGAATATTAAATAAATTCGCTTGAGTATCTTCGTTTTCCGCAATCATATTTAAATTGAAGGGTTTATATAAAAAAGAAAAAACTAAGCAAGAGAAGATGTATTATTCGAATTTTTAAGATTTTCGAGATCCTCAAGAGAATTTATCACAACACAATTTCCTCCATCATTTTTTCGCATTAAAACTTTGCCATTTGAAATCCAAACAAATTTGAAGTTAATGTCTTTTTTAAGCTTTTGAGCTTCTTTTAAAAGAAATCTGGTCACTCCAGAAAGAACGTCATTGACGTAGATTTTATTGTTTTTTTCACAACCAAAGATTTTTGAGCAAAGTTTTGATTTGTTTGCATATTTTTTTTTCATAATATTTTTTTTTACGAGAAGAGAAGTAAATTTCACACAGAGAACATGAGATGCAGTATTACTTTTGTTGGTTATTTTCTTGACATAACACTTGTCGATCTGTGCCTCTGGAACATTTATATTTAGCCCTTCGGAAAATACCTTGAAAGCAGAATTGATAGCATTGTTGTTACTAACGTTCGGTACACCCACAATCTCTATGCACTTCTCTCTTTCATGCTGCTGTAAATAATTGACTTCTTCTTGGAGTTTGTCAATTTTCTCTACCAAATATTTTTTCTCCTCTTGCAGAGACTGGATTGTTGTAAGAGTGTTTGTATACATTGATTTAAGAGACAATATCTCATTGTACACCAGCTCCAGAGTTATATTTGGTTCGTGGCTTTGTGGCTGTTGTTGTTGTTGCTGTTGATGTTGCAGTTGTTTTTGCTGTTGTTGCTGTTGATGATACTGCTGTTGTTGTTGTTGTTGATGGTATTGCTGTTGTTGCTGATGTTGGGTTCGCCTGGGCTGCTGCATAAGTTGAGTTTGCTGTTGCTCAATGTCGTGTGGTATCGGTGTGCTTGTATTTGTTTGTTGGTCAAAAGCGGAGCGATCGGAAGAGTTTTGGAACATTAAGAGATTTGTTACTTCGGTGTTATTTGTTACTTCATTGGTAGAAGTTGCTAACGGACGCATTTTAGCAACATTTGGTGGCGAATGCAACGAAGCGCGTCGGACCGAAATACATTTTTTACACTTAAAAGTCTGACTATTTTTTAGCATATATTCAATGTCAGCCTTTTGCAAATTAACGCAAATGCAATGAAAATATTCATTGCAGGTGCCACACTTCACTTTTTTACTATCGTCGAGATGTCTTTCGACTTTTGTTAGACAAATGCAGGGCATTTTTGTACTTGTTAGTAGTTTAATTAGTTGAACAAACGACAGCGAAACTTAGTGCGTGTTGACCCCACGACGACACTTTTCTTGTGTGGGTTAACAATCAGGTAAGTTGTATGCCAATAAATGGGCAAAGGTAGGCAAAAGCGGTTTTTTTTACCGTGCGCCCAGATTTTGGGGGTGTCCAGCAAATTTCAAGCATAGAACATTCTTTAACTCAACAAGACTTACCAGAAAAATAGTATTATCTCCCAGATATTTTAGACTATCGAACAGTGTAATTGTTGAATTAATAACATATTTTTTAAAATATTTTATTTAGGACGAAATTTTTTGTAAGTAGATCAAAAGCGACTGACTAGTTAACTATATATTATGCAACAATTCATTTTTATACTAGCAAAACACCTGATCTTTTTCAACTCACTGCATTACAGATAGTAACTTAACTAGTAACTCTTTGTCTAGTAAGTTATGACTAGTTAAACATCTAGTCTTTTTTTTGACTAGTTTTGTTTTAACTAGTGAGTTAACTAGTTAAATTCATGACTACTATGATTTTCCGCTGCAGGGTATCTTCAGCCTGGTAAAGACTTCAACTTACCGAACTTGTGCTCAACTTGAAAAATATATACTGAAATCATTGTTTAAAAAGGACTTTGAAGTTGTTATTAATCCTAGAATCGTAAGACAGTTTTACCCTACGCATAATTTATATGCGGAGTACACGTAAAATTTACATTTATTACGAATGCAGGGTTTATGAGTTAAAAGCACTTACTTACTTACTTAGATGGCGCCTACAACCGTAAGTCGGTTTTCGCCTGTCGTAAGAAATTGCGCCAGCCATTTCTGTTTTGCGCTTGCTGGCGCCAGTTGGAAGCTCCAAGTTTCGTCAGGTTGTTCCCACTTGGTCCCTCCAACGGAGATGCGGTCGTCCTCTTCTGCGTTGTCCGCCGCTGGGTACCGAATCGAATATTTTCTTCGCTGGAGCGTCGTCTTCCATCCGCTCAACATGACCTAGCCAGCGAAGCCGCTCGATTTTTTTGCGCTTTACTATGTCGATGTCGGCGTATAGCTCATACAGCTCATCGTTCCATCGTATTCGGTACTTGCCATTGATGCAGATTGGTCCGTAGATACTACGAAGGATCTTTCTCTCGAACGCTCCTAAAATCTTTTCATCAGAGCTGCTCAACGTCCAGGCTTGTGCTGCATATAACAGGACGGGCATGATTAGTGACTTATAGAGTGTGACTTTTGTTCGTCGAGAGAGGGCTCTGCTTCTCAATTGCCTACTGAGCCCAAAGTAACACCTGTTGGCAAGAGTTATCCTTCGTTTTATCTCTCTACTGATATCGTTGGTGGAGTTAATGCTGGAACCGAGGTAGACGAAGTCCTTCACAACCTCAAAGGAGGTGCTGTCAACAGTGACGTGGGTGCCAATACGCTGGGACTGTTTGTTTGTTGACACCAGCTATTTTGTCTTATCAGTGTTTACTGCTAGACCCATGCGACTCGACTCTTTTTCTAAATTGGAGAATGCTGCACTGACTTCGCGTGTGTTATGGCCAATGATATCAATATCATCGGCATACGCTAGCAGCATAACACTCTTATAAAATATTGTGCCGCTTTGTCTCAGATCAGCAGCTCTAATGATCTTCTCCATAATTAGATTAAAAAAGTCACACGATAAAGAATCACCTTGTCTGAAACCTCGTTTGGTAACAAGGGGGGGGGAGAGGTCCTTCCCGATTTTTACTGAACTGCTGGTGTTGCTCAGTGTCATCCTGCATAGACGGATTAATTTTGCAGGTATACCAAATTCAGACATGGTGGAGTATAGGTGATTCCTTATTGGACTGTCGAAAGCGGCTTTATAGTCGACAAAAAGGTGGTGGGTGTCGATTTGCTTCTCTATGGTCTTTTCCAAGATTTGTCGTAGCGTGAATATCTGGTCGGTGGTAGATTTTCCAGGTCTGAAGCCACACTGATAAGGCCCAATCAGTTGATTTACGATAGGCTTCAGTCTTTCACATAATACGCTACAGAACCTTATAGGCGATATTTAGGAGGCTTATCCCACGGTAGTTGGCGCAAATAGTGGGATCGCCTTTTTTCTGGATTGGGCAGAGTACACTGAGGTTCCATTCGTTTGGAATGCATTCTTCCAACCATATTCTGCATAAAAGCTCGTGAATGCATTTAAATAGAGCTTCGCCTCCGTTCTCAAACAGCTCAGCGGGTAGACCATCGGCTCCCGCGGCTTTGTTGTTCTTAAGCCGTGTTATTGCTGCCAAGACTTCATTATAGTCGGGCAGCGGAACTTCAACGCTGTCATCCATGGTTGGGGTTTCCGGGATATCATCTCTATTGGCTGGATTGTTGTCGTCATCGCCATTCAGAAGTCTAGAGAAGTGTTCCCTCCATAACGTCAGTGTACTCTGGATATCTGTCACTAGATTCCCGTTTTCATCCTTGCAGAAAGAGGCCTTGGTTTTAGAGCCATCGGCCAGGCGCCTTATCTTTACGAAGAATTTTCGGGCCTCGTGCCTGTCACCATACATCTCAATCTTCTCACACTCACGCTTTTCTGCCGCTCTTTTTTTCTGCCCACTGCGCTCACTGTGTACCCACTGCGCGCATATATCGTCGATCGGAGGAGTGCTTTCTTGAAGCAGGAGTGAGAGTCGAGTGGCAAAGGCTTCGGCTGTCAGTTTTGATTGCAGCTTGTCGACGTCTAGCTTTCTCTGTGTAGGACTGCGCGTATTCTTTGCAGCGCACAGACGTGTACGGATCTTAGCTGCGACAAGATAATGATCCGAGTCTATGTTAGCACCACGGATCGTGCGTATATCTAATACACTGGAAGAGTGCCTTCCATCAATCAAAACGTGATCAATTTGGTTGCGCGTTTTTTGGTCAGGGGACAACCAGGTGGCCTTATGAAAATTGAGATGCTTGAATCTAGTGCTACTTATAACTATGTTTCGTGCTGCGGCGAAGTCAATCAGCCTCATTCCGTTATCGGATGTGTTGTCGTGGAGGCTGAACTTTCCGACTGTTGGACCAAAGATGTTTTCCTTGCCCACCTTGGCGTTGAAGTCACCAAGCACAATTTTTATGTCGTGACGGGGGCAGCGCTCGTAGAAAGTATCTTTGATCTCATCGTCCTTGTCCTCTGTCGGAGCATGCGCATATATTAGGCTTATATGAAAGAATTTAGCCTTGATTCTAACGGATCAAGCAGGGATGACGGATTATAGCAAGTCGTTCGTTCACAGGAGTGAATCGCAGGACGTGATTCCGTAATCTCTTGCCAACTACAAATCCACACCCAAACTCGTGCTTCTCCGCATGGCCGCTGTAGTAGATATCACAGGATGCTTGCCGAGAGCAACCCTGTCCCTTCAATCGCATTTCTTGGATTGCAGTTATATCAGCTTTGTATCTGATTGTGATTGAAAAATTGTGATTTTTTAAAACATGTCCGTTTTGCAAACTTTTAGTGATTTTAAAGACAGCTTTTCTAAATGTGAATACTGTGATAAAAGCAATTAACACAATTGGCTGTTTCACATATAAAAATGAAGCTTCCTTTTCTTCGTTGTTGAGTTGGAACAATCAAACGAATGTCAAGTCCAATGAGCGCTTACGCAACCTAATAGCATGTTCTCACGGCAGTCTGAATTAAGTAATTCGTCCTATGAATTACGAATGTGAATAAGCCTGTGCTCACGAAGCAATCGTAATTCGGTTTGACAGCTTTTCTTTGTGTATTTTATTTTAATTTTATATGATTTGTTGTGGAGAACGAAAATAGCAAAAAATGTGCAAAATAAATGTTTGTTTATTAAAGTCTTTATTTTTTGAAGCAATGTACTTACATTGCCTGCTGACTTTGAGAATTTGACTATTTGTTTTGTCTTGTTTTTATTTTTTCTTGTGTTTTGCTTGTGGTTTTTGATTAATTTTCAATAAAAAATAGAGATGAAACCGGTTTCTACGTAATTCGGATGTAAATTCAAACTGAATTTCCTTCAAATGAGGTAATATGCTGCTGGAGGTGTTGCAGCATTTGTTGTTGAAGATCTTGATTGCGATTTCTTTTGTTTTAATCTCCTTAGTTCGGACATATTAAAAATAAGTTGTACGATTGATAACCAAACATTTTCGTTCATTTGAATTTATAGGTTTCACGAAGGTACTTCAAAGGAAGTCTTCTTAAGTAACTTAAACGATATCTTGGTCAATGAGAAAAGTGATAATCTGATAGTCTTAGGAGATATGAACCTAAATATTTTACAGGAATCGGATTATGTTGACAATTATATGTTATTGCTGTCTTTTTATGGTCTTGAATGTTGCATTAGTGAACCAACTCGATTAGCAAACTCTTCTGTTTCGTGTATTGATCACATTTTTACACGTGTAAAAATGCCTCAGAAACTTACACTAAGTAGTGCAGTTTGTAATTTTTATTTGTCGGATCACTGCCTTACATGTTTAAAATTTGAAAACATTGAGTTCAGAAAAAACAAATGTCCTCAAAATATCTCAATGAGTAAAAAAACTGATTTCAGTGAGCTTAATAATAGGCTTTTATTTGAATCTTGGGGAAGCGCTTACAATGAACCTAATCCATCGAAGGCATTTAATAATTTTGTTGACATTTTAATAGAACATGTCAATCTTTGTACTAGGAGTATTTCTATGAGAACAATTACGAATAAAAAGAAGCTAAAGCCATGGATGAATCCAGATTTACTTCGTAAAATAACAATTAAGAATAAGCTACATAGAAAGTGCTTAAAATATCCAGACAATAGATATTTTCAGGAGAATTATAAAAAGCTTTGCAAAGACATAAAAAAAAATATCTTGAGTATCAAAAATAGTTATTATTTAAATGAGTTCAATAAAATTAAAGGAAACATTAAAAAAGAATGGGATTTAGTGAAGAATATTTTGAATAGAAATAAGAAAAGCGAATTAATTCCATATATAAAAACTAATGACAGTACCCTAACTAACGTAACTGATAAAGCTAATGCCTTTAATCAATATTTCTCAAATATTGGCACAAACGTTATTTCTGATAATGGATTATTGAGCTCTTCCTGTGATTGTTTAGATAGGGATGTAATTATTCCAAATAGTTTTTACTTTGAGCCTGTCTCGTCTTTAGAAGTGTACAAAATTATAATGTCTGAAAAAAACTCTAATTCTTGTACTGAAAACAGTTTTTCTAGTAAATTTTTAAAAAATATTGTTTATAATGTCGTCGATGTTCTGTGTTACTTGTTAAATAAAAGCATCCAATCAGGAATTTTTCCTGAAATGCTGAAAAAAGCAGAAGTTATTCCGTTGTTTAAAAAAGGAGATAAAAGTAATCTTAATAATTACAGACCCATCTCGATTTTGTCATCTTTTTCCAAAATATTTGAAAAAGCTGTAAAAATAAGAATGTTGAATTTTCTAAATAAGTTCAAGTTTTTTAATGACAGTCAATTTGGATTTAGATGTGGTATGTCAACTGAAGATGCACTTTTAAACTTTTGTTCAAATATAAACTCCAGTATAAACTGTAAAAAAATATCAGCAGCCCTTTTTGTTGACATAACCAAAGCATTTGACACTGTCGATCATAAAATTTTACTTAGCAAGTTATACAAATGTGGATTTCGAGGGGCTATTTTTAATTGGTTTTTTTCCTATCTTTCAAATAGAGTTCAAAGAGTAAAAATAGATAATCAATATAGTACATACAGCAACATAAAAATTGGCGTTCCTCAAGGCTCAGTTCTAGGCCCTGTCTTATTTTTAATATTTATAAATTCACTTTTCACACAAAATTTTTCAAGTAAGACAATAGCATTTGCTGATGACATGGCCTGTACATATTCCTGTGAAACCGTTTTTGACTTAAATATTGAAGTTAACCGTGATCTAGAAACTCTAAGACCCTGTTTTACTACTCACAAGTTAATTTTAAGTGACTAAACGAAGATAATGCTTTTCAATATTAGTGGAAAAGAAATTAAGGTAAATGATTTTACGTACCATAGTGCTAATTGTACAAAGTTTACTACCTCTAAGGAAACATGTTGTTCACAAAATAATGTACATACCTTCGATGAATTTAGTCCTTGTTCATGTAACTGTTTTAGCATAGAATGTGTTAAAAAGTTTAAGTACCTTGGTCTTATTATTGACTGGAAAATGAATTGGTTAGATCATTCAAATGCCCTTAAAAAATACTTAGTCGCAGCTACGAGACAAATATACCATTTAAAGACCTTTTGCTCAGAAAAACTACTCTACTGCATTTACTTTGGGATTTTCCATTCTAAATTAGAATATGGCCTCACTTGCTGGGGCGGTACGCATAGTAACAAAATAACACCATTACTTACTGCGCAGAAACATGTAGTACGAATAATTTGTAAAAGAAATCGCCTTGAAAATAGTTTTCCACTATTCAGGCAACTTAATATTTTGCCTGTTAAACATTTGTTCTTTATAAAGTACTAGCTTATACCCGGCGCGCTTCGCTGCGCTCAGCGCTTATCCCCTAAAAGAGGGCGTAGCTTTAGTGAAGCCATGCTTTTATAGTAAGTTCTTACCGAGTTTTATTAATGTGTGACTTATTTCGAAAGCTATACCGAAAATTTTGGGTGCGGAAAAAGTACCACGCCCCTCGTCCAACACCCATAAAATGTTACCTGTGCAACGGCATGTGTAAATTGAGGTCGAATACTGAATTCCGAGGCTTTGCGACCTATAATTACAAAACTGTTCGAAATCGAAAATTTTAGGTGTATTTACGATCGGCAACAGACTTCACAGGAACCCTCTCAACGCTTTGGTATAAAAATTGGCTTAGCGGTTTCGAAGCCCTTACGTGATATACACATATACCCACATACGTATATACATTAAGTCGCCTCACGCTCTTTAGAAAAAAATTTGTTCAGTCTCGTTCTTCAAAATAATCCATGGCTTATGTTATGATGATCCACAAAATATTGCGACTAAAAATATTGGCTGGTATGGCAGTTAGAAAAAAACAAACGGTCAGGAATAAGAGTAATGGAAAAAATTTTGCATCAAAAAATCTTATATTTCCGTTGGACAAAAGATAATGCGGATTTTTTGGATTGTTTTAACTTTTTTCATATTATATTCACTAAAATTCAAACGAATCTTTTCCTAAACTAATTTTAGTCAAATAAATTGTACAATGTAAAAAATGTGTACATTTTTTTGTAATTTCATTCAATTTAGCAATTCACTTTACACTTTATTTTATCATCCATAGATAATTTATTTGACTAAAAGTAAAATGGCAAAACAAAAAAAAAAATATAATTTGCATTTTAGTGAAAATAATACAAAAAAAAAAAGTTAAAAAATTAAAATTTATAGAGTAGAGTAAAAATTTAAAATTTATTAGTGCAGATTGGAAGAACTTTTTAATTACTATTATTTCTGGCCGTTTGTTATTTTTAACTACCGCGCCAGTAAATATTTTTATAAAAAACTCGATTTTTACAGAATATTTCAAACCATTCCGTGGCATACTGGTTGACGTGCGAGGCTTGTATACCATAGAAGACAGGTTCGAATTCTATCTGACACAGAAAGTTTTTTCAATTGAATTAATTTTTCTGTTCTGCCGCCATCTCTATGCAGACAATGGCAAACCTCAGAGAGTAAAAACTGGCATGAAAAGCTTCTTGAGAACATAAGCCGTTCGGAGTCGGCATAAGCCTTGTAGATCCAGTTCTCGATCATTTGTGTTCAAACATTTCACAACACGCACGCATAAGAAGCTCGGTCAAAGTCTGAAATGGCCATTTTGTTCCTTTTTGTTTTTTTTTTTTTTTTTATTTCAAACCATTCCAGCTCACGGATGACTATCGCTACAGTCGAAATATTTGGGGAATCATCATAACATAAAGCATTATTTTGAGGAACCGACCCGAACACCTTTTTTTTGTGAGCAGCCTTAGTATACATACATACATTTTTTACAGATAGATAGATGAGCAGAAAAAGTAGGTATGGCAACATTTATATATAAAGTGACCGCCACTTGGTCCCATTGCACCTATATACCAAGTTCCACTATCAAAACGCGTACAGCTCAGAAATTACAATGATTTTTGAAAAGTCGTCTTAAATAAAGTGTGATACGCCCATTCTTTAAGAGTTCTGGCAGTATCCACATGAACTAATCTACCAAGTTTTAGTCTTTTACTGTAAAAAAAGTCTGATATATATCCTTTTTATGGATTTGTGGGCATTGAAAGTAGGCGTGGCAACATTTATATATAAAGTGAACGCCAATTTGACCCATAGCACCTACCTACCAAGTTTGTCTATCAAAACGTTCACATCTCAGGAATTAAAATTATTTCTAACCGATAGCCCAGGCAGCTAACTTAGTTATAATTTTTAAATTGTAATGAACTATAGTACATTAATACATAAGTAAATAAATAAATTAAATAAAATTATTTCTGAAAAGTGGGCACAGATATAGTCCTACCATGCACAATTTTTGCAAAGCTGTCGAGAGTAAGCGTATGAAATTAATAACCATATTTTAGTATTTAACAATGAGAATCGTCTGATTTATAGAAGTTCTATTAATTTGTGGGTAAAAAGAAACCAAGTGGCGGCCGTGGCGTAGCGGGTAGAGTGTGTGGCCCATACGCGAGGGAACCCTGGTCCGAATCCCACCTGACACGGAAAGTTTTTCGATTGAATTAATTTTTCTGTTCGGCCGTCATCTCTCTGCAGACAATGGCAAACCTCAGAGAATAAAAACTGCCATGAAAAGCTTCTTGAGAACGTAAGCCGTTCGGAGTCGGCATAAAACATGTAGGTCCAGTTCTCGATAAATTGTGTTCAAACATTCCACAACACTCACAACACAATTGATCATAAGAAGCTCGGTCAAAGTACTTTCAAGGACTGAAATTGGCCATTTCGTTTTGTTTTTTTTGTGGGTGGTACAAGTGGGCGTGGCAAATTTTATATATATATATTGACTGCCACTTAGAGCACCTGCATATCAAGTGTTACTATCAAACGTGTGCAACTCAGGAATAAGCATGATTTCGAAAAAGTTGGCGTAGATATGGTGCGACTACGCCCATTTTTAAACAGTTGCCGACAGTGACCATATGAACTAAATTACCAAATCTTAGTCTTCTACGGCAAAAGCCGTCTGATATAAAGCATTTTTACTGATTTGTGGGCGGTAAAAGTAGGCGTGACAACGTTTATATTTACAGTGACTGCCACTCGCACCCTTAGCACCTGCATACGAAGATTGGCTATGCAGGCTAAAGTGGGCGTAGATATAGTGCGGCCATGCCCATTTTTTATACATTGACCGACAGTAACCATATGAACTAAATTACCAAATCTTAGTCATCTACGGCAAGAGCCGTCTGATATAAACCATTTTTACTGATTTGTGGGCGGTAAAAGGGGGCGTGACAACATTTTTATTTACATAATGACTGCCAGTTGCACCCAGAGCACCTGCGTACCAAGATTGGCTATGAAAACGTGTACAACTCAGGAATAAGCATGATTTCGATAAAGTGGGCGTAGATATAGTGCGGCCATGCCCATTTTTTATACATTGGCCGACAGTAACCATACGATCTAAATTACCAAATCGTAGTCTTCTACGGCAAAATCCGTCTGATATAAAGCATTTTTACTGATTTGTGGGCGGTAAAAGTGGGCGTGACAACGTTTATATTTACATAGTGACTGCCACTTAGATCCATAGCACTTGCATACTAAGATTCACTATCAAAACGTGTACAACTCAAGAATAAGCATGATTCCGATAAAGTGGGCGTAGATATAGTTCGACCACGCCCATTTTTTGTATATTGGCGGAGAGTAATCATATAAACTAAATTATCAAATCTTAGCCTTCTATGGCAAGAGCCGTCTGATATAAAGCATTTTTACTTATTTGTGGGCGGTAAAAGTGGGCGTGACAACGTTTATATTTACATAGTGACTGCCACTTGTATGCATAGCACCTGCATATCAAGATTCACTATCAAAACTTGAACATTTTAGGAATTAAAATAATTGCTGAAAAGTGGGCGTAGATATAGTGTGACCCCGCCCATTTCTTGTACAGTCACCGAAAGTAACCATCTGAACAAAATAACCAAATTTAAGTTTTATATGATTAAAACCGTCTGATATATAGCAATTTTTTTGGTTTGTGGGCGATAGAGCCAATTTGGGTTGTATGGGAGGTACCACGCCCCCTCGCCCAATCAACACCAAACTTCACAGGAACACTTCCCGAGTGTTGCTTCAGTATCCCTCAAAATTTCATAGAGTTTGGTTCGGTGGTTTTGGAGTCTATACGTGATATACACACATATCCACATACCCACATACCCACATACCCACATACCCACATACCCACATACCCACATACCCACATACCCACATACCCACATACCCACATACCCACATACCCACATACATACATTCATTTTTATATATATAGAAGATAGATAGATTAAAAACTTATTTCATAAGATCTGGATATATGATAAATAGAAGTAATTCCAATTACAACTTAAGAATTAATCAGCTTAATATGGGTCATGTTCCAGCACATAATTTGCAACACTTCCTGCTTTTTTATTCAACCATAGCCCCCAGGCTATTTAATTATTTACCTATGAATATTAGATGTGTTAGAAATAAATTTGTGTTTCTTAAAAATGTAAAATCGTGGCTCTTTAATTTGTCATACTTAAATGTCAACTCACTTCTTAATATTATGTACTAACTTTAATAAATTATTATCAAACTATCTATGTACTATGTAAAATATTAATTATTATATTACATAATGTTTAAATTACTAAAACAATTCCACCTGCATTCGCCACTAATTCCTTGTGAATTACAGAATGTAGGATTACTTAGCATTATTATTTTTCAATTTATTTAATTTAAGATTTTGCTATTATATTCATACCAAAATTAAAATAATATAAATTGTTAAAAATAATACTAATAAATAAATACTAAATACTACGAGTAATACTACTAAATAAATTCCCTTGTCAAATTTTGTATGGCGAAGTACTTAATTCGGAAAATAATTTAGCCTCGAATTACAAATGAGAGCCGAATTACGTCGTTCAGGGTGCCGTAAGACCATGCTATAACGTTTTTGTCTTTTGAGTCGGATGAATTACAAAGAGTTGAAAAAGAGTTAATATTGCGAAGATTTGTTGAAGCAAAGAATCGAAGAGTGCAACTTTTTGATATTTCCTGATTCGATATTTCGATTTGATATTTCTGTATTCCGAAAAGCTGGTTTGGGTATGTCTAAACGAACTCTAGCGATTTAGCTTTTTTTAAAATTGTAGAGAATTTTGGCAACTTGCAACTTTTTGCAGTGCAACTTTTTGATATTTCCTGATATTTACTGATCTATTATTTATATTATACTAGCCGAACATCCCGCCCGCTTCGGCAGGCTCTTTTTTAACAGGCTTACATTTATGTAGCTAGGTAAGCCTGTGAAGTTTCTGTATTCAGAAAAGCTGGTTTGGGTATGTCTAACCGAACTGTAGCGGTTTAGCTTTTTTTTTAAATTGTAGAGAATTTTGGAAACTAGAACAGCGAATTCGTAAAAAAAATAAATGGCAACTCTATGAAAAAAATTACAGACCCATTTTTACATAGTGTACGCCCCGGGGCCGAATGCATAAAAGATAAAAAATTTACTACATCGTCTTAGGACTCAGATAACGGGCTTGGATTCAGCGATTAATTTTTACGATTAATTTTTACGTAGTGTTTTAGACAGCAACTCACTGGAAAAATATTACGTTACATTTAAATCCTGACGACAGATTCGGATCCAGCGACCCATTTTTAGCTTATGTTCGCCCAGCTCCGAATTCGAAAAAATTAAAAAATTTAGGTGGCAATCCTATGGTAAAAAAAGCATAATTTTTTAAATTATGACAGCCGATTCAGATTCAGTGACCCATTTTTTTTTTTTGTGCAAATGTTCTCCCCGTAATATAATTCGTAAAAATAGAAAAATTTAAGTGGCAGCCCTATGGAAAAATACGTAATTTTGAATTCTTTGAATTCTAAAAAAATGACATAATTTTTAAAATTCTGACAACGGATTCAGTGACACATTTTTACTTAGTGTGCGCCCACCGAATTCGTAAAAATAAGAAAATTTAGGTAGCAACTCTATTTGTTTAGCCGATAACCTTCGCATTATCTACACTTTAAAAAAAAAACCGACTAAATTTGTTAAAAATTACGGGAAGCAGAGGGAAACAGCGCTTTTTTCCACTTTATTTATTATATATAGACTTAGCATATACATATCGGTGATTCCATACCAAATAAGACGGTTTTGTGTAAAAACTGGTTTTGACGATTCCGTTTTTTTTTTTTAAATTTTTGCACGTCGCACACAGGCGTCGCGTGTATGGGAGGCTGGCCATATTGAGTTTTTGAAAAGATAGGATAAGGAAAAAAGTTTTAAAGCTGTTTTAATTAGGAGGATATTTCTATCACAGTTAAGAAGCTTTTTTGTATTGTATTGAATAATTTTTTAACAGAACTTTTTTAACAGGCTTACATTTATAAAGCTATGTATGTGTAGTTGAAAGTGTCTGTAAAGTTTCTGTATTCAGAAAAGCTGGCTTGAACCTGTCTATATGAAGTGCAGCGGTAGTGCTTTTTTTAAAAATTGTAAAGAATTTTGGTGTCTTGCCTTTCACCAGTTAATTTGTAAAAATAAAAAAAAATATTGTTGGCAACTCAATGATAAAAAGATTGCAGAGTTCCTAAATTCTGACATTGGATGCGGTTTCAGTGACCCTTCAGTGACCCTTACTAAGTGTTTGCCCGATGATTTCGCAAAAACAAAAAAAAATCTAGGTGGCAATCCCAAGTTTTTTAATAGTCTATAACCGTCGCATCATAATTATCTACATGTAAAAATAAAATCAACTTAATTGTTTGAAAATTACGGGTAGCAGAGAGAAACAGGTGCTTTTTCCACTTTGTTGTATATATATATATATATATACATATAGATAACCGTAGCATCATAATTTTCAACATTACAAAAAAAAAAAATTAATAAATTGGTTGAAAATTACGGGCAGCAGAGGGAAATAGAGGCTTTTTTCTACTTTTTTTACATATATAGTAGACCGGATCAAAATTTAGACTCCGCCGTTCACCATCTCAAAAGTTAAAGGAACTCATAAAAACGATTTCCGCATTCTTCTTTTTCAAATCTGAGAAAATTCCACAGAGCGTTTTTGATTCACCTGACGGTCCTTTTTGGTAAACAGAACGCATACCCAAATATACTAAAACGATAAACTTCTTATCCATACCAATATTTTGGCATACAAATTTTTTTTAAAATCATGTATTATTATAACTCTTATTGACTTTCACAAATCGAATTTTGTGCTATTGTTAAAAACACATTTTGTTAAAGACGCTGTAAAAAACACATTTTTCATTGCATAAACATGAAATTATTCTTGTTGGAAAGGTATTAAGTTTAAATTTTTTTATACAGGGTGTCCCGCAATTGAGTGCAACTATTTACGGAGCTGAAAGGTTATGGTGAGCTGAGCAAAAAATCGTATGGGAGGGGGGGGGGAGGGTCACTTTTCACATTCTTAGGAGCTACGGGGTTAATTAATATTTCACGACTTTGATTCGCGTTATTGTTTCTAGCAGAAAAACTAACTCAGATAAAACTTATTTTGATAGCTCATTTTAAAGGCAATGAAAAATCACCTTTCCAACGGTATATCAACCAACCCCACCAACTTAACCGTTACCGAGCTGTGATCGTGTGAAGAAGAAATCAATCGGTTGAAATTACCAAATTTCAACTTTGAGTGCAAATTTCTCAGAATTTTGCGCAGTAAATGAAATTTTTTCTTTAGATCAATTTTGTAATTTATTCAATTTTCTTTCCAATGATACCAAAAACATTACCATATCTTTAAAAATAAAAAAGTCGGCTGTACTAAAAAGATTATACTTTTTTGAAAATAATGATAAATAATGACATTACAATTAGTTATGCAGTAGATAATATCATTGTTTTCTAATAAGTATAATTTTTTAAGTACAGCCAACTTTTTTATTTTTTAAGATATGTTTATGTTTTTCGTGTCATTGAAAAGAAAATTGAATAAATTACAAAATTGATCCTAAATCAAAAATTCATTGATTACGCGAAATTCTGAGAAATTTGCACTCAAAATTGAAATTTGGTGGTTTCAATCGATTGATTTCATCTTCACACGAGCACAGCTCGGTAACGGTTAAGTTGCTGAGGTTTGTTAATATGCTGTTAGAAAGGTTAAAGGCTCATTATTGCCTTTATAATGAGCTATCACAAAAAGTCTTATGTAAGTTAGTTTTTCTGCTAGAAACAATAACGTGAATCAAATTCGTGAAATATGTATTAATCTTGTAGGTACCAAGAATGTTAAAATAGACCCCCCCTCCCATACGATTTTTTGCTCAGCTCAAAATAACTTTTCAGCTCCGTAGATAGTTGCACTCAATTGCGGGACACCCTGTATATCGATTTGATTGATTAGCTGAGCGTTTAAGGTATATACATATTAAGATGGGTCACCCCTTATGAAAAAAAAATTAAAAAGGACCACCCCTCATTTGAATGCTTATATCAAGAGAGTTTTAGTACTATACAAATTTATTTTTAAGGTGGGCGCAAAATGTGGCCAAAATGGTTTTTTTTAAATAACTTCACCATTTATTATCCGATCGTAAAGAAAAAATGTCGTTGGATAAGTCTCAATAAGGTCAACAATTCGTTCTTACCACTTTTTTTACTCCGAGTCTCTTTCTAAATAAAAGTTCATAAAAAATCATTAAACTTTTGTAAAGAATCTTTTTAATTTCATTCGTAGGGAAAAAGTTACAGCAAATTGAATTTTCGGCCAAGTTTATTTTTATTTTTGGTCTTTAGCCATCTGTGCATCTTCGTTCGACTTCGGAATGACTTCGTTCATCTCCGGTCTTGATCGTGAGTCTTCGGTTCAGCTTCGTTTGGTTTCATTTTTTATAACAAATTTTTTCACAATGAGCTCAGTCGCTTAGGCGTTATTGAGCCATACATATATTTTATTACTTTAAGCGCTGTAGCATGCAACATTAAAAAAAAAATTAAAGTTTAGTTTCTCACAACAGGAAGCGGATGCACGCAGTGAAATCCGGCTAGGGATCGTCGGCTTGAGGGGTGGAGATCTTGCATCCTGTCGTTCAATAATCTACGCGGCTACAAGGATAATTTACTTTTTTAAAGTTTGCGTGCGGAAAGGACTTTTTAAAAAAAAAATAAAAGAAAGATGTTAGCTACTAGTTCATAGCATGAAAACAGTACCGAAGCGATGTTGCAAATTGATGTTTTTGATGCAACTATAGCACTCCTTAAATACTTAGGTAATCAAAAGAAAAAATGGCAGTTAAAAAGTTTCAGAACTATAACCAGAATTTTATGTAATAAGTTTTGACAAAAGAGGAAAAAAAACTTTGGAACGCAGACTGATTGAAGAAGAAAAAATAGTATACAATCCAAAAATTAATTTATCGATAACATGGCACTGCTTGTGATTAAGATAAAGTATGTTGTTATGAGATACATTAGTTACGTGTATTAATATAAAAAAATAAAAAACTTACATTAAGGTAAACAAACGCTGCGAGAAAATAGGAGTGTGAGTATGCACCCATATGGTTGTTGTAAAACAAAAGCAAATGTTTAGGTTGAAAACTGTCTTTCTCTCATAAAATTAAATGGCTAAAATTTTGGTTTTTTTTAACCAACAGTGTAAAATAATTGTTAAAATTTAGTTATTAATTAATGAAAGCTTTTTTTTCTAACCATTTTCCTGCATTTATAGCTGTTTTAATTTTTTTTTATTTTCTTTTATTTAGTTTACAGTAAAACCAGTATTAGACAAAGTTTGGCAATTAATATTTACACAAACACACGCATGACGAAGAGAATGATTTTAAGACAAATAGAAATCATATTGACTTACTTGATTTATCGAGTTGCTCCCACGTTGAAAGTACTTTCAAAGTGCTGTTTTGCGAAAGAGAATTTAAATATTTTTGCTTGAAAGAGAAAACGATGATTTCACTCTCTCGTATTTAGACAAGTATGTTTGTACTTGTGATAATTTAAGCTTCCGCTTTTGTATTTATTTTACGCAACATTTTTATTCACCTTAAGCAAAGCTTTTTTTCAAAATATAGCTTCAAAGCCTAGATTAAAATTATTAGTTTTTACGATTACATGCATTTGATTTATTTAACTTTTTTTAATTAACTTTGTTATAGAACAAAAATGGCAGTAAATGTATAAGAGAGTGAGCATTGCTTACATACATATTTCTTTTATTATTTTAGATTAAGCTTTAAGCTGTTTTAGTATTTGCAAAACTCATCACTCTTGCCGCTTTTCACCAATTAGTAATCTACTAAGCAAATGAGTTTTTTTTTCGTTTTCTTTTTTTTCCGTATGTATTATATACATGAATACATACTTGACCTTCACAAGACGTTAATGCAATGCTAATTTATTATTTGTAAGCTAATTTTATGTCTTTTACTTTTAACTTTTTAGGTGCTTATTATATATTTAATGTTTTTATCCTTTTTTTTATATATGACTTTAAAAAGTTAAATATGGAATAATTTATTTTATTTTAACACTTTTTTCTCTAATTTTAAACTCACTATTTTTTTAATATAATACTTTCTTCAAATATTTAACATAATTTAGACACAACTTTAAGAACATTTTACTATTTTATATATAAAAAAAATGGTATAGAAATATTAATAAATACAGCCGGGAATCGCGAGTTTGTTGTGTTATTTCATACACGCGTATCAGCTTAGACTGCTAAATGGAGAAATTCTTAGTGGCTTGTTTTACGACGAGGTAAAAAAGCTTTTAGAAACACCTCATGCTCGATCGTCGATGATGATATTCTTCCATATACGAGTATGTAAGTTGGTTAGCTTTGAGATGTTTTTTTCCCCCTTTGATTTAAAGTTCAATCATTACCACTATCTTGGGTAAAGTATTTGATAAAAAAATGACCGAATTTGAGTACTGGTAAGTATATTTTTAACTTTAAGACTTTTCTTTTTAAAATTCAATAGTACTGCACTCGCCGGAGGCTGGATCGGAAAAGACTCGACTGATTCTTTTTCCATTTTCAGGAAGCTTTAATTTCAGCCATTAAAAGCATTTTTCTGTAGAAAAAATGGAAATTTGGAGGTAAAAAATAAAATGACGTTTTCTCGTTATATCGGCTTATGATAAGTATGAACTGTTGACCAAAAGATGGCGTTTAGGACAAAGAAGAGGAAATCGTACCCATTTCTTTTTACATATTCTTTTTTTTATTACTTTATTTTTTCTTATAATTATTCTGTAGCTCAAAATGCTTCAAATGCCATTACAATTCCCCCCAACCAAAATCAGACTTTGGTGTGAGTTAAAACTACCCAAAGCTGATACCGCTTGAAGCTTGTTTCGTTTATTTTTTCCCCTTGTAGTCAATTAAAAAACATTATCTGTTCACTGACGCATGTCTTTAGCGTGGTAAGTTCCTAGCAATCTTCCCTGCAGATCTTCAAGCTCGTAATAGCAGTTACCTCATTTTTTCGCACGCGCGCTTTCACAAAAGTTGGCCCAAGCTTTGCATTGTAGCCTTGATCGAAATTGCTTTGCTTAAAATTACGCCTTTATACTTCTTGTCCCTCATCAAAAGAAACTATTTTTGATCTAAGATTATAAGCTCGCTCATTACGATGTTGTTGCTTTTTCATTATATTGCCAGCTTTTTCCCGAACAATTTCTAGCGTATCTTCCTTATTAAAAGTAACAGTTCGATCTTCCAACAGTTGCAGTTTTCGGAGTAATGCATATGTGGAACCATTCGTTACCATCTGTTGGCCGAACGTTATAAAATATGGTGACGTTCCGATCGATGAATGCACTGAAGAGCGTAACGCGCAGCAGATATTGCTTAGGTATTCGTCCCAATTCTATTGATCCGGTCATACATACGCCTTAATGGCCGAAATAATTGCACGATTCACTCTTTCTAAAGCGTTAGCTGGAGGAGAGTGTAAATCAGTATATATATATGACTTATACCATACGTTTGCATTAGATTGTTGAAATTAAACGATTTAAATTGTGAACCAAAATTATGGAAATTATGGAAATGGTCATTTTCTAAATAGCTGGTTATGATGTCAGCGGAAAACTTTTTGACTAGTTTGAGGAAAGGATATTTCGTAAAATGGTCAAATACAATAAAAATACAATAAAATTTCTCTTTCTGCTTTCTGCTTGATCGGGGGTATTGACCTAAAATCTACATACAGGCGTTAAAAGACTCGATGCGTTTCTGCTGTTTTACCCATCGATGAACGCAAAACATGATTTGGGTGCTTTGTGCACTTACAGATTTCACAAGATTTTATGTAAGATTTTACATCAACTAATCCAGGTCAGAAATAGTATCGTCGAATCTTTTCAACTGTTTTATTTATACCTCAATGAGCTGAAAATTTATCGTCATGAGCTTTTTCTAAAATTTCACCAACCATGCTTCTTGGAATCCGTAATTTCCAAGTAAGATCATCACGCAGTTTTTCTCCGGTCGAATGTTCTGTTTGTCTGTACAAAAAATTGTCAACAACTTCCAAATCCGGTAACTGGTGTTCATTATTTTTAATTCTTTTTATAAGGTTTGTGTATTCTCTGTTAAAAATTTTGTGGAGCTGAGATCTATGAAAATTCCGCTATCAGTTTCCAATGCGGACAGATCATCAGAATTTAATCTGGAAAGAGCATCGGGTACTACATTTTGTGTGCCACGCCTGTATTGAATATTAAAGCAAGACCCTTGCAATTTCAGAGCCCATCTTGCTAGACGTGATCTTAAATCTGTTTGCGCCATTAGCCATTTTAAGGATGCATGATCAGTTACAATTGTAAATTCATGACCTTCTACATATGGTCGAAATTTTTTTCACACTTAACACTGCGGCTAAACATTCTTGTTCCGTTACGGAATAGTTGCGTTGGGCACAATTCTGCTTTTTTGACATGTACGCAATGGGAAAATCATCCCCTATAGTGTTCATCTGCACCAAAACACCACCCATTCCGGTTTTACTAGCATCACAATGTATAGGCTTTTTCAGCATCATCGGTCCAGATACATTTTTGTTTTTTATTTTTTAATAAGTAATTTATGCGGTGCAGTGATTGATGCATAATTTCGAATAAGCTTTCGATACCACCCATACATCCCAAGAAATCGCCGTAACTGTTTAATTGACTTAGGTGTAGGAAAATCGGAAATTGCGGAAACTTTTTCTGGATCAGTTCGAATAATTCCATTTCCTACAATGTGCCTTAAAACTCGAACTTCTTTCTTCTCTTTTTGATATTTATAGTCAAACCAGACAATTTGATATGATGAGCAACCATTTTAAGAACGTCCAGATGTTTGGAGAAACTTTCAGAGACAATGAGCGGGTCATCAAGGTAAAAAAAACTTGGGATCGAAGATTTGAAGGTACCACTTTATCCATTAGACGAGACATTGTCTGATAACTGTAATGATATAACGGTCGCCCTGGAACTGTAAATGCAGTTTTATCTCTGGAAGCTGGGTCTAATGGAATTTGCCATAATGCATCTTTTAAGTCCAAACAAGATATATACTCCGCTTTCGGAAGCCTACTCAATATTCCGTCTATGTTTGGCAACGGATATGCGTCCTTAATTGTAACCATGTTTACTTTTCTGCTATCGAGACATAAACGAACCTTGCCTGGCTTGCGCACTAGTACACACTAGTACAATTGGTGAAGACCAAGCACTGTCCGACTCCTCAATAACTCCTAATTCCAACATCTTATCAACTTCAGCATAAATTAATTTTTCAATTGCTGGAGAAACTGGGTAGTGTCTTTGCTTAATAGGCTTCGCATCGCCAACATCGATAACGTGCGACAGTACACATGTTCTACCAAGCCATTCTTTAGCATATGAGGGAAATTGATTAATAATATTTTGCAATTCGGTTATTTGTATTTTTGTTAAAGAATGCTGGTCGGGACTATTAAGAAATTCAATCGAATTAACTTCACGTGTTAATCTATAGGGTAAAAGATCAAAGGCTTTCTAAAAGTCTACCCCCAAGTATAACTTTTGTGCTAAGCTCGGTATAACAAATATTTTAATGGGTTTTGAAATTCTTTAAAAGTTATAAGGGTCTCTAACTGTCCAATAACCTCTTAAGACTTACCGTCTGCAGTACGTACAGTAGACTTGCATTTTTTAAAATTTTGATGATTATTTTCAACTATTGAACGCGCAAAATCTGAACCTATACAACTGGTTGTGGCTCTAGTATCTAACAATCCAATAATAGCTTTATCAAACAAATATACCTCCGCGTAAGGGCGAATGCCATGAGGATTATCAATAATTGAGCTCAATAAGAGTTCCCGGTTTGCTTTGCCATTTTTCCAAAAATTACGAATTTGTTTACTAGACCGTGTTGGTGCTTTTGTACTACTATTGCTCTGAAAGATGCGGTGTCAAGCTTCATTATATTCTCTCAGTCGGACATGAAACGCTTTGAATGGATTGATGGAAGAAGAACTTATACATTTTTTTTTTAAACTGTTGATTATTATTTGGGGCATGAATGAAATTATCTGAAATTCCTATTCTGTGCTCGTTGCTTGGTTTTTTAATGTCCTTGGTCGGTTCTGTTTGTGTGAACTTCTCAGTGCACTCGGTGATGAGTTTTTTGACTCAGAACACCGTCTGCTGTTCGGCTTATATACATTGGGTGTACCGCAACCGTAACAAAACACTTTACCGTTCTGCTAAGCAGTTTTGGTAAGGATGACCATTTCCACCACAGTTCCAGCAAACAAAGGATACCGCACAAATATCTTCACTTTCGATATCAGAATCATATTGAATATTTTAACCAAGACAAAGCGAATCTGTAATTTCTGCGACTCGCTTTCGCGTTGGCAATGTTTCTGAAAAAGATTTTATTTCTTTGCATATTTTGCAAGAAAAATTCTCTTTTTCTACAAATGTCACGAAGATGAGACACTGAAAATATTTGAATATTTAAAAGCTCATGTTGAATTACAGGTAGGAGATTTCTTCTCAAAATTTCAACGAGTGAATTTTCTGCCAATGGCTTATCTAGCCTATCTGTAGATCAACAATCGAATCGTAAAAAGTATCGAAGAGCTCATTCGGTTTTTGCTTTCGGTCGCGCAACATTTCCCTGTAGTCTACATCTGTTCTAGTGTCTTTATGCTGCCTCCTCAGTGCGATACAAAGATCAGTCCAGTTTGTTAAGGACAAAGAAGAGGAAATCGTATCCATTTCTCTTCACATATTCTTTTTTTTATTACTTTATTTTTTCTTATAATTATTCTGTAGTTCAAAATGCTTCAAGTGCCATTACAGCGCCCTCTCTCGAAACTATTTGAAACCATTTGCATTTGAAACATTTTTGAACCAGGAGTATCTTCATACCAAATTTCAACGAAATCCCCCCCGCCGCTTAGCCAGGAACTTATTGCAGAAAAAAAAACCAACAAGCAAAGCAGCGACTAAAGAAAAAGCAGAAAAAGCAGACAACCTCACACACAAGCAAACAAAATATTTTCAGTGCTGAAAAAAACTATCTGCTATCCCTTGGTTTGGAGTATTTTCGTACTTAATATTATCAATGTTGGTCTAGGCGTTATATTTAGATATTTATTTCATACTAGCTGAATACCCGGCTTAGCTCGGGAGTTGATATAAATAATTTTCGATTTCATTCATCGATTTGAAAAAACTTTTCACAAACTATTGTAGACACAAACTATTGTGTCCATCTTTGAAACCGGTAACTTCGGCGTAAAAAGCAAAATGTAGATTCAACACTAAAAATTATGAGAAAAAGTTAGGGAAATCGTGATTTGTGTGTGCGTGCCGATTCCACATTTTTGAAAACAAATCAGAGCAAAAACGAATTTTTGGCGATTCGCGAGGAAACTGGATAAAAATTAAACCAGCATTGAAAATAGAAATTGAAATGTCAAAACAACGCCAACTTACGACGATACCATAGAATTCGGCATCAGCTGTCCTGATTTGCGAAAAAAAATGGAATATAAATACACATAAAGAAAATACATAGCGCCAAAAGACTCACCGCACCCGAAAACCACTTATAAAAATCATTCTTATCGGATGAGTTATTTTGAGTTTTTTGAGGTATTTGTACAACAGCGCCCTCTGGTTTTCCAGAGAGAATAAAAAAATAACGCCAAAGCCCTTTCCATACTCGATATTCAAATCATATATATCCGATATACAAATTTTTATCTAAATCGGGTGAGCGGTTTTTGAGTGTTTCACGATTTCTTAAGTGATTTGTACTACAGCACCATCTGATGTTTAAGATAGCGCAGAAAAGAAAGTCTAAGATACCCACCGTACCCGAAAACTCCTATGTAAAAATGTTCACGCAAATCGGATGTACAGCTAGGAGTTTTTCGAGATTTTTAAAACATTTGTACTGCAGTGCCCTCTGGTGTTCAATATAGAACAAAATAGATAAGTCATAAAAATACCGTACCCAAAAACTCCTAAACACAGATTTTAATGATAATTGGATGAATGGTAATGGAGATAGGATGCCGCGTCCAATTGCGAATCTGAACCATCCAGGGATCCAATCAAACACACACAAAAAATTTCATCAAAATCAGTGCAGCCGTTAAGGAACAGTTTAATAATATACACACGTACAAATTGGACAACAGCGCCCTTTAGTTTCGAAAAAAAGCAAAAAAGATAGCACCAGAATACTTGCCGTACTCGAAAATCGCTATTTACAAATTTTCATCCAAATCGGATGAGCAGTTTTGGGGTTTTTCAAGATTTCCTAAGATTTGTACTAAAGCGCCCTCTGGATTTCAAGATAGCACAAAAAAAAATAAGTCTAAAACACTCATCTTATCAGAAGACCCCTATTTTCCAGTTTTCATCAATTCGGATGCACGGCTTAGGAGTTTTTCAAAATATTTGTGCTACAGCGCCCTCTGGGTCTCAAGAGAGAAAAGAGAAGATAAGTCAAAAAAACTCAGCGTGTCCGAGAACCTCTACATACAAAATTTCATGCAAATCGGATGAACGGTTTTGGACTTTTTGGACTTTTTTAAAATATTTGTACTACAGCGCCCTCTGGTATTCAAGATAGAACCTAGTTTATAAGTCATAAAAAGTCACCGTTTCCGAAAACCTCTATATACCAACTTTCATGCAAATCGTATAAGCGACTTAGCAGTTTTTTGACGTTTTTTTAAAATATTTGTACTGCAGCGCCCTCTGGTGTTCAAGGTAGCACAAAAAAGTTAAGTCCAAAACACTCACCGTATCATAAAACCCCTATATTCCAATTTTCATGTAAATCGGATGCACGGTTTAGGAGTTTTTCGAGGTTTTTCAAAATATTTGTACAACAGCGCCATCTGGTGTTCGAGATAGAACGGTGTAGATAAGTCAGAAAACTCAGCGTGTCCGAGAACTTCTCGATACAACTTTTCATGCAAATAGGATGAACGGTTTCGGAGATAAACTGAAAAAACGAATGCCTGGATTTCGACCGAAGCGCCCCCTACCGGGTCCAACCTTTTTTACTGGATAAAAAGTAGCCTATGTTATGACCGTGTATATAAGGAACCTAGATTCCAAGTTTCATTTAAATCCATCCAGTGGTTTTCGCGTGATGCTTTAACAGACAGACAGACAGACAGACAGACAGACAAAAGATTTAAAAATTTTCGGGCTCAGCGTCTTTCAAAACGTCCATCGCAAAAGGAATTTCAAAAAAATATTTCATGTACATATATTTTTTTTTTACAATTTTATATATATACTAGCTTATACCCGGCGCGCTTCGCTGCGCTCAGCGCTTATTCCCTAAAAGAGGGCGTAGCTTCTGTGAAGCCATGCTTTTATAGTAAGTTCGTACCGAGTTTCATTGATGTGTGACTTATTTCGAAAGCTATACCGAAAATTTTGGGTGCGGAATAAGACCGCGCCCCTCTCCCCCTCGCCCATAATATGTTACCTGTGGAACGGCATGTGTAAATTGAGGTCGAATACTAAATTCCTAGGCTGTGCGACCTATAATTCCAAAACTGTTTGATATCGAACATTTTAGGTGTATGTAAGGTGCCTTTTACGATCGGCACCAGACTTCACAGGAACTCTCTCAAGGCTTTGGTATAAAAATTGGCTTAGCGGTTTCGAACTCTTTACGTGATATACATATATACCCACACACGTATATACATACATTCAGTCGCCTCACGCTCTTTAGGAAAAAAAATTGTTCAGTCCGGTTCTTCAAAATAAACCATGGCGTATGTTATGATGATCCCCAAAATATTTCGACGAAAAATATTGACTGGTATGGTAGTTAAAAAAAAACGGTCAGAAATAAGAGTTATGATAAAGTTCTTTTGCATCAAAAAATCTTACATTTTTCCCGTTGGACCAAAGATAATGCGGATTTTTATGGATTGTTTTAACTTTTTCCATATTATTTTCACTAAAATTCAAACGAATTTTTTCCTATACTACTTTAAGTCAAATAAATTGTAAAATGTAAAAAATGTGTACATTTTTTTGTAATTTCATTCAATTTAGTTCTTACCTTTACACTATATTTTATCATCAATAGATAATTTATTTGACTAAAAGTAACATGGCAAAACAAAAAAAAAATTGATTTGAATTTTAGTGAAAGTAATTAAAAAAAAAGTTAAAAAAGTAATGAAAATCTGCATTATCTCTCGTCCGACTGTAAAAATTTAAAATTTATTGGTGCAGATTGGAAGAACTTTTTCATTACTATTATTTCTGACCGTTTGTTATTTTTAACTAACACACCATTAAATATTTTTATAAAAAACTCGATTTTTAGAGCATATTTCAAACCATTGCGTGGCATACTGGTTGAGGTGCGTGGCTTGAATGCCATAGAACCCAGGTTCGAATACCACCTGACATAGGAAGTTTTTTCAATTAAATTAATTTTTCTGTTCGGTTGTCATCTCTATGCAGACAATGGCAAACCTCAGAGAGTAAAAACTGGCATAAAAAGCTTCTTGAGAACATAAGCCGTTCGGAGTCGGCATAAAACTTGTAGATTCAGTTCTCGTTCATTTCTGTTCAAACGGTCGAAGTATTTTCAAGGGCTGAAATTGCCATTTCGTTTTTGTTTTTTTTTTTTCTTTTTTATTTCAAACTATTCCAGCTCACGGATGGCTATTCCTACAGTCGAAATATTTGGGGAATCATCATAACATTATGCATTATTTTGAGGAACCGACTTGTTCACCTTTTTTTTTTGTGAGGAGCCTTATTATACATACATACATTTTTTACAGATAGATAGATGAGCAGAAAAAGTAGGTATGGCAACATTTATATATATAGTGACCGCCACTTGGTCCCATTGCACCTACATATCAAGTTTCACTATCAAAACACGTACAGCTCAGAAATTAGAATGATTTTTGAAAAGTCGTCGTAGATAACGTGCGAAACGCCCATTTTTTAAGGGTTCTGGCAGTAACCATATGAACTAATCTACCAAATTTTAGTCTTTTACTCTAAAAAAAGTCTGATATACATCCTTTTTATAGATTTCTGGGCGTTAAAAGTAGGCGTGTCAACATTTATATATAAAGGAACGCCAATTTGACCCATAGCACCTACATACCAAGTTTGTCTATCAAAACGTTCACATCTCAGGAATTAAAATTATTTCTAACCGATAGCCCTGGCAGCTAGTGCTGACTTAGTTATAATTTTTAAATTGTAATTAACTATAGTACAATTAAAAAATAAGTAAATAAATAAATTAAATAAAATTATTTCTGAAGAGTGGGCACAGATATAGTGCTACCATGCACATTTTTTGCAAAGCTGTCGAGAGTAAGCGTATGAACTTAATTACCAAATTTTAGTATTTAACGATGATAATCGTCTGATTTAAAGAAGTTCTTTTAATTTGTGGGTCAAAAAAAAAACCAAGTGGCGGCCGTGGCGTAGCGGGTAGAGTGTGTGGCCCATACGCGACAACACCTTAGTCCGAATCCCACCTGACACGGAAAGTTTTTCAATTGAATTAATTTTTCTGTTCGGCCGTCACCTCTCTGCAGACAATGACAAACCTCAGAGAATAAAAACTGCCATGAAAAGCTTCTTGAGAACATAAGCCGTTCGGAGTCGACATAAAACATGTAGGTCCAGTTCTCGATGATTTGTGTTCAAACATTCCACAACACTCACAACACAATTGATCATAAGAAGCTCGGTCAAAGTGCTTTCAAGGGCTGAAATTGACCATTTCGTTTTGTTTTTTTTTGTGGGTGGTACAAGTGGGCGTGGAAAATTTTATATATATACATTGACTGCCACTTAGAGCACCTGCATATCAAGTGTTACTATCAAACTTGTGCAGTCAGGAATAAGCATGATTTCGAAAAAGTGGGCGTAGATATGGTGCGACCACGGCCCTTTTTAAGCAGTTGCCGACAGTGACCATATGAACTAAATTACCAAATCTTAGTCTTCTACGGCAAAATCCGTCTGATATAAACCATTTTTACTGATTTGTGGGCGGTAAAAGTGGGCGTGACAACATTTATATTTACATAGTGACTGCCACTTGGACCTATAAGACCGGCATACCAAGATTCACTATCAAAACGTGTACAACTCAGGAATAAGCATGCTTTTGATAAAGTGTGCGTAGATATAGTGCGGCCATGCCCATTTTTTGTACATTGGCCGACAGTAACCATACGAACTAAATTACCAAATCTTAGTCTTCTACGGCAAAATCCGTCTGATATAAAGCATTTTTACTAATTTGGGGGCGGTAAAAGTGGGTGTGAAAACCTTTCTATTCACATAGTGCCTGCCACTGGCACCTTTAGAACCTGCATACCAAGATTCACTATCAAAACGTGTACAACTCAGGAATAAGCATGATTCCGATAAAGTGGGCGTAGATATAGTGCCGGCACGCCCATTTTTTGTATATTGGCCGAGAGTAGCCACACGAACTTAATTACCAAATCTTAGTCTTCTACGGCAAAAGCCGTCTGATATAAAGCATTTTTACTTATTTGTGGGCGTTAAAACTGGGCGTGAAAACATTTCTATTTACATAGTGCCTGCCACTTGGACCTTTAGAACCTGCATACCAAGATTCACTATCAAAACGTGTACAACTCATGAATAAGCATGATTCCGATAAAGTGGGCGTATATATAGTGCGTGCACGCCCATTTTTTGTATATTGGCCGACAGTAACCATACGAACTAAATTACCAAATCTTAGTCTTCTACGGCAAAAGCCGTCTGATATAAAGCATTTTTACTTATTTGTGGGCAGTAAAAGTGGGCGTGACAACGTTAATATTTACATAGTGACTGCCACGTGTATGCATAGTACCTGCATATCAAGATTCACTGTCAAAACTTGAAAATATTAGGAATTAAAATTAGTGCTGAACAGTGGGCGTATATATAGTGTGACCACGCCCATTTATTGTACAGTCACCGAAAGTAACCATCTGAACAAAATTACTAAATTTAAGTTTTATATGATTAAAACCGTCTGATATATAGCAATTTTTTTGGTTTGTGGGCGATAGAGCCAATTTGGGTTGTATGGGAGGTACCACGCCCCCTTGCCCAATCAACACCAAACTTCACAGGAACACTTCCCGAATGTTGCTTCAGTATCCCTCAAAATTTCATAGAGTTTGGTTCGGTGGTTTTGGAGTCTATACGTGATATACACACATATCCACATACCCACATACCCACATACATACATTCATTTTTATATATATAGATATAGAAGATTATATATTATTAGATGGTAGGAATTGGTTGATTTAATAAAAGTTCAGTTCAGATTTGGTTTCAAGACAAATAAGTCGTGTTTTATTTAAAATACTAGCTTATACCCGGCGCGCTTCGCTGCGCTCAGCGCTTATCCCCTAAAAGAGGGCGTAGCTTTAGTGAAGCCATGCTTTTATAGTAAGTTCTTACCGAGTTTTATTAATGTGTGACTTATTTCGAAAGCTATACCGAAAATTTTGGGTGCGGAAAAAGTACCACGCCCCTCGTCCAACACCCATAAAATGTTACCTGTGCAACAGCATGTGTATATTGAGGTCGAATACTGAATTCCGAGGCTTTGCGACCTATAATTACAAAACTGTTCGAAATCGAAAATTTTAGGTGTATTTACGATCGGCAACAGACTTCACAGGAACCCTCTCAACGCTTTGGTATAAAAATTGGCTTAGCGGTTTCGAAGCCTTTACGTGATATACACATATACCCACATACGTATATACATTAAGTCGCCTCACGCTCTTTAGAAAAAAATTTGTTCAGTCTCGTTCTTCAAAATAATCCATGGCTTATGTTTTGATGATCCACAAAATATTGCGACTAAAAATATTGGCTGGTATGGCAGTTAGAAAAAAACAAACGGTCAGAAATAAGAGTAATGGAAAAAATGTTGCATCAAAAAATCTTATATTTCCGTTGGACCAAAGATAATGCGGATTTTTTGGATTGTTTTAACTTTTTTCATATTATTTTCACTAAAATTCAAACGAATCTTTTCCTAAACTAATTTTAGTCAAATAAATTGTACAATGTAAAAAATGTGTACATTTTTTTGTAATTTCATTTAATTTAGCAATTCACTTTACACTTTATTTTATCATCCATAGATAATTTATTTGACTAAAAGTAAAATGGCAAAACAAAAAAAAAATTTAATTTGCATTTTAGTGAAAATAATAAAAAAAAAAAGTTAAAAAATTTAAATTTATAGAGTAGAGTAAAAATTTAAAATTTATTAGTGCAGATTGGAAGAACTTTTTAATTACTATTATTTCTGACCGTTTGTTATTTTTAACTACCGCGCCAGTAAATATTTTTATAAAAAACTCGATTTTTACAGAATATTTCAAACCATTCCGTGGCATACTGGTTGACGTGCGAGGCTTGTTTACCATAGAACCCAGGTTCGAATTCTATCTGACACAGAAAGTTTTTTCAATTGAATTAATTTTTCTGTTCGGCCGCCATCTCTATGCAGACAATGGCAAACCTCAGAGAGTAAAAACTGGCGTGAAAAGCTTCTTGATAACATAAGCCGTTCGGAGTTGGCATAAGCCTTGTAGATCCAGTTCTCGATCATTTGTGTTCAAACATTTCACAACACGCACGCATAAGATGCTCGGTCAAAATCTGAAATGGCCATTTTGTTCCTTTTTGTTTTTTTTTTTTTTATTTCAAACCATTCCAGCTCACGGATGACTATCGCTACAGTCGAAATATTTGGGGAATCATCATAACATAAAGCATTATTTTGAGGAACCGACCCGAACACCTTTTTTTTTGTGAGCAGCCTTAGTATACATACATACATTTTATACAGATAGATAGATGAGCAGAAAAAGTAGGTATGGCAACATTTATATATAAAGTGACCGCCACTTGGTCCCATTGCACCTATATACCAAGTTCCACTATCAAAACGCGTACAGCTCAGAAATTACAATGATTTTTGAAAAGTCGTCTTAAATAAAGTGTGACACGCCCATTTTTTAAGAGTTCTGGCAGTATCCATATGAACTAATCTACCAAGTTTTAGTCTTTTACTGTAAAAAAAGTCTGATATATATCCTTTTTATGGATTTGTGGGCATTGAAAGTAGGCGTGGCAACATTTATATATAAAGTGAACGCCAATTTGACCCATAGCACCTACATACCAAGTTTGTCTATCAAAACGTTCACATCTCAGGAATTAAAATTATTTCTAACCGATAGCCCAGGCAGCTAACTTAGTTATAATTTTTAAATTGTAATGAACTATAGTACATTAATACATAAGTAAATAAATAAATTAAATAAAATTATTTCTGAAAAGTGGGCACAGATATAGTCCTACCATGCACAATTTTTGCAAAGCTGTCGAGAGTAAGCGTATGAAATGAATAACCATATTTTAGTATTTAACGATGAGAATCGTCTGATTTATAGAAGTTCTATTAATTTGTGGGTAAAAAGAAACCAAGTGGCGGCCGTGGCGTAGCGGGTAGAGTGTGTGGCCCATACGCGAGGGAACCCTGGTCCGAATCCCACCTGACACGGAAAGTTTTTCGATTGAATTAATTTTTCTGTTCGGCCGTCATCTCTCTGCAGACAATGGCAAACCTCAGAGAATAAAAACTGCCATGAAAAGCTTCTTGAGAACGTAAGCCGTTCGGAGTCGGCATAAAACATGTAGGTCCAGTTCTCGATCAATTGTGTTCAAACATTCCACAACACTCACAACACAATTGATCATAAGAAGCTCGGTCAAAGTACTTTCAAGGACTGAAATTGGCCATTTCGTTTTGTTTTTTTTTGTGGGTGGTACAAGTGGGCGTGGCAAATTTTATATATATATATTGACTGCCACTTAGAGCACCTGCATATCAAGTGTTACTATCAAACGTGTGCAACTCAGGAATAAGCATGATTTTGAAAAAGTTGGCGTAGATATGGTGCGACTACGCCCATTTTTAAACAGTTGCCGACAGTGACCATATGAACTAAATTACCAAATCTTAGTCTTCTACGGCAAAAGCCGTCTGATATAAAGCATTTTTACTGATTTGTGGGCGGTAAAAGGGGGCGTGACAACATTTTTATTTACATAATGACTGCCAGTTGCACCCAGAGCACCTGCATACCAAGATTGGCTATGAAAACGTGTACAACTCAGGAATAAGCATGATTTCGATAAAGTGGGCGTAGATATAGTGCGGCCATGCCCATTTCTTATACATTGGCCGACAGTAACCATACGATCTAAATTACCAAATCGTAGTCTTCTACGGCAAAATCCGTCTGATATAAAGCATTTTTACTGATTTGTGGGCGGTAAAAGTGGGCGTGACAACGTTTATATTTACATAGTGACTGCCACTTAGATCCATAGCACTTGCATACAAAGATTCACTATCAAAACGTGTACAATTCAAGAATAAGCATGATTCCGATAAAGTGGGCGTAGATATAGTTCGGCCACGCCCATTTTTTGTATATTGGCGGAGAGTAATCATATAAACTAAATTATCAAATCTTAGCCTTCTATGGCAAGAGCCGTCTGATATAAAGCATTTTTACTTATTTGTGGGCGGTAAAAGTGGGCGTGACAATGTTTATATTTACATAGTGACTGCCACTTGTATGCATACCACCTGCATATCAAGATTCACTATCAAAACTTGAACATTTTAGGAATTAAAATAATTGCTGAAAAGTGGGCGTAGATATAGTGTGACCACGCCCATTTCTTGTACAGTCACCGAAAGTAACCATCTGAACAAAATAACCAAATTTAAGTTTTATATGATTAAAACCGTCTGATATATAGCAATTTTTTTGGTTTGTGGGCGATAGAGCCAATTTGGGTTGTATGGGAGGTACCACGCCCCCTTGCCCAATCAACACCAAACTTCACAGGAACACTTCCCGAATGTTGCTTCAGTATCCCTCAAAATTTCATAGAGTTTGGTTCGGTGGTTTTGGAGTCTATACGTGATATACACACATATCCACATACCCACATACATACATTCATTTTTATATATATAGAAGACTAGCTTATACCCGGCGCGCTTCGCTGCGCTCAGCGCTTATCCCCTAAAAGAGGGCGTAGCTTTAGTGAAGCCATGCTTTTATAGTAAGTTCTTACCGAGTTTTATTAATGTGTGACTTATTTCGAAAGCTATACCGAAAATTTTGGGTGCGGAAAAAGTACCACGCCCCTCGTTCAACACCCATAAAATGTTACCTGTGCAACGGCATGTGTAAATTGAGGTCGAATACTGAATTCCGAGGCTTTGCGACCTATAATTACAAAACTGTTCGAAATCGAAAATTTTAGGTGTATTTACGATCGGCAACAGACTTCACAGGAACCCTCTCAACGCTTTGGTATAAAAATTGGCTTAGCGGTTTCGAAGCCTTTACGTGATATACACATATACCCACATACGTATATACATTAAGTCGCCTCACGCTCTTTAGAAAAAAATTTGTTCAGTCTCGTTCTTCAAAATAATCCATGGCTTATGTTTTGATGATCCACAAAATATTGCGACTAAAAATATTGGCTGGTATGGCAGTTAGAAAAAAACAAACGATCAGAAATAAGAGTAATGGAAAAAATTTTGCATCAAAAAGTCTTATATTTCCGTTGGACCAAAGATAATGCGGATTTTTTGGATTGTTTTAACTTTTTTCATATTATTTTCACTAAAATTCAAACGAATCTTTTCCTAAACTAATTTTAGTCAAATAAATTGTACAATGTAAAAAATGTGTACATTTTTTTGTAATTTCATTCAATTTAGCAATTCACTTTACACTTTATTTTATCATCCATAGATAATTTATTTGACTAAAAGTAAAATGGCAAAACAAAAAAAAAATTTAATTTGCATTTTAGTGAAAATAATACAAAAAAAAAAAAGTTAAAAAATTTAAATTTATAGAGTAGAGTAAAAATTTAAAATTTATTAGTGCAGATTGGAAGAACTTTTTAATTACTATTATTTCTGACCGTTTGTTATTTTTAACTACCGCGCCAGTAAATATTTTTATAAAAAACTCGATTTTTACAGAATATTTCAAACCATTCCGTGGCATACTGGTTGACGTGCGAGGCTTGTATACCATAGAACCCAGGTTCGAATTCTATCTGACACAGAAAGTTTTTTCAATTGAATTAATTTTTCTGTTCGGCCGCCATCTCTATGCAGACAATGGCAAACCTCAGAGAGTAAAAACTGGCATTAAAAGCTTCTTGAGAACATAAGCCGTTCGGAGTCGGCATAAGCCTTGTAGATCCAGTTCTCGATCATTTGTGTTCAAACATTTCACAACACGCACGCATAAGAAGCTCGGTCAAAGTCTGAAATGGCCATTTCCTTTTTGTTTTTTTTTTTTTTTTATTTCAAACCATTCCAGCTCACGGATGACTATCGCTACAGTCGAAATATTTGGGGAATCATCATAACAAAAAGCATTATTTTGAGGAACCGACCCGAACACCTTTTTTTGTGAGCAGCCTTAGTATACATACATACATTTTTTACAGATAGATAGATGAGCAGAAAAAGTAGGTATGGCAACATTTATATATAAAGTGACCGCCACTTGGTCCCATTGCACCTATATACCAAGTTCCACTATCAAAACGCGTACAGCTCAGATATTACAATGATTTTTGAAAAGTCGTCTTAAATAAAGTGTGACACGCCCATTTTTTAAGAGTTCTAGCAGTATCCATATGAACTAATCTACCAAGTTTTAGTCTTTTACTGTAAAAAAAGTCTGATATATATCCTTTTTATGGATTTGTGGGCATTGAAAGTAGGCGTGGCAACATTTATATATAAAGTGAACGCCAATTTGACCCATAGCACCTACATACCAAGTTTGTCTATCAAAACGTTCACATCTCAGGAATTAAAATTATTTCTAACCGATAGCCCAGGCAGCTAACTTAGTTATAATTTTTAAATTGTAATGAACTATAGTACATTAATACATAAGTAAATAAATAAATTAAATAAAATTATTTCTGAAAAGTGGGCACAGATATAGTCCTACCATGCACAATTTTTGCAAAGCTGTCGAGAGTAAGCGTATGAAATTAATAACCATATTTTAGTATTTAACGATGAGAATCGTCTGATTTATAGAAGTTCTATTAATTTGTGGGTAAAAAGAAACCAAGTGGCGGCCGTGGCGTAGCGGGTAGAGTGTGTGGCCCATACGCGAGGGAACCCTGGTCCGAATCCCACCTGACACGGAAAGTTTTTCGATTGAATTAATTTTTCTGTTTGGCCGTCATCTCTCTGCAGACAATGGCAAACCTCAGAGAATAAAAACTGCCATGAAAAGTTTCTTGAGAACGTAAGCCGTTCGGAGTCGGCATAAAACATGTAGGTCCAGTTCTCGATCAATTGTGTTCAAACATTCCACAACACTCACAACACAATTGATCATAAGAAGCTCGGTCAAAGTACTTTCAAGGACTGAAATTGGCCATTTCGTTTTGTTTTTTTTGTGGGTGGTACAAGTGGGCGTGGCAAATTATATATATATATATTGACTGCCACTTAGAGCACCTGCATATCAAGTGTTACTATCAAACGTGTGCAACTCAGGAATAAGCATGATTTCGAAAAAGTTGGCGTAGATATGGTGCGACTACGCCCATTTTTAAACAGTTGCCGACAGTGACCATATGAACTAAATTACCAAATCTTAGTCTTCTACGGCAAAAGCCGTCTGATATAAAGCATTTTTACTGATTTGTGGGCGGTAAAAGTAGGCGTGACAACGTTTATATTTACAAAGTGACTGCCACTTGCACCCTTAGCACCTGCATACGAAGATTGGCTATGCAGGCTAAAGTGGGCGTAGATATAGTGCGGCCATGCCCATTTTTTATACATTGACCGACAGTAACCATATGAACTAAATTACCAAATCTTAGTCATCTACGGCAAGAGCCGTCTGATATAAACCATTCTTACTGATTTGTGGGCGGTAAAAGGGGGCGTGACAACATTTTTATTTACATAATGACTGCCAGTTGCACCCAGAGCACCTGCATACCAAGATTGGCTATGAAAACGTGTACAACTCAGGAATAAGCATGATTTCGATAAAGTGGGCGTAGATATAGTGCGGCCATGCCCATTTTTTATACATTGGCCGACAGTAACCATACGATCTAAATTACCAAATCGTAGTCTTCTACGGCAAAATCCGTCTGATATAAAGCATTTTTACTGATTTGTGGGCGGTAAAAGTGGGCGTGACAACGTTTATATTTACATAGTGACTGCCACTTAGATCCATAGCACTTGCATACTAAGATTCACTATCAAAACGTGTACAACTCAAGAATAAGCATGATTCCGATAAAGTGGGCGTAGATATAGTTCGGCCACGCCCATTTTTTGTATATTGGCGGATAGTAATCATATAAACTAAATTATCAAATCTTAGCCTTCTATGGCAAAAACCGTCTGATATAAAGCATTTTTACTTATTTGTGGGCGGTAAAAGTGGGCGTTACAACGTTTATATTTACATAGTGACTGCCACTTGTATGCATAGCACCTGCATATCAAGATTCACTATCAAGACTTGAACATTTTAGGAATTAAAATAATTGCTGAAAAGTGGTCGTAGATATAGTGTGACCACGCCCATTTCTTGTACAGTCACCGAAAGTAACCATCTGAACACAATAACCAAATTTAAGTTTTATATGATTAAAACCGTCTGATATATAGCAATTTTTTTGGTGTGTGGGCGATAGAGCCAATTTGGGTTGTATGGGAGGTACCACGCCCCCTTGCCCAATCAATACCAAACTTCACAGGAACACTTCCCGAATGTTGCTTCAGTATCCCTCAAAATTTCATAGAGTTTGGTTCGGTGGTTTTGGAGTCTATACGTGATATACACACATATCCACATACCCACATACCCACATACCCACATACATACATTCATTTTTATATATATAGATAGAAGATAGAAGAAGATATAAAATTGTAAAAAAAAAAAATCTGTACATGAAATATTTTTTTGAAATTCCTTTTGCGATGGACGTTTTGAAAGACGCTGAGCCCGAAAATCGCATTTTTAAAATTTTTGTCTGTCTGTCTGTCTGTCTGTCTGTCTGTTAAAGCATCACGCGATAACCACTGGATGAATTTAAATGAAACTTAGAATCTAGGTTCCTTATATACCCGGTCATAACATAAGCTACTTTTTATCCAGTAAAAAAGGTTGGACCCGGTAGGGGGCGCTTCGATCGAAATCCAGGCATTCGTTTTTTCAGCTTATCTCCGAAACCGTTCATCCTATTTGCATGAAAATTTGTATCGAGAAGTTCTCGGATACGCTGAGTTTTTTGACTTATCTACACCGTTCTATCTCGAACATCAGATGGCGATGTAGTACAAATATTTTGAAAAACCTCGAAAAACTCCTAACCCGTGCATCCGATTTACATGAAAATTGGAATATAGGGACTGTTTTGGACTTAACTTTTTTGTGCTATCTTGAACACCAGAGGGCGCTGTAGTACAAATATTTTAAAAAACGTCGAAAAACTCCTAAGCCGTTTATCCGATTTGCATGAAAGTCGGTATATAGAGGTTTTCGGAAACGGTGAGTTTTTATGGCTTATATACTTTGTTCTACCTTGAACACCAGAGGGCGCTGTAGTACAAATATTTTAAAAAAGTCCAAAAAGTCCAAAGCCGTTCATCCGATTTGCATGAAATTTTGTATGTAGAGGTTCTCGCACACGCCGAGTTTTTTTGACTTATCTTCTCTTTCCTCTCTTGAGACCCAGAGGGCGCTGTAGCAAAAATATTTTGAAAAACTCCTAAACCGTGCATTCGAATTGATGAAAACTGGAAAATAGGGGTCTTCTGATACGATGAGTGTTTTGGACTTAATTTTTTTTTTGTGCTATCTTGAAATCCGATTTGGATGAAAATTTGTAAATAGCGATTTTCGAGTACGGCAAGGATTCTGGTGCTATCTTTTTTGCTCTTTTTCGGAACTAAAGGGCGCTGTTGTCCAATTTGTACGTGTGTATATTATTAAACTGTTCCTTAACGGCTGCACTGATTTTGATGAAATTTTTTGTGTGTGTTTGAGTAAATCCCGGGATGGTTCAGATTCACAATTGGACCCGGTAGGTGGCACTGCGATCGTATTTAAGGTATTTTGTTTTTATAGTTAATCTCCGAAACCGTTCATCCGATTTGCATTAAAATTTGTATGTATATGTTTTTTGATACGCTGAGTTTTTGTGACTTATCTACTCTGCTCTATCTTGAACACCAGAGGGCGCTGTATACAACTATTTTAAAACACTTCTAAGCTGTTTATCAGATTTTCATAAAAATTGGTATATAGGAGTTTTCTAATATGGTGACTGTTTTGGACTTATCTTTTCTTTACTATATCGAACACCAGAGGGCGCTGTAGTACAAATCTCTTAAGAAATCGTGAAAAAGTAGAAAGCTGCTCATCCGATTTGGATGAAAAATTTTATAAAAGGATTTTCATGTACGGCAACTGTTTTGGCGTTCTCTCTTTTGCTTTGTCTCGAAAAATAGAGGACGCTGTTGTACAATTTGTACGTGTGTATGTTATTAAACTGTTCCTAAACGGCTGCACCGATTTTGATGAAATTTTTTGTGTGTGTTTACAGAAATCTTGAAAAACCCCAAAACTGCTCATCGGTTCTGCACAAGGGTTCTGGTGCTATCTTTTTGCTCTTTTTCGAAACTAGAGGGCGCTGTTGTTCAATTTGTACGTGTGTATATTATTAAACTGTTCCTTAACGGCTGTACTGATTTTGATGATATTTTTGTGTGTGTTTGGGTGGATCAGAGAAAAAAAAGTAAGTGTAAACCTGAAATATTTTAATACTTGCATATGTCTTAATTTATTGTTGTTATGGTTTTGTATTCGGTCTTATTGTTAAAAGAGGGTATTAAAAAAAAGTAACCAAAACAAGATTTCAAGAAAAAAAGGAGAAAAAACACCACAACAAACACATGCATTAGTCGGTAATCTCTCTCCTTCTCTTTATTATTATTATGTTTATTACTACACTATTCTAGTTATTTTTTTTAAAATTTCCCTACTTTAATAATTTTTTTATAAATCAAACGTTTGATCTTACACAATATAATTAATCGTATTATAAGAAAAAAAAAAACAGCATTATCTTACTATGATATTAATCATTATGAATTAACTAATTTTGGTACTGAAAAATTAATAAATTCCTGTAATATATGAAAGAGAACCTCAAAGAGATGCTGTGGCATATAGACATAAGTAAATTTAATGGTTTTGTATCTTTTTGAAGTTGTTAGTATGAATAAAACTTAGAATTCTTTTATTAAGTCTTGCGATGTTGAGTTAAACACCTTAGTTTTTTTTTCTAATTTGGTTGGGTTGCGAGAGAATAGGATCTCTCACAGCGATGGTTGGGACAAGGGTATTGGTAAGGGTTGTGGTGTTTGTTTCTGCATTTATTTAATTTATCTATCGCTTTTCATTGTTTGTTTACTCTGTGCATAATTTTTTTTTATATATTTGATAATGGGACCTGTTTTGTATATGGCACGAACCCCGACTTTGACGGCGAGCTAAGACCAGGAACCACTAGCATGCACAACTGCTTTATACACACTAGGGTCCACTGTCCTGACTAACATCGGACATCCAAAATAATCATTATATAAATGGCACCCAACGTGGGGCCCAAAGTTCTTGGGCTCTCTTTAAATTAAAATTATTTTTCTGACATATTTTAAGCTACTGGAATTGTGATGAGTTGACATGGCTCATACAACCGCCGTTTAGAATGATGTTTTCTTTTTCACTTTACATTTTTTTCAAGTATAATTTAAAGATATGGAATTAAGCGGATGCTATGCATTCAATTAACCAACTTAATACTCGTACAAATACGCAACATAATCACTTGCAGTTTCTGAATTGGAATTTAAAATGTTATTCATTTTTTTTTATTAATTTCATACTAGCAGATTTACCTGCAAGAAAAATGTTGTCTGATTTATACAGGTCATTATGCTTTTACGATCTTTTCAGTGATGTACATGTACCGCTAAAATCGGAAATAAAGCCACTGACATTTTTATTTAAATTCATTGCAGTCATTAAATAAATTCAAAAATTCACATTTCTTTGAGTTAATAATTAAAACTAAGAGTGTTGACTTTACTTAATCGCAAGACTTAAACACTTATGATACTTTTTGATTTTTTTTATATATTCAACTAAGCTTGAACCTTTCCTTACAACTTCCTAGCTGTATTAAATTAACAGATTTTTTTTAATTTTTTTTTAATTTTTTCTTAATTATAAAGATGGCCGTTCGCCATAGCAACGAAAGTTTGACTCAGCTTACGGAATAGGGGGATATTTGTTCAATATGTAACGAAGCAACGACTGTTTTGAATTTTGCCACAACGCCTTGTCATCACGGTTTCCACAAATCGTGTTTATCCACCTGGATACAAGAAAAAAATATTTGTCCATTATGTAGGCAAAATTGCGATTCACAATCGCTTAATAGTTTTGTAGAACAGGAACAACAACTTCTTCCTGACAAAGCTACTGGTGCAGTTCCAAAAACTTCAAAGAATTATAGAGGTCCTAATACTCGATCGAAAGCACTCAATGTCAATATTTTGGACACACCTTTGCTTGAGTCCCAAGCAAGAAATCCGCGTAGACGTGGTCGTCGACCGAATAGTAATCATGATTCTCGGAATCTTGAAAAGCGTTTCAGTTCAACTATGGACTTAAATCGCGTTAAAGAAATGATTGAAACTTCATTACAACGCCAGAAAGAAAAATTGGCTCGTGAAGTAAAAAGTACAGTCAGTCAGTTAGTCACAAGCTCTCTTGAGCAGTTTTTCTCAAACATGAATATAAATCAAAACAATTTAAATAGTAACAACGCTAGAACTCGATCGGAACCAATTTGGCCAAGCGATCTGCCAATGTGGCTTAATCAAAACCCAAATCTCAATAATAATAATTTTCGCGACGATCGAAGCTCTAGTCAAAATCCTATTGTAAGCAATCCCTTACCAATGCAAACGACAAATAGTAGTACTTTTGCAGCAGGAGCTCTTGCTAAAACAATTCTCAATTGGAGACTTACCTTTAATGGATCACTTGAAAATATTTCAGTTGATGAATTTATTTATCGTGTTAATGCGTTGACTCTATCATCCCTTAGGGGAAACTTCACATTACTGTGCCAGCATATGTATCTTTTATTTGAAGGTAAGGCAAAGAGATGGTTTTGGCGGTATCAACGCTCAGTGCATAACTTAAATTGAAATATAGTCTGCGAAGAGCTACGCAAAAATTTCAAAGATTTCAGAACTGATTTTGATATTGAAGATAATATTCGTTCTCGGAAGCAAAGATCTAATGAAACTTTTGAGCAATATTTGGACAGTGTTTTGTGCATAAGCGACAGTTTACGCACACCAGTGCCTGAACTTGTTTTGGTGGAAACTTTAGTTCGTAATTTGCATCCTGAGGTTCGTCATGAACTTTTACATTTGGACGTTAAAACAATTTCTCAGTTGAGACGTGCTTGTAACAGGCGTGAACATTTTTTTGAAACAATTCAGCGTCCAAATTTTTTTTGTAACAAAGCTTTTAATTTTCCAAGGAGACAAGTTTCGGAGGTGCAACAGTTTGATGAACTTATTGATGATACTGATGCTGATGAAGCTTGTGAAATTCGTATACCATCACAAAACCAAGAGGTATTACATAAAAAGTGTTGGAAATGTGAGGAAGTTGGCCACAATTAAAAGAAATGTGTTAAGCCTAAGCGTGTATTCTGCTACGGATGCGGATTGCTGGCAGTTTTCCTTCCAAATTGTCCTAATTGCAGTAAACAGGAAAACAGTCAGAGGGATGTCTGCGAAAGGAAGCGACACGCGTCCCTTTGCACAGATTCAAATTTTAGGTAAAACTATGTTTGGGTTACTTGATTCAGGAGCATCGGCGAGTTGCATAGGTAGCAGCTTTGCCCAAGAAAGTTTAAAACTAAGAATTAAGTTAAAGCCCTTGATTTCTTCGGTCCGTGTCGCTGACGGATCAAAACAAAACATTGTGGGGGTAGTGACCTTAGAAGTAACTTTTAAAAACGAAACTAATAAAGTAGAGTTTTACGTTATACCAACCCTTTCCCAGGACATTTATCTAGGTATAGATTTCTGGAAGATTTTTAAAATAGCTCCAAATATCATTAGCGAGATTGGATTGTCCGAAAGTGGAAAAAATGAGGAAAATACACATCATTTGAATTTTGAACAAAAAGAACTCCTAAACGCAGCTATTAGATGCTTTCCGTCTTATGAGGATAATGGCTTAGGAAAAACTTCGCTCTTAGAGCACGTTATTGACGTAGGGTCAGCAAAAGCAATAAAACAGATGCATTTCCTTATCTCGCCGGCTGTAGAGAAGCTTATGGGACAGGAAATTGACCGAATGTTAGCAATGGGGGTCATTGAGGAGTCCAACAGTGCTTGGTCTTCACCGGTTGTTCTGGTGAGAAAACCTGGAAAGGTGCGGCTATGTTTGGACAGCCGAAAGGTCAACCAGCTTACAATGAAGGATGCTTATCCATTACCGCACATTGAGGGTATTCTTAGCCGACTTCCCCGTGCAGAATTTATTTCGAGTCTTCCCGCTAGAGGTAAATTCTCGCGAGAAAACAACTTTTACGGTCCCAAACCAACCCCTGTATCAGTTTACTGTTATGCCGTTCGGCTTGTGTAACGCCCCTCAAACAATGTGTAGGTTGATGGATAAGGTCATTCCCTACCACTTGAAAGAACGAGTTTTTGTTTACTTAGATGATCTGTTGTTGCTTTCGGAAGATTTCGTATCACATGTGCATCTACTGCAGGAGGTTGCTTTATATATACGTAAAGCTGGTCTTACGATAAATATTGCAAAAAGTAAGTTTTGTCTTAAACAGGTGCGTTACCTAGGTTATGTTGTAGGGTGCGGTACACTGCGTACAGACCCCGAAAAAGTTGCAGCAATCACTGATTATCCTTCTCCTAAAACCCTGTGGCATTTATGTCACAAAAACTGAATCACGCGCAACGCAACTATTCCGTGACTGAGCAGGAGTGCTTGGCAGCGATGCTGGTAGTCAAAAAATTTCGTCCGTATGTAGAAGGACAGGAATTTAAAATTATAACGGACCATGCTAGTCTGCGCTGGCTTATGAACCAAACCGATCTTAGTGGCCGTTTTGCTATAGAGCAGAGAGATTTTGCTATAGAGAATCGAAAAGGCATCGCTAACGTAGTACCGGACGCCCTATCACGTATAAATTCTGATAACAATATTGAAATTTCTTCACTCGCTATAGATAATGTGCCCGAAATAAGTCTTGATTCTCCTGAGTTCGATAGTATTGAGTATTCTGAGCAGCACACGAAGATTCTAAATGAAATAAGTAAATTTCCAGACCTTAAAATTTGTGGAAAATATATATACAAACGCATGGAACATTACACTGGAGATATTGATCAGGAAAATTCGTCCTGGAAATTAGTTGTGCCGAAAAATTTAGAATTAGAGGTAACGCACATGATGGAGCAACGAATGCACACGGAGGCGTTCCAAAGACTGCTGAACGCATCAGATGATTTTTCTATTGGCCCTCTTTGTATCGCTCAGTACATGATTACGTGCTTAGTTGTGAAATATGTGAGACCACAAAATATCCCACTACAATCTTAAGGCCACCAATGGGTAGTTTTGTTCCATCGGAATGAATTTTTCAAAGGTTATATGCCGATTTAATAGGACCTCTGCCAAGATCAAAAAATGGCCACATTGGAATTTTAATTGTGATTGATCATTTGTCAAAATTCACATTCTTGTGTCCTTTAAAGAAATTTACTACTGCGCCCATTGTTCAATTTTTAAAAGAAAAATTTTTTGATATTTTTGGTGTCCCCGAAACTATAGTTACGGACAACGGAAGTCAGTTTTGATCTAGTGATTTTGAGTCTTTTCTGGCAAAATTAGGCATTAAACATATTTACACCGCCGTATACTCACCACAAAGCAACAGTTCTGAAAGAGTAAATCGGTCAATAAACGCAGCACTTCGTGCCTATATAAAGAGTGACCAACGTGAATGGGATATGCATTTAAGCAGCATAGATAGCGCTTTACACAATTCTTTGCATCATTCCATCTTGCAAAGTCCATACTATGTCGTATTTGGTCATCATATGATAACACATGGCGAAAGTTATAAGATTTTGAAAAATATAAATATGCTTCAAGAGGGAAGAGTTGAAAACACCGACGTAAGACATAACAATTTAATGACTGTCCGAAATTTGGTTCGTCAAAATTTAGAAAAAGCCTACAAGGTTAATGAAAAATATTATAACTTAAGAAGTTGACCAGCTTCGTTTAAGGTTGGTCAGGAAGTTCTAAGAAGGAATTTCACCCAAAGTAATATGGCTAAACATTTTAACAGTAAATTGTCTAAAACTTTTGTGAAGGCAAAGGTACGGGAAAAACTTGGCTTTGTATATTACGTGTTGGAACACACGAATGGCAAACTTATAGGCACATACCACGCTAAAGATATGCAACCCCTATAAAACGAAAATAAAGCAGATAATATTTTTTTATTTTATCAAGCTCCAGCGTTCAAAAATCGTTTAAACCCAATTTTTAAAATCTGTTTTGTAATAAAATGGTTTATTGTCTCAGAAAACAAAAAACATAAATTGCAAACCTTTTTACTGTGAGCCAACTTTCAAGTGCAAGTGTATAAATTAATAGTTTTGAAGACCTTGAATACCTGCACACTTGTTATATTTCTTTTAACATTTTTTTTTTTGGGAGTAAATATACTAGCATATATGGTAATTATATACGCGCATCAATAAGTCTTGCTTATATGCTCAACAGGTTTTTTTGTTAGGCGCGCTACTGTCTCACAATTGATAGCTTAAGTAAGCTTAGCAACAATATTCTGCTAGCATCGATTGCTTATAATAGCCGCACATAGTTAGAGTGTCGAGCTGATCAATGTTACCGAAGACTTTTAAAAACAAAGTGGTAATTTATTTTTTAGGAAAGTCGTACGATTTACTACCTGGCTTTGATTTAAGCAAGCTTAGCCTCGTTGCATCACAAGCGTTAAATTATTCTTTCTTTGACAAACAGACGGTGAAGTGGCTACTACAAGGGCATTTGCGCTAATGTAGAAAAAAAGTGTTTAAAAATTCTAAAATTGTTCTGTTTAAATGAATAAAATTAATGCAGTCAGTGAAAGTTTCGCGATTTGGCGATTTTTAAATAAAGTGTAAGAGGCATATAATTATTTACAAATTTTTTTTTTTTTTTATTGTTTGTAATCAATAGTAGAATCTACTCTGGGAAACAGCTACAGGCAAGTTGCTAGCAAAAGCTGAATGGCCCAGTTTGCTTAGCGTAAGGTGGATTTTCATAATGGCAGTCGGCCACTTCATCGATTTTAGTGTCCCTGTGCTAAAATTAAATAGAAGGAATCAAGCCAGTCGTCCAAACATCAGCACCATTTCTGGAGCGCCAGCTACTTTTTTTTACGTCACCGTAACATTCACTTCTTTTCCCGCACTTTCATAGCCAACAACCACTTCGTTAATCGGATGTTAACAAGGCGAGTTTGTTTTGATTCCAATATAGGGTTTAAATTCATACATTTTTTTTTTTGTTTACTAAGATAAACTAAATGCTAGATTTGGCCTTTGCTAATTGAACCAGCATTTACTTATCAATATTAAAATTATTAAATAACTAAATGAAGTCCATCTAATTTAATATTAAAAATTTAAAAAGAGAAAAAAAAGGAAAAGAAAAAGAAAAAATAATAATTAATTTGATCTTAAAAATTTAAAGTTAACAAAATAATTTGGCTATAGAATAAAGAGAGAGAGAAAGAGAGTGAGTTGGATTTAACATTAACCATCATGAAATTACATTTATATCAATTACAATTATCTTTAGTGCGCTGAACATCAACACGCTGGGCCCAATGTTAAAGATGCAGCAGAGAAAAAAAAAGTAAGTGTAAACCGGAAATGTTTTAATACTTACATATGTCTTAATTTATTGTTGTTATGGTTTTGTATTCGGTCTTATTGTTAAAAGAGGGTATTAAAAAAAACTAACCAAAACAAGATTTCAAGAAAAAAAAAAGAAAAAAAATACCACAAGAAACACTTGTATTAGTCGGTAATCTCTCTCCTTCTCTTTATTATTATTAAGTTTATTACTACACTATTCTAGTTATTTTTTTTTTTTAATTTCCTTACTTTAATCATTTTTTTATAAATCAAACTTTTGATCTTACACACTATAAATAGTCGTATTATAAAAAAAAAAAAAAACACTATCTTACTATGATTTTAATCATTATGAATTAACTAATTTTGGAGCTGAAAAAATTAATAAATTCCTGTAATATATGAAAGAGAACCTCAAAGAGATGCTGTGGCATATAGACATAAGTAAATTTAATGGTTTTGTATCTTTTTGAAGTTGTTAGTATGAATAAAACTTAGAATTCTTTTATTAAGTCTTGCGATGTTGAGTTAAACACCTTAGTTTTTTTTTCTAATTTGGTTGGGTTGGGAGAGAATAGGATCTCTCACAGCGATGGTTGGGACAAGGGTAGATCCAAGGCATATTCAACATCTATTGCCTCATCTCAGTGTGCTGTTTGTTTTTGCATTTATTTAATTTATCTATCGCTTTTCATTGTTTGTTTACTTTGTTTTTTTTTATATATTTGATATATTTGATAATGGGACCTGTTTTGTATATGGCACGAACCCCGACTTTGACGGCGAGCTAAGACCAGGAACCACTAGCATGCACAACCGCTTTATACACACTAGGGTCCACTGTCCTGGCTAACATCGGACAGGTTACATCCAAAATATCATTATAGGTTCAGATTCGCAATTGGACCCAGTAGGTGGCGCTACAAATGAAAATTTGTATTTAGGGGATTTCGGGTACGGTAGTTTTTATGACTTATCTATTTTGCCCTATATTGAACACCAGAGGGCACTGCAGTACAAATGTTTTAAAAATCTCGAAAAACTCCTAGCTGTACATCCGATTTGTGTGAAAATTTTTACATAAAAGTTTCCGGATACGGTGGGTATCTTGGACTTTTTTTCTGTGCTATCTCTAACACCAGATGGTGCTGTAGTATAAATCACTTAAGAAATCGTAAAACACTCAAAAACCGCTCATCCAAATTAGATAAAAATTTGTGTATCGGAAATATATAGGATTTGATTATAGAGTATGGAAATGGCCTTGGCGTTATTTTTTTATTCAATCTCGAAAACTAAAGGGCGCTTTTGCACAAATACCGCAAGAAACTCAAAACAACTCATCCGATAAGTATGATTTTTATATGTGGTTTTCGGGTGCGGTGAGTCCTTTGGCGCTATGTATTTTGAACCCCCAGAGGGCGCTGTACTACAAAACACAGTAAGGCGGAGCAAAGCTCGGAGAGTGTTAAATATTATAATTTTTTTCTTCTTTTTGTGTATTTATATTCCAATTTTTTTTTCGCAAATCAGGACAGCTGATACCGATTTCTGTGGTATTTGGTTACGCATCAACACATGCGCAATTCAGTTGCGTCATAAGTTGGCGTTGTTTTGACATTTCAATTTTTTTTCAGTGCTTATTTAATTGTTATCCAGTTTCCTCGCGAATCGCCAAAAATTTGTTTTTGCTCTGATTTGTTTCCAAAAATGTGCAATCGGCACGCACACACAAATCACGATTTCCCTAACTTTTTCTCATAATTTTTAGGTGTTGAATCGACAATTTGCTTATTTCGCCAAAGTCACTGGTTTGAAAGATGGACACAAAATTCCTACAATTGTTTGTGAAAATTTTTTTCAAATCGACGAATGAAATCGAAAATTATTTATATCAACTCCCGAGCTAAGCCGGGTATGCAGCTAGTATGATATAAATATTTAAATATAACGCCATACCAAGTGATAGCAGATAGTTCGTTGTCAGCACTAAAAATATTTTTTTATGCAATAATTTTCTGGCTTAACGGCTGGAGGGATTTTTTTGAAATTTAGTATGAAATTCCCCTGATATAAAAATAAAAGATAGGCCATTAGAAGTTTCAAATAGTTTCGATAGAGGGCGCTTAAAGTAATAAAATATATATATGGCTCAATAACGCCTAAGCGACTGAGCCGATTGTGAAAAAATTTGGTATAAAAGATTAAACCAAACGTAGCTGAACCGAAGACTCACGAACAAGACCGGAGATGAACGAAGTCATTTCGAGAGCGAAAGAATATGCAGAGAAGGCTAAAGACCAAAAATTCAAATAAACTTGGTCGAAAATTAAATTTGCTGTAACTTTTTTCCCTACAAATGAAATAAAAAAGTTTCTTTACAAAAGCTTAATGATTTTTTATGAACTTTTATTTTCTATTTAGAAAGGGAATTACAGTTTTAGGAGTACTGAGGAAATAAAACGAAAAGTTGAAATGTATAATCAAAGAAGGATTCGGAGTTGTTAGATTGAAAAAAATATATTGAAAGAAAATTGTTGACCTTATTGAGTCCTATCCAACGACATACTATCTTCACAATCGGTTAAGGAATTTTGAAATTATTTAAAAAAACCATTTTGGCCACATTTTGCGTCCACCTTAAAAACAAATTTTTATAGTACTTAAACCCTCTGAATATTAGCTTTCAAATAAGGGGGGTCCTTTTTATTTTTTTTTCATAAGGGGTGACCTACCTTTATATAGATAAACCTTAAACGCTCATAGCTAATCAATCAAATCGATATATAAAAAAAATTAAACTTAATACCTTTCCAACAAGATTAATTTCACGTTTATGCAATGAAAATGTGTTTTTTACAGCGTTTTTAACAATATGTGTTTTTAAAAATAGCATAAAATTCGATTTTTGAAGGTCAATTAGATCTATAATAATACATAACTTGAAAAAATTGGTTATGCCAAAATGTTGGTATGGGTAAGAAGTTTATGTTTTTAGTATATTGGGGTATGCGTTCTGTGAAAAATAAAAACTTATATGCAAAAACATGATCTTTTTACCAAAAAGGACCTTCAGGAGAATCAAAAACTCTCCGTGGAATTTTCTCAGATTTAAAAAAAATAGTATACAGAAATCGTTTTTATGAGTTCCTCTAACTTTTGAGACGGTGAAGGGCTGACTTGTTTTTCCTCCATCCATATTTCCATTCGATATTTACTTCAGAATACTGGTTTCTTGGGCAAAGTTTCTAAGAATTGCCCTTAGATTTCTTTTTTGCTATACTCTTTGTTACCAATAAATTTGACCCAGCCTAATATATAAACATATATTTTTGATCAGCATCACCACCTGAGTCGATTTCCGTGTGTCTGTCTGTGAGTCTGTGATCAGGATTACAGCCGTAATTTTAAAGCTTCCGCTATGAAATTCAAAATATAAGCTTCTTTCTAGAAAATGGAGATCAAGTTCGAGAATGAGCCAAATCGGTTGAAAACCACTCTTATCTCCCATGCTTAATGCAAAGTGACTTTATTTTAACCGTAAAATATCTTAAAAATCCACAAAAATAAAAGAATATGAAATATTGCACGTAAGCTTTGATCTTTAATATAAATCCCGACTATGATATTTGGCAAAATCGGATGAAAACCACGCCCACCTCCTATACAAAGTGGCTTTATTTAAAACGTAAAATCGCATAAAAATCTGCAAAAAGCAAAGAAATGTCTTGAAATCTTACATATAAGCTCTGATATTTTACATAAACCACCCCTATGATATTTGGGAAAATCGGATAAAAACCACGCCTACTTCTCATACAAAGTGGCTTTATTTTAAACGTAAAATCTCTTAAAAATCCACAAAACTTAAAGAAATATCTTGAAATTTTGCAAATAAGCTTTGATATATAATATAAAACATCTCTATGATATTTGGCAGAATCAGATGAAAACCACGCCTACCTCCCATTCAAAGTGACTTGATCAAAATAGAAAAACTTTCTTTAATATATATAACTGAATGACATCGGGTCTGTATGTACCCAAATTCCACCCTCATCGTTTATCCAACTCATACATATATTCTTTGGTATAATGTGCAGTCTTAAGGCTAGAAAAGTGGGTGTGGCATTTAACTTTTAATTGAACTTCTGTTATACCGTGTGTCTGACTTCAACCAAATTTTGTATACATAATCCTTGGTAATTTCAGGAGTCTTAAGTTTAGAAAATTTGGAGGTACTAAATAAGGGGCTTGGCATTTTATTTTCAGACTAGCTCCATCTACACCATTTGTCCGATTTCAACCAAATTTCGTACATATATTCTTTGGTATAATGATCAGTTCTTAGCATACAAAAGTAGGTGGAATAGGACAAGGGGCGTGTCATTTTAATTCTAATCGAACTCCCTCTACACCGTTTGTCCGACTTTAACCAAATTTTGCACACATAATATTTGGCATAAGGATCAGTTGTTAGTTTATAAAAGTGGGCGGTACTTGACAGGGAGCGTGTACTTTTATTTTTAATCTACTTCCATCTACACCTTCTCCGATTTTAACCAAATTTTGCACATATATTCTTTAGTATAATGAGAAATTTTAAACCTAGAAAAGTGGGTGGGATTAGACAAGTGTTGTGTCAATTTAATTTTAGTCGAACTCATTCTATACCATCTGTCCGATTTTTACCAAATTTCGCAAATATATTCTTTACCATAAGAAGCATTTCATAGTTTATAAAAAAAGGGCGGAATTAGACAGGGGGCGTAATACTTTATTGTTAATCGAACTCCTACACCGTTTTTCTGACTTCAACCAAATTTTGCAAATATAGACTTTGGAATAATGAGCAGTGATTTATCTAAAAAATGAGGCGGAATTAGACAGGGGGGTGCCACTTTAATTTTGATAGAACTGCTTCTATAGCCTTTTTCCTTCTCCAAATTTTCCACACATATTCTTTGGAATAATGAGCAGTCAGTAGTCTAAAAAATTGGGCGGAATTGAACGGGGTGTGGCACTTTAATATTAAACGAAACTATTTTACGTTGGTATGAATTTACACATACCAACTTTAGCATAATGAGAGTCTTCAAATTATTATTTGTGGCAGCTAAGGGTAAAATTACACACAAAGATTTTTGCAAATTATACATAAACTTTTTATATACGCGTAGACTTCGAATATACTTCCATATGGCCGCGGGTGGGTATTTTAGCTTAGGTACCCTGCCGAAGCTCCATTCCTTATAAGTTTTTAAATAAAATGCTTCTTTAAAAACATTTCATAATTTTTTAATCAATAGCTTTAACCGTTATATCGTTATCCTCTCACAAAACACACCTAAATTTTTCCGAAGAAATGGATGTTAGTCCCCCAAATTATATTTTTATATTTGCTGCCTATAACTCAAATATGTAGATGGAGAGCCTCCAACTGACCAGATCTTACTTTCGATTAATATTTTGGAAAGCTGAAGATTTTTTTCAAGACTCTTCAAGGAAAGTGTTGGAGATGACGCGGCGTCCCTTGTTGGTCCTCAACATGTTCGGTTAACGCCCTCTAACACTTAAGACCTTCAGAAAATATGTTTCACTCGAGCCACTCATTTATTTCCCATTGATTTCGAAATATTCAATTGCCTTTCTAGAGTTATCTTTTTTATGCAGGATTTCAACATTCTTTTTTTTTATTTTTTATAGCCAGCTGCACTACAACTTTGAAGAAAAAAAAAGCGCTATGGAATCAAGCACTCCTAGTTTTAAGCAGCCCAGTTTGAGAAGCCCAGCCATTTTCACTGGCTGCAGAAACAAAATTTATTTGATGGACCTCTAAAAGTCAATATTTCAGACAAATATTGAGAAACGTTATTTTTACAAATAATAGAAAGATTATTCGAAAATCTAAGTTGGACCATTTTTTTTTTTGGTTAGTACTTTATACAATGCAGGCTGAATCCAATAACTTACATAACATGTATTTTTTTTTTGAAATATAAAAGTCAAGTAAAATCCGCTACTACCTGAGAACTCCCATGTTCATATCGACTGGTCATATCGTCTTGAAACTCAAAAAAACTTGATTTTGAGATCTATGTGTATTACTTTTTGGTGAAAAAGTGTTTGCAGGAACCTCGTAGACTAAAAAGAGAAATTTATTAAATGCATCAACCTCGTATATTGCTTAAAATTCTTGCAGTTCATAAAAAAACTGTGGTAGCATTTATCTAAATCGCCTATATATATGGCTATATATGGCTTACTTCAGCGGATGGTGAACGTAAATTTATCGAAAGAAGTTGGCTGGTTTTTCGTCTTTGGAAAAAAAGAATAATACTGCTGAAAAAGAAGATATTTCTACTAAAAATATAGAAAAGTGTTTATATACAAACAAATATCAAATTGGTGATATTTTCAACGGAGGAAAGGAAATCTTGGTGGCTGCGAATGTTCTGTCGGAGAGACAATTAAGGTACGATTTTGTGCTGTTTGATTTTCTTTCGTCGTGGTTTTCATTTTGCGAATTATATTTAATTAACTAGCTGAATACCCGGCTTTACTCGGGAGTTGATATAAATAATTGTCGATTGCATTCGTCGATTTAAAAAAACTTTTCACAAACTTTAGAAGGAATTTTGTGTGCATTTTTCAAACCGGTAACTTTGGCGAAATGAGCAAAATGTAGCTTCAACATCTGAAAATTATAAGAAAAAGTTAGGGAAATCGTGATTTGTGTGTGCGTTCCGCCGATCGCTTGCAAAAATATATTTTCAAGTTTTGTATTGTATTCAATAGATTGCACATTTTTGAAAAAAATCAGAGCAAAAACGAATTTTTGGCAATTCGCGAGGAAACTGGATAAATATTAAATAAGCATTGAAAATAGGAATTGCAATGTCAAAACAACGACAACTTACGACGCAACTGACATGCGCATGTGCTGATGCGTACTTAAATACCACAGAGCTGTCCTGATTTGCGAAAAAAGAAAGTGGAATATAAATACACATAAAGAAAAAAATAAGATATTTATCACCCATCGTACTTTGCTACGAGTTACTGTATTTTGTAGTACTGCCCCCTCTGGGGTTCAAGATATAGCAAAATACATAGCGCCAAAAGACTCACCGCACCAGAAAACCACTTATAAAAATCATAATTATCGGATGAGTTGTTTTGAGTTTTTTTGCGGTATTTTTACAACAGCGCCATCTGGTTTTCGAGATAGAATAAAAAAATAACACCAAAGCCCTTTCCATACTCGATAATCAAATCCTATATATTCGATATACAAATTTTTATCTCAATCGGATGAGCGGTTTTTGAGTGTTTCACGATTTCTTAAGTGATTTGTACTACAGCACCATCTGGTGTTTAAGATAGCGCAGAAAAAAAAGTCCAAGATACCCACCGTATCCGAAAACTCATGTGTACAAATGTTCACGCAAATCGGATGTACAGCAAGGAGTTGACATAAAAGATAAGACTACCATACCCGAAAACCCATAAATACAAATTTTTATGTAAATCGGATGAATGGTTTCGGAGACAAACTATAATAACAAAATTCATGGAACCCGTCCGCAGCGCCACGTACCGGGTCCAATTGTGAATCTGAACCATCCAGGGAACCACTTAAATACACACAAAAAATTTCATCAAAATCGGTGCAGCCGTTTAGGAACAGTTTAGTTACATACACACGTACAAATTGTACAACAGCGCCCTCTAGTTTTCGAGACAGAGCAAAAGAGATAACACCAAACACTTACCGTACACGAAAATCCTTTAATAAATTTTTCATCCAAATCGGATGAGCGGCTTTCTACTTTTTCACGATTTCTTAAGAGATTTGTGCTACAGCGCCCTCTGGTGTTCGATATAGTACAAAGAAGATAAGTCCACAACAGTCACCATATTAGAAACCCCCTATTTACTCATTTTCATGAAAATCGGATAAGCAGCTTAGAAGTTTTTTAAAATAATTGTACACAGCGCCCTCTGATGTTCAAGACAGAACAGAGTACATAAGTCATAAAAAATCAACTTATTCAAAAACATCCATATGCAAATTTTCATGCAAATCGGATGAACGGTTTCGGAGATAAACTATAAAAACAAAATGCCTTAAACACGATCGCAGCGCAACTTACCGGGTCAATTGTGAATCTGAACCATCCAGAGATCAACTCAAACACACACAAAAAATTTCATCACAATCAGTGCAGCCGTTAAAGAAAGAGCAAAAAAGATAAAACCCTTGCCGTACTCGAAAATCGCTATTAACAAATTTTCATCCAAATCGGATGAGCAGTTTTGGGGTTTTTCAAGATTTCCTAAGATTTGTAAAAAAGCGCCCTCTGGATTTCAAGATAGCAAAAAAAAAAATGACAAATCCAAGACACTCATCGCATCAGAAACCCCCTATTTTCCAGTTATCATCAATTCGGATGCACGGCTTGAGAGTTTTTCGAGGTTTTTCAAAATATTTGTACTACAGCGCCCTCTGGTGCTCGAGAGAGAATAGAGTAGATAAGTCAAAAAAACTCAGCGTGTCCGAGAGCCTCTACATACAAAATTTCATGCATATCGGATGAGCGGTTTTGGACTTTTTCGACTCTTTTAAAATATTTGTACTACAGCGCCCTCTGGTGCTCAAGATATAACAGAGTTTATAAGTCATAAAAACTCACCATATCCGAAAACCTCTATATACCAACTTTCATGCAAATCGTACAAGCCACTAAGGATTTTTTGGCGTTTTTTAAAATATTCGAGATAGAACGGTATAGATAAATCAAAAAAACTTAGCGTGTCCAAAAACCTCTACGTACATTATATTTCATTTCATTATTGTTATGGTTATTTTCTTGAACTGTGGAAGAAGCTAGAATTTTACCTATTCTAACAAAACCAAATAATTTTAATCTGAACAATTTTCGTCCTATATCTCTGCTGTCTAACGTGGGTAAAGTCCTGAAAAGGATATTGATGGCAAAGATGGAGTCTCCAGACGTTGTACCTTCTGATTACATTCCTGAACATCAGTTCGGGTTTAAGAGAAAACACTCAACAGTGCACGCTTTATTGAAAGTTCATAACGATGTAACTGTCGGACTTTGAGAAAAAAAATGCACTGTGTCATGTTATCTTAACGTTGGTAAAGCGTTTGACAACGTTTGGAGAGATGGACTATTGTGTAAAATTTTGAAATTGAGCTTTCCAATTCAGGTTTTTTTTTTTGACGGGGAGAAAATTCTTCATTCAAGTTGGGGAAAACCTTTCTAACATTTGCAGTTCTTTGAGTGGGGTAGCACAGGGCTAAGCTTTGGGTCCCAAACTCTTCAACATATTAATGCACTACTTTCCACATATTAGTGAAATTGTAAATATAACTGCTTCCACTGGACTACTCTTTGCGGATGACACCTTTGCATATGCTAAGGACGATTATCCTATCAATGCGCTCAGAAAACTGAAAGTCCATATTGATAAAATCAATATATTCTATAAAAGATGGGAAATTAGAATAAATAATCTCAAACCAGACTGCATCTGTTTCAGGAATGCCAGTGGAAAAGGAAAAGAGGGGGTAGTTAGAGAGAGTCAGAATCTTTCTTTGATAATAGATAACACTCAGATTCCCTTGAAAAACAGTGTTAAATATCTTGGCGTCAGTTTTAATCACCTTTTAAAATTTAATCTTCATGCTAGAAATAATATTGAGAAGGCCAGAAAGGTCACTAATAGGCTTACCTAAATTTTATGTAGTATCCAAATGCAGAAAAAGACTGAACTTCTTTATAAAACATTGATTAGACCTGTGCTGATCTATGCATTCCCGTGCTGGTCCACGATTTCACCAACGGTTGGCAAGGATTTGGAAAAATTGGAAAGAAAAGTTCTCAGACTCTGCATCTCGAGGAACTTTGAAACTCGTAATGAAAGGATTGGAAAACTTTTCAGTTTTCGGTGTATAGTTCGGAGTTCGGAGTCGGTGTATAGAGAAGCTAATGTGACCCCAATTATAAGCTATGTCTCTTCTTTAATGAAAAATTTATTGTTAACTTAAGTCATTCTGGGAATGAAATCATCAAGGAGATCTTTTTCTCGCAGTCGGAAATTTCTTGGCAGGACTATTCTTACCATTCGCCAGTTGGTATTGTCTTGGAAAACCCTCAGGATGGGCCCGATGGATCCCCTAATCCTTCTTTTTAAAAGCCTTACCTGGGCATAGCCGGGGCTAGGTAAACTCAGTAAATTCGATATTTTTTTTTTTTTTTGGTACAATGAATCTAACATATTAAGGTAAATCTTGAAGAACAAAATTTACCTCTTTTTATGTATTCAATTCTCAAATGTTTTTTTTTATGACTCTATTTGGGTTAATTTATATATGTATATGTGTATTTATTGGCTTCACTGACACTATGCCTTAAGAATGTGTAAATATATTGCACTCCTATTTTAATGTTCCATCATTTATAACAATCAATATTACTTAAGTAGCTTACAAGTAAGGTATTATAACATATCAGGTTAACTACAAAATTAATACATTCTGGCAGATCCAAATATCTTCCAGAAAGATAAATTATTTATTCATTTTTGCTCTTTATATATTAACAAAATTGCCTTATCGATTTTAAGTTATACTACGTTCACATTGAGAGCTAAATGCGCATTTACGAAATTGAATGTATATATTTGTCTCTTTTACTCTTACAAGGAGCATACGGCCACGCATTCTAAATTGCTAATGCGCATTTCGTTAAATGCGCATTTAGCCCTCAGTGTGAACATAGTATTATACTATGCGCATTTAACGAAATGCGCATTAGCAATTTAGAATGCGTGGCCGTATGCTCCTTGTAAGAGTAAAAGAGACAAATATATACATTCAATTTCGTAAATGCGCATTTAGCTCTCAGTGTGAACGTAGTATAATACTACGTAGTATAATACTACGTAGTATAATTCAATTCAATTCTCTAATACTACGTAGTATAATACTACGTTCACATTGAGAGCTAAATGCGCATTTACGAAATTGAATGTATATATTTGTCTCTTTTACTCTTACAAGGAGCATACGGCCACGCATTCTAAATTGCTAATGCGCATTTCGTTAAATGCGCATTTAGCCCTCAATGTGAACATAGTATAATACTACGTTCACATTGAGAGCTAAATGCGCATTTACGAAATTGAATGTATATATTTGTCTCTTTTACTCTTACATGGAGCATACGGCCACGCATTCTAAATTGCTAATGCGCATTTCGTTAAATGCGCATTTAGCCCTCAGTGTGAACATAGTATAAGACTGAATATAAAGAAATTTTATGAATCAGAATTGTTAAAAACTAAATGTTGCTAAATTATTGAATGCTATTGATTTGTTTTATGTGTTTTGGTACCTGTACGTACTTTGAAAGTTATACACAATGTATGTGTTTTCGTTTTATCTAAAAGATTGTCTAAGTAAGATACAATTTATACATAGATCTCTTTCATTAAAATGCAGTCATGGTTATAAAAGTAGCAACAACGTTGTAGGTTTAGCTTAGCGTGTTTGAGTTTAACATTTTCACGCTTGTCGTTGTCTCAATTGCTCTCGTATTAGCGTTAAAAATTGTATATATATCTATTTATTATGACATACGTCAAATGTGATTGGTATTATACTCGTCGAGCAAGAGTTAAATAGTCTTTAAAAATATTACTAGCCGTGTGGCATTCGATATATTAAATTAATTAATATTGTAACAGATTATGCTGGCCATACAATCACAGCCGCTATTTTAACTTTTGAGATACTGTTTACTAAGAATTCATGTATAATCGTTCATAAAGTCTCAATAAAAAAATACGCTACATATGAGAAATAGTTTTTTGGAAAATGAAGTAGTAACTTACGTCATTCCAATTGTTCTATTTAGTGATGAATGTGGCGTACAAGACCACTCACTATGTCACTGTATCAAACGCTATTCAACAATTTTCTAAGCTTCATAAAATTTAAATATTTCAAAAGTTTATTGCTGTTGGACACAACCAAATGGAATGTGACTCTGCCCACGCAAATATTGAAGAAAGGAATAAAAATAAAAAATTATTTGTATCTACTGATTATCTAAAATTTATAAAGGAAGCTTGAACAACACATTAACCTTATAAAGTTCATTATGTTGACCATAATTTTTTCAAGAAAACAGGAGATTCTTGTGTCATTGATTTTAAGTGCTGAAAATTCGCAATAGATAAACTTATTCTAAATTAATATATGGTGATGATTGGATCGTATTGCCTTACCGAAAAAACGTTGGTATACCGAGAAAATTTAACGCCTCAAAATCAAAGAAAAAGTTATTGTAAAACTGTAAAAACCGTAAAGTTCTTGCCGTAAAGATAAAATATTTATTATACCGCTTAAATTCTTTGTTAACAAGGAATTAAAAAAAGAATGTAAAATTAACAACTTTTCTTTGTTTTTTTGAGAATAAGCTTCATTGTTTCAAAGACAAAGTCTGTTACTTTAATGAATGTTTTCTTGAATCATATTTGTATACGAAGAACAAGAAAATTGTGTGCGAATGCCAACATTAAATAGTTCGTCGCAGAAGCGCTTTATTTTCTCCCTGCAAAGAAATAAGTTTTTCTTCTTAGTTGTGAAAAAGTGAATTAATGTGTGAATTAAGTGAAAAATTTATATACGTATATTAATTGCCATCAAGTGTTAGTTGTATCAAGTGCCGTGTTTTCTTTTTGTTATATCGAAGCATTTCCAAGAACTGCAGGGCGTGCAGTGATCTTTGAAAAATGCTAGCAAACATAACCTCAAAAGAAAAAGAATGTAAAAAAAACGTTAATAAAGAAAGTTTGCTCAAATTTGTTTTGGTTTTATTTGAACGTTATAATTAAAAAGATATGTACTTAAAATCAAGGACCTAAGTCTTTGGTTGAAAGTTTATTTTTTTGGGAATCTAACATTCTGCGTCTTTGCCGTAACGAATAAAAGACTTTGTGCCAAAGTACATTTTCTTTACTTTTACGACTTTTCCGTGCTTTTTTAAAAAGGTATGGCTTTGCCACAAGAATTTAAAATATTTGACTTAAAGTATATTGTTCTTGGGAATCTAACAATCTTTGTGTCTTTGCCGTAACGATGTTTTGTGTTTGGACACAATCTAACCAATAAAAGTCTTTGTGGCAAAATGCAATTTCTTTGGACTTACGATTTTTTTTGATGGGTGTAAATTTAATACCGACACTGAACCGGTTATTGAAAATATATATAACAAACCTATTGACTTTAATAAAGACTTGCAAGCCTTAAAGTCAAATATTTCAGTTGACAGAGTTGAAAAAAGATAGAAAAGTCTTTTGAATTCGTCGTGTTTTTTTTTAAATTTCTTGCCAATTTCACCAACGCTTATGATAAGTTATCTTAAAATAATTAACACTATTGATAACGCCCCGAAAATCGGGTATACTTGCCTACTTCGCTTTGAAAATTACACTTTCTCATTCACATTAGAGCGAGTTCGTGTCTTAAGTCTTTTTGCCATTTTTTCAAATTTAAACGCTCATATCTACTCAACGCTACCACTTATTAAAAATCTAATAATTTCCTGCTTACCTACAGCTCATGACCTTTCTAATGATATATCAAATGTTGCTGTAGCGTTTGTAGATTTGTTGGAATAAGGGGACCCTTACCGGAATAAATATATAGACTAGTGATAACGCCCCGAAAATCGGGAGTACTTTCCTACTTCGCCTTGGAAATCAACTTTCTCATTCACATTAGATCGAGTTCGTGTCTTAAGTCTTTTTGCCATTTTTTCAACTCTAAACGCTCATATCTGCTTAACGCTATTAGTTATCAAAAATCTAGTAATTTTCTGCTTACTTACGGCTCACGACCTTTCTAATGACATGTCAAGTGTTGCTGTGGCGTTTGTAGATTTGCTGGAGTAAGGGGACCCTTACCGGAATAAATATATAGATGTTAGTTTTATAACTTATATTTGCAAATTTAATTTATGTTCTTAAAAGTTATTAATAATCAATCTAACGCTATCATAGAGACGCTGTAATTGGCCCTTAATATTTCTATTATATATTTACATACATAAATGTACTTAAGCTTTTTCTGTTTTTTACCCATAACTATACAATAAATGCCTTACAAACACTAGAATTCAAAAAATATTTGGATGAAATTTTGGAAGTAACATCGAGACACACAAAAGTCGGAACCTTGATAGTCTATATAAAGAAGCCTGTTTTTAAAAGCAGTAACCTCGTATATTAATATACAGTAAACGTATAATATAAGTCAATGTATACGTATACGATAAGTCCTTGAAGACTACTTTGAACATTAGAAAAAAACAGATATCAACTTTTATTTCCCCCTAAGGAAAAAATTAGTTTTTTGCTTCTCCTGAAAACATAGACTTTTTGACTTACAAGTTTAAGTCAGAGACCAGTCGATATGTCAAGTCGCTTCTTGTTTGAATTTTTTGTTCTCGCAATATTTCAATTCAAATGTATTGAGGGTCATAAATCTCACGTGTTGTCAGTGATGGAAATTTTTACCGCTGTTATTATGCTCTCAAATGTTATTTTAGACACTTATAAATATAGAAAAAAACATTAACGAACGAATACAAACGTTTATCGCTTTTATGTTGCAAAACTGTCACAACTCAAATCTCTCAACTTTAAACTATAAAATAGTGTTTATAGTGTCAAAAAGTTTCGAAATAAAAGCTGTAACTCTGAGTTTAAAATCCATATCATGAGTCGCTGAACAAGCAATCTTATATATGTATATTGAGTTAATGAACGAAAGCTTCATTGAAAAATAATTGAATATGAACCAAAAATGTGAAATTTGGATTTGTGACACTCCTGCACCAAATGAGCGATATGTAAATCGTTTGCTTAAGTTTATTTGGCATAATGAAGCAATAGTACATAAGTGGCACATCGCAAAAAAATGTTCTTGACTTTGTACTATTTTTAGAAGAGTAAAGATATTTTTAAATAAACTTCATTATTATTTTCAAGTATATAATAAATAGTCAATATCATCAACATATATAAAGTTAGCATATTATTCGATATAGTGAATATTTTCTTCATTATTGCACGTTAAATTGAAATTTCTCAGTTATAAAATTGGCAAATGCAAAGTATACATTATGTTGATCAGAGAATTAGCACACTTTATATTTAATGACTGAAATGAATTAATAATTAACTATTTCAGAAATAAGTACAGAGCAGAGCTAGGCATTTTGCGATTGCAATTACTTTCCGATCACAATTACTGTAACCGTAATCTATAAAAATTAACGATTTAGTTTAAGATTACAGTTAAAATCTATAAAAATTAATGATTACGATTACTGTAATTGTAATGTAAAAAAGTTTTATTACAATTACTGTAATCGGTATACACACAAATTGCAATTAGGATTACTGTAATTGTAATAGAAAAATATATTGATTACAATATCAGTAATTGCTATCATTGAAAAATAACAGATATAGGCTATTCACAGTTTAATCGCATATTAACAAAGCGTATTCATAGCATTTGCTATTTTTGAAACTGTGAGCACCTCAGTATGTGTTTGCCGTATTCAATTATTTTGCAACGCTGTTATATTTATATAGCGTAAAAATACGAGACACAAAAAACACGTCCAAGGGCTACTTTTATTTACGCGTGTTTGGGTATTTGCGTTAACATGCAAAACAACAACAAAGAAAAATAGGCTTACGTAAGTTGGCTTAAAAATAACAAATCGAAAATTAAACAGGCTGTGAATAGCCTAATAGAGTTTCATCACATTTTTTTAAATAAAAAAAAAAATTAGCTGAGGACTCATACAAGCTTTTTTACAATTTTTGAAATCAGGAGTGAACACAGGGCGAAGATTTTGGGAGTTAAAACCCCCTCTCCAAAATAAACGAATAAAAATACATCATATATAAAAATTTATATTATAAAATTTTTTTTATTAGTTGTGTGTCCCTATAGGAACAAACTAACTTGTTTTTAAAAACAACTAATTAAAAAAATAGTTTCAAATAAACCAGTATATGAACTACTTTGAATTATATTAAGGCGGCATCCACTTCAATCCTAAATAGTTTTTATTGCATTATATATGAAGTAATTGACTCAAAAACAAGTGATTGATAAACTACTTTGAATTATATTAATTAATTAATTGCAAATTTTTATTAGATTACAAGTTTATATATATTTAGCCATGTTATTTCATCAAATATTATTAACTTTAGGCCATCAGTAATAGTTGTAATTTATTTTAAAGTAGTTAAAAAATAATTTTAATTTAACTAATTTAACAAGTAGTGGAAAATATATGCAGACAAAAGTCAATTGACTTATTTAGCGGACATCACCATACAAAATATGTCAGTTCGTTCTATGGAAAAATTTCAACTAGTTGTGGTTGACAAAAAACTACTTTATCAAATACTTTTAAATCAGTTGATTTTCCTACAGGGGTGTTTTATATTTTATGGTTTTGTATGCTTCATCTCTCAGTAGGTGCTTGTTGGCAACTAATACTATCAACTAATACAACAAACAACTGTTGGCAACTAAACAATATCTAATAATATCAAACAACCCTATAGGAACAAACTAACTTGTTTTTAAAAACAGCTAATTAAAAAACTAGTTTAAAATAAACTAGTATATGAAGTAATTTGAATTAAATTAGTAGAAAATTCTAAATAGTTTTTATTGCATTGTATATGAAGTAATTGAAATACTACTTAAAAACAAGTGGTTGATAAACTACTTTGAATTATATTAAGGCGGCAACTACTCTGATTTGGACATGTTTTAATTGCAAATTTTTATTAGATTTCAAGTTTATATATATTATTTCATCCATGTTATTTCATCAAATATTATTAACTTTAGGCTTCACTAACATTTTGTTTCAAAAAGACATATTTTTTATTTACATTGAGCTGCAAGACAGACGTGGTAAACACACTTTAAAACTAATAAAATACCCTCTACTTTGTGAAAAACTGTAATTGTGAAAAACTGGTACTGTTTAGCAAACATTGCACAATTTGATGCATTGCATAGCTCATATTTTGAAATGAAGCATCAAAAAGCTGGCTTGCGTTAAATAACAGGCGCAGTATCCACACCATTCCGATCTATTGGATCGGCACCTTCGCTCATGTACCCAGGCGGTAGCGTGCCCGTTTTTGTAAACTGCTTCCGTGGTACGAATGCTCACATATAAGCGCAGAGTTCCTCCAGCTTCTGGAACTATCACTTGTTGGAAGCAAAAATAGTCCAATGAAGATAGGAATAATGAAATTATATCTACCATCACAGCGTACTTCTGTTGCGCTCCTTGAATGTAATTACTAGTCCTTTTTTGAATTAACTGGCAATGAAGTTTGGCATGAATCACTTTTGAATTATTTTAAAATCCATTAAACACCACAAAGAACGACATTTCACAATTTTCCATTAAAAAACTCTGATCACTTTTAACTTTGTTTACATTTTGCTTTCAGATTTTATATTTCAGAATTTATTTGTGTCGACCAGACATGATTTATGTATTTTTTAAAACAGTCAAATAAATGATCTCTTTGATGCATAAAAATTTTAAATTTTTATGCTTTTAAATTCATCTTCAATATGTGGAATATTAAATAGTTTTCAATTGGTTATTTTACAGTAATTAAAAAAGTTATTTGATTTAACTAGCTTAACAAGTAGTTGAAAATATATGCAGACGAAAGTCAATTGACTTATTTAGCGGACATCACCATACAAAATATGTTAGTTCGTTCTATGGAAAAAAGTCAGAATTTCAACTAGCTGTGGTTGACAAAAAACTACTTTTTCAACTATTTTCCTACAGGGAATGTATAAAACTGATTTTATTGTGAATGTCTTTATGACAAAATAAGTTTTATTGTGACTGTCAGGGGTCGAAAGCATTGTAATGGGCAGCCTGTCAGTCAGTTCAAAATAGAAAGGGAAAGAGAAAGGTCGCAAGCAATAAATGTCGGGTTTTTTGAGCTTCGGTTTTTTTCCCGACGGAAAATAAATAATTGTGTTTTATTTTATTTAATTTTGTCGCGAACATTTTGGTCGGCTTCGAGCCTGGATACACAAGCAGCGACCTATGGAGAGGACAGAAGGATAGAAAAGGTAAAAAAAAAAACACCACCAGGAATAATCTACTTTGAGGTGAGTGGAGAGTGAAACAATTTTAATATATTTAATAGTAGACAGACGAAAGATACATTAATATGTGAGATATAGTGTGTAATAGTGTTCGAATTTGGCAATTACCCTGTAGGAAAATCAACTAATTTAAAAGTAGTTGATAAAGTAGTTTTTTGTCAACCACAACTAGTTGAAATTCTGACTTTTTCCCATAGAACGAACTAACATATTTTGTATGGTGATGTCCGCTAAATAAGTCAATTGACTTTCGTCTGCATATATTTTTAACTACTTGTTAAATTAGTTAAATTTAAATTAGTTTTTAACTACTTTAAAATAACCAATTAAAAACTATTACTGATGGCCTAAACTTAGTTAATAATATTTGATGAAATAACATGGTTGAATATATATAAACTTGTAATCTAATAAAAATTTGCAATTAAAACATGTCAAAATCAGAGTAGTTGCCGCCTTAATATAATTCAAAGTAGTTTATCAATCACTTGTTTTTAAGTAGTATTTCAATTACTTCATATATAATGCAAAAAAAATTATTTAGAATTGAAGTGGATGCCGCCTTAATATAATTCAAAGTAGTTCATATACTGGTTTATTTTAAATTAGTTTTTTAATCAGTTGTTTTTAAAAGCAAGTTAGTGTGTTCTTATAGGGATGCAAATAAAATTATTTACAATTAAAGTGGATGCCGCCTTAATATAATTCAAAGTAGTTCATATACTGGTTTATTTTAAATTAGTTTTTTAACTAGTTGTTTTTAAAAATAAGTTAGTTTGTTCCTTTAGGGTATGTATAGGAAAGTGCACGGACAACAAATTGAATTATTTATTTTGCTTCTATGCAAAATCGTAGCTATGTTTTAAACATATTAAACCACAGCGCTGAATTCAATTGTTCGTTCGATGCGATGCTGCGTCATGCAGCCGAAGTCATTTGCTTAATAAAAAAAACAAAAACAACAAACAACACGCAGGTTTTTTGTTGTTGCTGTTGTTAGGGCGCTGCGGCAGCGAGCATGAAAAATTGCAAAATGCGTGTGTGTGTGTATGTTATGGACAGACAAAAAGAAGGCAAGGGTATGACTTTAGCACAAAAATGCAACAATAAACATACACCATGACTAAAAGAAGAAAGAGTAAAGCATATTTCGGACAGTGATCAGGGAAGAAAGATTCTTTTAACATACAAAAAAAAAAAAAGAAACAATCAAAGGGAAGACTGAAGCCGCTATTTTTTAACACATGATCACAAACAAAAAAAAAAAAAAGAAGAAAAAAAAGAAAAAAGTTCAACTCTAGCATCATACTTTGATGTTATGAACAATATTGATAGGAAAAAATGTGTTAATTTCTAATGGAAGAAAGAAAAGTAAAGTGGGCAGATTTTGGACAGAATTGGAAAGAAAAAATGGACAAATCTTTAATAAGAATTCTAAAAAGAAAACAAAGTGGAAAGATTTTGAAAGAAATTACTATTTTTCACTTCTGTGCAAATAAATTCTGCGCAGATAAATTGCATATACATAAGCGAAATATTCAAGGGCATTCAACATATTGCTGCGCTATAGCGGTGCTATGCAGTCGCAGCCTGTATGCCTGGAAACAAATTCTCGCAAATTTACATGTTGTATGACGTTTTGTGTTTGTTGTTGTAGCATGCAGCAGCGACGAACAGAAGCAATTCGTTATTTATATATGTAGTATGTGTAATTGGACAGACAAAGAAAGAGCAAAGGGTACGATTTTAGCAGAAAGATGCAAGAATGAGGGTACACCGTAAGCAATTGTTTCAAAGACATAAAGAAAAAGAGATTGAAAGTCGAAAGTTCATTAGAATATTTTAATGAGTACAGCAGAAGACAGAATGAAAGTCGAAAGTTTGTTAGAAAATTGGAATGTACAGAGATGAGGACAGATTAAGAGTCGAAAGTGTGTTAGAAAATTTGAATGTGCAGAAAAGAGGACAGATTAAAAGTTTAAAATGAAAGAATGTGCAGAGAAGAGGACAGATTAAAAGTTTAAAAATTGAAAGATTATCTAAATGCAGAGAATGATTGAAAGTGATTAAAAAGGAAAGATGGGTTGAATGTACAAGTCAATGGAAAGATTGAAACTTAATTTTAAATAGCAAAGAAAAATAGGAAGATTGTAAGACAATTTTAATTAGCACAGAAAAATTGGAAGATTGTAAGACAATTTTAATTAGCAAAGAAAGGTGGAAAGATTGAAAGATTATGTTAGATCTATATTTTTATGATTTTAGAAGATTAGTAAAGAAAAGTGTTGATTGAAAGAAGTATTTTAGAAAGATTTAACGGACAGTCAAATGAACACAAGAGAAGAGATAGATTGAGAAGATATATTAGACAGAATTTCATTTAGAGAAAGTATTAAGTGACTTAAAAAAAAAGAAAAAAGGAATACTTTTCAGACAGAATATTTATCTATACGGACAGGAGGCCGCTCTGGTCAACTCGCCGAGATCGCGGCAATATTTCAAAAAATACAGTCTACACGGAGAAGGTCAGCCGAGATGGAGGATCTCGTGAGCGAGCTTTGAGCAGTGCTTGCACTTCAAAGATTTTGACGAAGAAATTTCCATGCGAAACATGCTAGGGTGATCATCAGATATGGGAGTGCTAGAAATTTGTAACAATAAATTTGTGCAGCAGGAAAGAGTTTACAGAACAACGTAGCTTGTACCCAAACTGTCTTAAAAGAGGACGGGGCGCAAACGCCTATTTCTTGGGTGGATACTGAAAGAGGGAAAGAAAGAGACCGTCTTGATGATGCAATTCAAAGATGATGAAGATTAAGAAGATTTTCCGAGGAACAACATTTCAGGCTTATCAGCCGTTCATGGACAAAGAAGAAACAGCAAACGAGGGCAGCAAAAGAATGACTAGCCGCACTGAGAAAAAAGAAAGGGAGGACAGACAACAAAGAAACGGCTAATGAATTTATTAATGTCGTTAAGAACAGACAAGATTTTTATAAAAATAAGACAAAAACAAAGAGCCGAAAGAAGCCTTTTTACAGTATGAATAGAGTTTTTATATATCGACAGAGGAAAGGGTGGCTTTGATGGTCACAGCTATGGTAAGAGTTGAGGTTTTTGAAAGATTTCTTGGCCCTTTTAGAGCCTTCATTAGCTATTCGTTATATCAGAAAATTAAGGTAGCAGCGTTACCTTTGGCTAAGAGAATGGGTGGCATAGGGGGAAAGCCATTTGAGAATGAAAAGAGTAAAGCTCAGAATTATTCCATGGTACGAACCAAATGCTGATATTCATGGGGAGTTTTGGGTTTTACCCACAGAGAGCCAATGACAGCTTATATCTCCATCAAGGATGTTAATACCACAAGGTAGTGATAAGCAATCCAGAAAACTGGAAACCGGATGTGGTACACATACTTTTTGGAGTTAGTTTTGTGGCAAAAATCATCGAATCAGTTATTACAAAGCCGATGAATGATACAATCTTTTTGTTAACAAAGTTTGGTGTTCTTGCTTTAGGAGGACAGTCAAAGAAGATAGATAAAGATGCAGGACAGGTGTTATCACTTATAGAATGCAATAAAGATGAACAATTGGACAGATTACTCCTAATGGTTGTGGACGAAAGAAGAAGAAATGGTTAAGCAACATTATATGTGCACTCATAGACGAGATGAGAGTGGTCACTTTGTTGTGCTCATGCCATTGAGAGAAATATGAAAGAAGCTCAGGACAGATTGCGTTTAAGCGATTTATATATTTGGAAAAAATAAGATTAGAAAGGAATAAAGATTTCAAAGATAAGTACATAGAGCAAATGCGTGAGAATATTGAAATAGGCTACATTAGAAACGCAACCGAAAGAGCGCTTCTCTTACATGGTGCTGGGTTTGAGCTTTGTCAATGGAAGTCAAATTCTAAGCGATTGATGAATGCGATAAATTCAGAAGAAATCTCTTTCTCAGCGGTGTTTTTGCCGGGGGAAGGGTCAAGCATTTTAAGCTTGAAGTGGTTGATTGCCACAGATCAATTTGTATTTTCAGTAAAAATCCCGCAATTAGAGAAAGATTTTACAAAGAGAAAGATTGTGAGCTGCGTAGTTCAGCTTTATGATCCTAAAAAGCTGGTCATAGTTAGAAAGATTTTAATTCAAAATTTATGGAAGTCGAGAATAGAATGGGACGAAAAAGTTCCAGCTAAAGTTTATAGAAGATGGACAGAATTTTGGAAAGAAATTGTATTATTAGAAATATTTAAAATTGACAGGTGGATAGGCAGTATAGAAAATATAATTACTAATTATTATAGTATTATATGACATACAATACTTCTTATGTCACTGTGGTTTACATTCGGACAGAATATCCAAATCGAAAGGTGAGTTATTCAAGTTATCAAAGTTATTAGTTTCAAAGACTAGAGTAGCTCCTTTACATATTCTACTGTGCCAAGACTGGAATTGGCGGCAGCTGAGCTTTTAGCAAGGTTATTTGCTGACATAAGAAGATCGATGGGTTGCCATCAGCAGAGTATAATTTATGGACAGATTCAAGTATAGTTTTTCATTAGATAAGAAAGGCACTTTATAACTTGAAAATAACTGTGGCTAATCGAGAAGCTTCCATTCAGAAGAATTTAGAGATAAAATATTGGCGGCATGTCAGTACGAAAGAGAATCCTGCTGATTTATGGAGTCGCGGTTTGGGACCAGCAGAATTCATAGACAATAGATAGTGGTTGTATAGTCCGAGTTGGCTTGCACTCGATAAAGCCAAGAGGTCAAAAGACAAGTTCTTAATCAGTGACCCAGCAGAGGGTAAAGAAGAGATGACAGTTTATACAGATTCAAAGTTTGAGCTAATGTTTAGTATTCATGTCAAGGGTATTCAGAAAAGAGTGCTTTTGTTAGCATATAGTCGAAGGTGAAAGGACAGTTCATATTCTGGCATATATGTTTCGTTACATGAAACCATTACGCTCAAGAACTGGTAGGAAAAGAATTGGATTGAGAATGGACATAATTGAGATGCCAAGAGCAGAGGATAGAAGCATGACTCTTTAATTTATTTTAAGAAAGACAGAAGAAGAATACTATAATGCTGAGTTAACAGCATTGGAAAGAACACAGAACATAGCGGAAAGAAGTAAAATAGAATCGTTGAAACCAATTGTTGACGATAAGGGACTATTGCGGGTTGGCGGCAGGCTTAATCGTGCTGAAATAGATTATGAGATGAAGCATCCTGTGATAGTGCCTACAAGATCGTTACTGGCCTCAATGGTTATAGAAGCAGTTCATAGACAGACGAACACGGTGGTGTCCAGGTAATGATGCAAATTATTCGGCAGCGTTACTGGATACCAAGGTTAAGAAATTCACTGAGAAGTAGGATTCATAAATGTGTCATATGTGCACGTTATAACGTAAAAATGGAACACAGAAAATGGCAGATTTGCCATCGGATAGAGTACAGGTAGGCAAAGCATTTTCGCATACGTATGTTTGTTTTGCAGGTTCATTTGAGATAAAAAGTATAAGTAAAGATGCTTAAAGACTACAAAAAAGAAAATGTTGGATAGAAATTGGCATGTGTTTGACATTATGACAGATTTAACATCACTTGCTTCCATTTCGTTTTTTGAAAGATTTATTGTACGAAGAGGTAGATGTGAAAGACTACAATGGTACTACTTTTGTGGGTGCCAAGAGAGAAAAGAGAAAGGCATTGGACAGTTGAAAAAATCATGAGACTCTAAGGCATTTAGCTTAAAAGGGAATAGAATGGAATTTTAGAATTCCATATGCACCTCATTAAGGGGGTATAAAAAGTCGATGAAATATCATTTTGTCAGAGCAGTTGGACAGAAGGTTTCATTGTATGAATATTTATTAACTCTACTTTACAGATAGAAGCGAAATTGAATCAACGGCTTATTTGTCAGATTAGCGATGATCCGAAAGACATGCAGGCGATGACTCCAGGTCACTTTTTTGCGTAAAGCTGTGGAAAGAAGACAGGAAAGATTATCATTTCTGGGACAGATGACAGGCAGAAAATCTAACTGCAATACAAAGAAGAAATAAATGCAGAAGAGAGAAAGAAAGCTTGAAAGGAGAGCAGTACAGAAGATATGCATTGTATCGGTTGAAGCATAGAGATTATGAAATTTATTATTGCTTATATCATTTATTTATTATGGACATATTTATCACTGTAAATGTATATTCAATTGTAAACAAAGAGATTGATAGGAAAGCGGGCGTTTTTGGCGGCAGTGTATAAAAGTGATTTTATTGTGAATGTCTTTATGACAAAATAAGTTTTATTGTGACTGTCAGGGGTCGAAAGCATTGTAATCGGCAGCCTGTCAGTCAGTTCAAAATAGAAAGGGAAAGAGAAAGGTCGCAAGCAATAAATGTCGGGTTTTTTCAGCTTCGGCTTTTTTCCCGACGGAAAATAATTAATTGTGTTTTATTTTATTTAATTTTGTCGCGAACAAACAATGCAAGATCTCATAAGCTTGTAAAATTTTGTTAGGTGAACAATTGTAATCGTCAGTCTCGCCTACATTTAACCCTACATTTTTCGATTTAATTTAATAACCCATCAATTAATTCTTATATTTACGAGTATTAAAGTTTCCTTCATAATAAAGGAATTTTTAAATTTGTTCTTTATACATTTATGTCTTTTATTTTATAAATTACATTATTTCATTAAAGAAAGCTAAATTTAGCCATCTTTATTCTTATAAATCGCAAACTAGTTGTTTTTCATGGTTTTTCTTAAAAAAATTATTTGCAGAAAAAAGCAAATCATTTTCTTCAAAATAGTTTGTTATAATAGATACGAGTTTATATAAATAAAGTTTATTTGCATAGACTTATAAAGGATTAAAGCCAAAGGATTAAAGCCAAATAAACAAAAATTTATTTAGTTGATAAAACCAAGATCAAGAAATCACCCCCAAGAAGAAGAAATGAAGGTTATTTTATAATAGTCTATACCTAAGCCTACCAACTTTGAGTTTGAAAAAATAAGTACATTTGCCTGAAATCAAAATAATTAAAAAAAAAAGGTGAAAATGATTGGTAGAATTCCGTGCTACAGTCTTTAAGTCGAAACATCTTTATTGGATTGTAGTCATCAATAAATGCAAACGGAACAATTAAATAATGAAAATAATTTTAATATAATTAAAGGAAAAATTAACGTTCGCTTTTTATACTATCAATCGACATTTTGTTGAATGAGGCAGCCTCGGTGCGCTGTTGCTCTTTGAAAGTATATTTTTCTTGCCTCGAAATTTATAGCTTTAGCTGCGAATTTCAAGAAATGGCAAAAATCTATTTTTGGAAGATATGGTGAACTCTCGCTAAAACGGTGAAATTTCCTCAAGGACAGATAGTATGGGAATGTTTTCACATTGTATAAAGCGTCCTTTATATTTCCTGGATGGAACAATGAATGCGCACAAATAAGAACAAAATATTAGGACGATGCTAGCTCCGCACTTTAAGAGCATTTGGCGGCTTCAACTTCTTTTGTTTTCCAGGATAACTCTGCACCATGTAATTGGGCTATATCGGTAAGTTATATCTCAGATCGAGTGCTTAATAAATTATTTGTGATGTACTGGCGATGTTAACAATTTATTTTAAACATTTCTTTCTTTCTAAATAGGTACAAAGAGTTTTTGGCGAACTCGGAATTCAGCAACTTGATTGGCAAGGAAATTCCCCAGATTTAAACCCAGATTTAAAGTTGCTGACCACAAACAAGGAAGCAAAGCAAAACTCATCTTCACTTTAGAAAACGTTCGGAATAACGATTTACATCCTACTGTACTTCAATTATTGGTTGACTCTATATCATCGACGATTCAGCCCGTAATTAAAGTCATGGGAGGATCTACACCCAACTTAAATATTTTTTGTCAACATCAAAAACATTGAGACAGATCTAAAGTCTTTCAAGATATCGATTTTAAGAAATGAGTTTCAAAATAATCAAAAAATTAGAAATATGTAAAATGGGCGTTATCTTTTTATTATTCATTTTAAGCTATACAAAATAAATTAAAAACGTTTGAATTATTATTTTTTTTCAGAAATACTTTAAATTTGTTAAAATTAATAAAAAGTACTTACATTGCATAAAATTTGTGTTTTTGTTATTACAACTAAGCTTTAAGAACATTCCACGTGGTGCGGTTTTTGTGGCCGCCAGTGTAGATTTGACATTTATAAAACTACGAGCTGAGCTGTTAAACTTTAATTTAATGATGCCACTTCGCGATTTCTTTAAACATTTGTGAAAAAATACTAAAGACTGGCTCAGCGTAAATTATCTTTTCTTTTATTATTATTTTGAAAAACAAAATAAGTACATAATAATAGTCGTATTCTGGTGATTGACAACTGTAATTGACAAACTAGTTTTTTATGTACTCTTTTTTGGAGTTGAAAATTTTCAAAATGTTTTGCAAAATGATTTGTTCTGGATATTTTTTTATGGTGTTGACAGTTTTGTTATAATTTGAGCTTTGATTACAATTTAAAATAAGAAATTTTTACAGTTGCCAATAAATTTACAAAAGACAATCACCAGAATAAGGCTATAGGTATGCTTTGAAAAATAAGTACAAAAATAATACACATATACAGTGCCAAAAATTCTTCTTTTTCTCAAGAAAGTCCTCAAAATGCAGTGTATAATTCTTCTAAATTGGTCAAAAGTGCAAGTTAAAAATTCAAAAGTGTTCTGAATGGTAAGAATAACCACGAAATTTCAGTTTAGTATTTAAAAAACTAAGACAGCTCAAAGGAAAAACCGTTATATGTTATTTTTTTTTTTAGAGTCTCACGTTTAATTACATAAAAGATATTAAAAATGATTTTAAGTCAGCTTGGTCAACCATTTCCTTGCAACAAAAAATTTACCCCAACCATCCAACAACAATGAAGCAATATTAAGAGTTAATAAATAATGCAATAAAAAAGTTTATGAATTATTACCAATAACTAAAATTTTTTACTGATTCAAACTGGATTTTTTTACCCAAAACTCATCCGATTGTAAATAATTTCTTTTAATTGTCTACATAAAATTTACTAAACCCTTATTTATTCCCGTTTTACTATATCATCTGCGTCTACATCGTTGGATGCGATGAAAACAAAAATTGCAAAACAAAAGAAATTTTGTGACTTCGCATAGCGCTGAAAGCTTAAGAGTTATGTAAGTTTTCGCAAATTCTAATGATACCATTCGATTCACCGGTAAATTCACCATTACATGTGAAATGGTTGACATTATTGATTTAAAAATAATTTCAATATCCTTCGAATAATAAATCATGAGACCATAAAAAATTCTAAAAAATGACAGTTGTTGCTTTGAGCTGCCTCAGCCTTGAAGATATTAAACTAAAATTTCGTGATTCTTCGTTCTCTTACCTCCACTTTTCATAATTTCTACAGTATTATTAACATGGTAATACAGAACGAAATTTTTTTACTTTCGGGGGTCGGTTGGTTATCAAGAGGCCAACTTAATTTTATTTGATGATTTGACTATTACCCACCTAGCAGAAAACTCGCTCAGGCCGCTTATAGTCACACTAGAATTCAGCATTGAATTCTAAACATAATCATGCCTCCATTATTCAGTTCAGATTTCAAGGTTGAAATTGAAATATAATTAAGGCTTCCTTTTACAGACCCGTATTCTACAATGAAATTAAAAAAAAAATTAATCATCTCTTATTTCAGGCCGAATTTCATTTCTGAGTTTGAAATAAAAACTGACATTCAGACTAGAAATCATAAAAATTAAAAAAGAGTTAGACGAAATTTCAGGTCTGAAGAGTTGTATGGAAAAAACCAGAGGTGTTTTCAAGGAAAGGCCAGGTCTCGGTCATGCCTGTCAGGCTTGAATTCCAGCCTGATTAGGCATGACATTTTCTGCTGGGCAGTTTCGATCCTCACATCACAGACTGCAGACCGTGCTGTTTTATTTTTTGTTATTTATATTTTTAATTTACAAATATTTAAAACAAGATATTGTCAAAAAACCTGTTAGGAATCAATTGGCTTTTCCTGCTCCGTGCTCGCATTGAACCACTTATCATACGGCTACAAGTTCCACAAGGTACCATCGCACCACTGCCTCAAACAAAATATGAACAAAGCCGAAAACAGGCGTTGTATACATACCAAACTTAATAGACTTAGCATATGACATACTAAAAAAATTGTCGCTTTTTTCAACTACACCCAAAAAAAATGGTTCAGCCACAAAATTGATAAGTGAAAAATTTTAAACGTTCAGCAACGCTGATTTTGTTTTCGAATTTCAAACATTTTAGTACAAAACAGTTATTTTAGCCTTGTACTGATCATCTTCCAAGGAGATTTTACTTAATAAAATTTTACACAATAAAGATTATAACTTGACGAGTTGGAAAATGCAGTTAACCCATTTTAGTCAAAAGAGCACTTATCCTTATTGTGCGCTTAACCATCGATATATGAAGCGTTCACGCGAATAACGTTGTTAGCGACAAAATTATGAGTTTTCAGAAATTGAAAAAAACGTTTTTAATGGCGCACTTAAAGCCATTTGATTTTGATTTCCAAGTTTTTGGTCAGTCTGATCCGCGCACTCGTCTGCTTAAGTCATACTCAGTCGCTAGCTGTGAAACCAGTTTATTCTTTTTTTCTCTTCATTCTGTGTCTGCCACCCACGTGGCTAACAAAGCATTAAAATAAAATAAAACATTATAACAACCGTAATTAACAACACAACATAAACACAAGTTCTAAAAATAGATCGTCAATGCATTCGCAATGAGCGAAGCAAGCGAAGAAAGTGACGATAGTGCAAGTAACTGGCAAGTGTACATGCCAAAAAGTGCCAAACGAAAAAACTTAGAATCACCAAAACTCTATAAACGAACCGTTAAACGCATTCATCTTGATAATCAACAACCAAATCAAAACCGATTTTTAGACTTGGATAATAATGACCAACCACTGTCTTTTAGCAGTGAGGATGAAGACAAAGTTAACAACGAGCCCCAAGAAGATCAACCGAAACCACCTCCTATCTTTATACCCCATGTTGTAAATATTATGTACTAGCTTATACCCGGCGCGCTTCGCTGCGCTTCGCTGCGCTCAGCGCTTATCTCCTAAAAGAGGGCGTAGCTTTAGTGAAGCCATGCTTTTATAGTAAGTTCTTACCGAGTTTTATTAATGTGTGACTTATTTCGAAAGCTATACCGAAAATTTTGGGTGCGGAAAAAGTACCACGCCCCTCGTCCAACACCCATAAAATGTTACCTGTGCAACGGCATGTGTAAATTGAGGTCGAATACTGAATTCCGAGGCTTTGCGACCTATAATTACAAAACTGTTCGAAATCGAAAATTTTAGGTGTATTTACGATCGGCAACAGACTTCACAGGAACCCTCTCAACGCTTTGGTATAAAAATTGGCTTAGCGGTTTCGAAGCCTTTACGTGATATACACATATACCCACATACGTATATACATTAAGTCGCCTCACGCTCTTTAGAAAAAAATTTGTTCAGTCTCGTTCTTCAAAATAATCCATGGCTTATGTTTTGATGATCCACAAAATATTGCGACTAAAAATATTGGCTGGTATGGCAGTTAGAAAAAAACAAACGGTCAGAAATAAGAGTAATGGAAAAAATTTTGCATCAAAAAATCTTATATTTCCGTTGGACCAAAGATAATGCGGATTTTTTGGATTGTTTTAACTTTTTTCATATTATATTCACTAAAATTCAAACGAATCTTTTCCTAAACTAATTTTAGTCAAATAAATTGTACAATGTAAAAAATGTGTACATTTTTTTGTAATTTCATTCAATTTAGCAATTCACTTTACACTTTATTTTATCATCCATAGATAATTTATTTGACTAAAAGTAAAATGGCAAAACAAAAAAAAAAATTTAATTTGCATTTTAGTGAAAATAATACAAAAAAAAAAAAGTTAAAAAATTTAAATTTATAGAGTAGAGTAAAAATTTAAAATTTATTAGTGCAGATTGGAAGAACTTTTTAATTACTATTATTTCTGACCGTTTGTTATTTTTAACTACCGCGCCAGAAAATATTTTTATAAAAAACTCGATTTTTACAGAATATTTCAAACCATTCCGTGGCATACTGGTTGACGTGCGAGGCTTTTATACCATAGAACCCAGGTTCGAATTCTATCTGACACAGAAAGTTTTTTCAATTGAATTAATTTTTCTGTTCGGCCGCCATCTCTATGCAGACAATGGCAAACCTCAGAGAGTAAAAACTGGCATGAAAAGCTTTTTGAGAACATAAGCCGTTCGGAGTCGGCATAAGCCTTGTAGATCCAGTTCTCGATCATTTGTGTTCAAACATTTCACAACACGCACGCATAAGAAGCTCGGTCAAAGTCTGAAATGGCCATTTTGTTCCTTTTTGTTTTTTTTTTTTTTTTATTTCAAACCATTCCAGCTCACGGATGACTATCGCTACAGTCGAAATATTTGGGGAATCATCATAACATAAAGCATTATTTTGAGGAACCGACCCGAACACCTTTTTTTTGTGAGCAGCCTTAGTATACATACATACATTTTTTACAGATAGATAGATGAGCAGAAAAAGTAGGTATGGCAACATTTATATATAAAGTGACCGCCACTTGGTCCCATTGCACCTATATACCAAGTTCCACTATCAAAACGCGTACAGCTCAGAAATTACAATGATTTTTGAAAAGTCGTCTTAAATAAAGTGTGACACGCCCATTTTTTAAGAGTTCTGGCAGTATCCATATGAACTAATCTACCAAGTTTTAGTCTTTTACTGTAAAAAAAGTCTGATATATATCCTTTTTATGGATTTGTGGGCATTGAAAGTAGGCGTGGCAACATTTATATATAAAGTGAACGCCAATTTGACCCATAGCACCTACATACCAAGTTTGTCTATCAAAACGTTCACATCTCAGGAATTAAAATTATTTCTAACCGATAGCCCAGGCAGCTAACTTAGTTATAGTTTTTAAATTGTAATGAACTATAGTACATTAATACATAAGTAAATAAATAAATTAAATAAAATTATTTCTGAAAAGTGGGCACAGATATAGTCCTACCATGCACAATTTTTGCAAAGCTGTCGAGAGTAAGCGTATGAAATTAATAACCATATTTTAGTATTTAACGATGAGAATCGTCTGATTTATAGAAGTTCTATTAATTTGTGGGTAAAAAGAAACCAAGTGGCGGCCGTGGCGTAGCGGGTAGAGTGTGTGGCCCATACGCGAGGTAACCCTGGTCCGAATCCCACCTGACACGGAACGTTTTTCGATTGAATTAATTTTTATGTTCGGCCATCATCTCTCTGCAGACAATGGCAAACCTCAGAGAATAAAAACTGCCATGAAAAGCTTCTTGAGAACGTAAGCCGTTCGGAGTCGACATAAAACATGTAGGTCCAGTTCTCGATCATTTGTGTTCAAACATTCCACAACACTCACAACACAATTGATCATAAGAAGCTCGGTCAAAGTGCTTTCAAGGGCTGAAATTGACCATTTCGTTTTGTTTTTTTTTGTGGGTGGTACAAGTGGGCGTGGCAAATTTTATATATATATATTGACTGCCACTTAGAGCACCTGCATATCAAGTGTTACTATCAAACGTGTGCAACTCAGGAATAAGCATGATTTCGAAAAAGTTGGCGTAGATATGGTGCGACTACGCCCATTTTTAAACAGTTGCCGACAGGGACCATATGAACTATATTACCAAATCTTAGTCTTCTACGGCAAAAGCCGTCTGATATAAAGCATTTTTACTGATTTGTGGGCGGTAAAAGTAGGCGTGATAACGTTTATATTTACAAAGTGACTGCCACTTGCACCCTTAGCACCTGCATACGAAGATTGGCTATGCAGGCTAAAGTGGGCGTAGATATAGTGCGGCCATGCCCATTTTTTATAGATTGACCGACAGTAACCATATGAACTAAATTACCAAATCTTAGTCATCTACGGCAAGAGCCGTCTGATATAAACCATTTTTACTGATTTGTGGGCGGTAAAAGGGGGCGTGACAACATTTTTATTTACATAATGACTGCCAGTTGCACCCAGAGCACCTGCATACCAAGATTGGCTATGAAAACGTGTACAACTCAGGAATAAGCATGATTTCGATAAAGTGGGCGTAGATATAGTGCGGCCATGCCCATTTTTTATACATTGGCCGACAGTAACCATACGATCTAAATTACCAAATCGTAGTCTTCTACGGCAAAATCCGTCTGATATAAAGCATTTTTACTGATTTGTGGGCGGTAAAAGTGGGCGTGACAACGTTTATATTTACATAGTGACTGCCACTTAGATCCATAGCACTTGCATACTAAGATTCACTATCAAAACGTGTACAACTCAAGAATAAGCATGATTCCGATAAAGTGGGCGTAGATATAGTTCGGCCACGCCCATTTTTTGTATATTGGCGGATAGTAATCATATAAACTAAATTATCAAATCTTAGCCTTCTATGGCAAGAGCCGTCTGATATAAAGCATTTTTACTTATTTGTGGGCGGTAAAAGTGGGCGTGAAAACGTTTATATTTACATAGTGACTGCCACTTGTATGCATAGCACCTGCATACTAAGATTCACTATCAAAACGTGTACAATTCAAGAATAAGCATGATTCCGATAAAGTGGGCGTAGATATAGTTCGGCCACCCCCATTTTTGTATATTGGCGGAGAGTAATCATATAAACTAAATTATCAAATCTTAGCCTTCTATGGCAAGAGCCGTCTGATATAAAGCATTTTTACTTATTTGTGGGCGGTAAAAGTGGGCGTGACAACGTTTATATTTACATAGTGACTGCCACTTAGATCCATAGCACTTGCATACTAAGATTCACTATCAAAACGTGTACAATTCAAGAATAAGCATGATTCCGATAAAGTGGGCGTAGATATAGTTCGGCCACGCCCATTTTTGTATATTAGCGGAGAGTAATCATATAAACTAAATTATCAAATCTTAGCCTTCTATGGCAAGAGCCGTCTGATATAAAGCATTTTTACTTATTTGTGGGCGGTAAAAGTGGGCGTGACAATGTTTATATTTACATAGTGACTGCCACTTGTATGCATAGCACCTGCATATCAAGATTCACTATCAAAACTTGAACATTTTAGGAATTAAAATAATTGCTGAAAAGTGGGCGTAGATATAGTGTGACCACGCCCATTTCTTGTACAGTCACCGAAAGTAACCATCTGAACAAAATAACCAAATTTAAGTTTTATATGATTAAAACCGTCTGATATATAGCAATTTTTTTGGTTTGTGGGCGATAGAGCCAATTTGGGTTGTATGGGAGGTACCACGCCCCCTTGCCCAATCAACACCAAACTTCACAGGAACACTTCCCGAATGTTGCTTCAGTATCCCTCAAAATTTCATAGAGTTTGGTGCGGTGGTTTTGGAGTCTATACGTGATATACACACATATCCACATACCCACATACCCACATACATACATTCATTTTTATATATATAGAAGAAGATTGTTCATCAAATGACGGTCAAATAAGAGTTACGACTAAAACAATAGATTCCTATCGAAAGCTTATTTCATATCTAGATAGTAATAACATAGTATTCCATACATACCAAGTTAGGCAGGAAAGAGCTTATAAAATTGTAATTAAAAATCTTCATCATTAAACTCCCGTGAGTGATATTAAGAATGAACTAAGTCAGTCAGGGCACATAGTTAGAAACATCGTTAATATTAAAGGACGCATATCAAAGAATCCCCTATCTATGTTCTTCGATGACCTAGAACCAAACGTTAAAAACAAGACTGTTTAGAACATTACACATTTAAATAACGCTATTGTAAAAATAGAACCACCGCATAAATCAGACGATCTTGTGCAATGCCACCGCTGCCAACAGTTTGGACACACCAAAAGGTATTGCAAAAAGCCATTTATTTGTGGACATTCAAATGTGGACTTGGACATCCAACAACCGAGTGTCCAAAAGAGAGGGAAACTCCTCCTAGATGCATACACTGCTTGCAGAATCACACTGCGAACTACAAAGGATGCAGGGTTTATAAAGAACTCGTTAACAAAAAAAGCAACAACAAAAAACCACTCAAAACTGTTCCTTCAGTAAGCTTTGCTCACAACAACAATTTTCCCTATATGCAAGGTGGAGGACCCTCGGGTTACCCTTCAAATGTCAATAATGATACGTATGCAAATGCTGTCAAAAACACATTAGGCAGCGCCAACGAAAATAATATTATGGCAAGAATGGAAACAATGTTAAACAAGCAAATTGAGGTCACTACCACCTTGCTGAATATGATGTCAGCATTAATGGCGAAAATATGCAATTAAACTTACGCATAGCAATATGGAATGCCAATGGGCTTTGCAATCATAAAATTGAAGTAGAAAATTTTTTACAGAACCACTCTATTGATATCATGCTTGTATCAGACACCCATTTTACTGATAGATCGTAATTCAAAATAAAGAACTATGATCTAATAATGGCAAGCCAACCAAACAACAGAGCGCATGCTGGCTCAGCAATCCTCATAAAATCTAAGTTGAAGTACGAAACCCTCGAAGCCATAAGGCAACCCAGCTTGCAGGCCGCTATAGTGAAACTTAGATGCTCTAATAACGATTTAATAATAAGCGCTATTTATTTCCCGCCACGGTTCAGCTTTAAAAAGCAGGATTACATTGAATTTTTCAATAAGCTTGGATCAAAATTTATTGTAGGAGGAGACTTTAACGCCAAACATCCATGGTGGGGCTCTAGGCTCTCTAACCCTAAAGAAAAAGAGCTTTATGCGTGCATATCAGACAAATTTTACAACGCAATATCCACTGGTAGTCCAACATATTGGCCTACTGACCCAAGAAAAATTCCCGATCTTATAGACTTTGTCATAACTAATGGAATTTCAAGTCAGTCAATAGCTATAACCGAATGCGAAGACTTGAGCTCAGATCATTCGTCTCTCATCGTTAACGTCGCTGCAATACCACAAAGAACCTTATCATGCAAACGTTCTAAAACTAAAAACACTAATATCCCATCTTTTCAAAACTGGATAGATGTTCACACGGATTTTAGCATTCCCGTTGGATCAGGAGCTGATCTAGATACAGCCGTCGAAAATTTTTCACACCTGTTACACGATGCGGCTTTTATCTCAACCAGAACACAACAGACTCGTGGCAGACCGAACACTACAAAATATTACAACTCAGTGGAAATAAGACAGCTAATCCAGCACAAGAGATCTCTTAGAAGAAGATGGAAACAGAGTAGAAGTCCTTTCGACAAAGCTGTTTTAAATAGTACTACTAAAGAACTCAAACAAAAACTAGCAGAACACAAAAATAAAAGCATAAATGACTTCCTTGCCAACTTAGATGCTTCTAGCAACAATGAGCATTCTTTATGGAGGGCCACAAGGTACCTTAAAAGACCAGCTGCAAGAAATGTTCCAATTAAGGATGCGAACGACCTGTGGTACAGATCAAGCAAAAGTAAAGCAGAAGCTTTTGCAGTCCACCTTTACAACACCTTTCAGCCTCTTAACCTTAATTTAAATACGGAAAGTATCACAGACTATCTAGACAGTCCATGTCAGATGTATCTGCCCATCAGGCACGTGACACCAGACGAAGTCCAAGCAGAAATTGCAATGTTACACACAAACAAATCACCTGGGTATGATAATATAGTCGGCAGAATGGCCAAGCTTCTACCAAAAAAAGGAATTATATTTCTCACACTTATTTTCAATGCAATACTTCGGTTAAACTACTTTTCCACTCAATGGAAGTGCGCAGAGGTAATCATGCTTCCAAAACTAAGTAAACCAGAAAATATTGTGTCGTCCTACAGGCCAATTAGTCTCCTCACTGTTTTCTCTAAAATATTTGAAAGAATATTTTTGAAACAAATGCAGCCGGTACTGGGAGAACACAACATCATTCCTAATCACCAGTTTGGCTTCATGCGAGAGCATGGAACCCCAGAGCAATGCCATCGTATTATAAATTCTATAATTAATACAATGGAAAATAAACAGTATTGTTCAGCAGTATTCCTAGACGTTCAACAAGCGTTTAATCGCGTCTGGAACGCAGATTTATTGTACAAAATAAAAAATCTTCTTCCAACTCCATATTATCACATCTTGAAGTCGTATCTAACTCAACGATACTTCTATGTTAAAGTGAAAGATGAGAGCTCTCAGATCTACGAAGCTCGAGCAGGAGTACCACAAGGCAGCGTACTAGGCCCTATACTATACACACTCTATACATCAGATATGCCTACCAACAATGAGGTTCTTTTCGCAACATATGCTGATGACACAGCTATACTGGCTTCATCTGAGTCGCCTGACATAGCATCAAGTTTAGTGCAGCAACAGTTAAATCTGCTGGAAGCCTGGCTATGCAAATGGAATATAAAAGTTAACCCCAGTAAATCAATGCATATAACGTTTGCACTGAGAAAAAAGGAATGCCCAAGACTTACCTTTAATCAAGAAGTTATTCCGACGGGAAGCTGCGTGAAGTATTTAGGTCTTCATCTTGATAAAAGATTAACCTGGAAGCATCATATTAAAGCCAATCGAACACATTTAGATATTAAAGTTAAGAAAACGTACTGGCTTCTAGGTAAAAAGTCTAAACTGAGTATTGAAAACAAGGTGCTCTTGTACAAAACCGTATTGAAGCCTGTATGGACATACGGTATCCAACTTTGGGGAACTGCTAGCACTTCAAATGTAGAAATTCTTCAGCGATTTCAATCAAAAATACTCCGCCTGATTTTTGATGCACCATGGTATGTTTCTAACAAAACTTTACACAAAGACTCCAATACCTCATTCGTCAAGGACGAAATCAAAAGATTTAGTGAAAAATATATTCAACGTTTAGAACATCACTCAAATCCATTGGCACAAAATCTTCTAGACATCAGTGAAGAAGTGCGCAGACTTAAAAGACTTCATGTCCTAGACCTTCCACTTAGAGATTAGGATAACTTATTTAATGTTACTTATTGTCTAACAATAACAAAATAAACATTTTAAATTACCTAAAATAGAATAATTGTTACCAAAATTAAAATGCAGAATTTCAATTATACATCTATGTGTATTATGTTAAGCAAATAATATAAACAGTATAAATAACAAATAAAAATTATTAGACACACATACATATTTAAAATTATATGCATATTATATTAATATGGATTGTTATATGTACATATTTTCCTTTTGCTGAGTTTTCTGAGACCCAGAAACAATGTTAGTTTAAGTGTATTCTTATAAAATTTGCTTATTGTTATTCCGACAGATTGCAAATATACAATTTCAATAAAAAAAAAATTTTTTGGTGTAAGAGTTTTAAAGAAATTTTCCTGTATATAAAAAAAACAAAATATATCCTTTAAGAAGAAAAGAAAAAAGGATTTAGATACTTTCGTTATGAAAAAACGTTTTATATCCAAAGCATGACAGATGATAACACATTTTTCCATAAAGCATCTTCGCTGTTGGCGCTTACAACGTTTTTCCACATCATCATTTCTGGAGCAATTTTATTGGGTTCAACTTGTTCTTTTCCTCCAGTATATGCTTCTCCACTATTTCTTAACCTCTTATTGTTTTTATCTTTCCAATTTTTAAAATTTATCTTCCGTGTTTTGCCTTTATTGCACTTTTCCAATCCGCTATTTATTTCTACAACATAGAACTTTTTCCACTCACTACCGACTTTGGGTAGCATGTCAATGACCAAAAACTAATAAAATTAGAGAAACTATGTAATCTCATAATACGTCAGAGCATTTTTAAGGGTAGTATGCAAAAAAACTATTTTTGATTAATTTGTCGTTTACAACGTTATTCGAGTGAATGCTTCATATATGTAAATATAAATACATATTTAGACATGCATCTTCTTTCATAATTTTTCGACGTTTAAACAAAGTTTGTAACGAACCTCCTGGGCGTTACAATCTTTTTCAGCTGAGGTATCCTCAGCGGCTGTCCAGGGTCCTTACAAGAATTAGAGGTTTTTGGTTAGGTCCTTGCTGGAAGGTCCTTTTATTCTGTTTGCGTGGTTGCACGCGTTGATGATGGCAAATCCTTTGGCGATTTGCCCAGCGGTCTCCCTTTAGGCCCTTCACGGGAGGACTCTGCTATCACAATGATAGCGTCTTTACTCGCAATTTAATGATAGTTGGGCCGATGGAAAATCGGCCAGCGGTCCCCCTTTAGGCCCTTCACGGGTGGACTTGTAGAATTCACAAATATGATGGCGTGGTCACACGCTTGATGTTCTTGGAGTCGATTGCGTGTCTTGACCTTGACGTGCGGTTGTTCGTCAGGCTGGCGTGGCTACACGCGTTGACGTTGATACCTTTCCTTGGTTGCTAACAAGCGGCTGCACAACTGTACCTTTTGGGTATTATATTTTTACCATTACAGTTTTCGTGGCGCTTGTATATTTCTCCCGTTACTTTGTCATACGATGTTTTAAGTAACGCTTGTTGCTAGCCCACACGTTGTTTTGTAGGTGTGTGTGCGTGTGTGTGTCTTCTTCTAGCGCTTCTCTGTGGCGCTACCAAGTGCTTTGCACGGCTCTCTGTCTGTCTTGTCGAGTGGGAATCTTATGCAGTTTCTCTCGTGAAGATTGACGGTGAGAGTAAGTGGTGAACAGACCGACCTGATCTAGGACTCCAGCGTTACTACTCAAGGGGAGAGGGAAGCACTCAAAGTGAGCGACACTCGTAGAGAGCGATAGTGAGAGTACGTGGTGAACAGACCGACCTGATCTAGGACTCCAGCGTACAGCTCAAGTGGGTAGAAGGCACTCAAAAATGAGCGGCACTCGTAGAGAGCGACGGTGAGAGTACGTGGTGAACAGACCGACCTGATCTAGGACTCCAGCGTACAGCTCAAGTGGGGAGAAGGCACTCTTAAATGAGCGGAACTCGTAGAGAGTGACAGTGAGAGAACGTGGCGAACAGACCGACCTGATCTAGGACTCCAGCGTTTCAGCTCAATAGGGGGGAAAAGGAAAGGAAAAGGAAAGGCACGTCCGGTCGACTTGCTATCTATAGCACGACTGCTTCTTGTCGTTTTCTTGATGAGAATGTATACTTAGCTTGGTTTGCCGATGGAAGAAGAAACACGTCTGTTCGTGGCTATGGTTCAATCAAGACTCTCGTTTATTAATTTCATAAACTTAAACTAAGCGCTGGATGTTGCCAGCTATGCTACAATCGTAATATAGTAGTATGTTGCTAACACTATTTATACTACATAGTACATTATAAAGTATTATAGTAGGAGTCTAATACTATAACTTATTATATTAATGATATATATTTAATTAACTGTAGAATAGTATTAATAAATGTAAACTATGAAAATTATATAGAAAATATGTTTTACATTTATCCTAGTGAATATTTATAGCAAGTCTTAACTATAAGCAAGTGAAAATAAAATAATTAAATATATACATTTGACGAAGCTGGCTTCGTGTTTAGTAGTGTTGATTGTAGAAGGTAGTGGAATGTTGCTAGAATCATTTGTGTCTGATTCTCTTTGTTCATGTTGACTTATCCGGTGTGTTGTTGTTGGTGTTGATGTTATTGCCTGGTAATAATTAATGGCTCTAGCGTACTGCTTGTGTTGAGCCGCTTGTTGCCATATGTTGATATGGTTATGGGGCGTTATTGACAGTGGCCTCATGTTGACACTCAGCATAATACGTCAATGTTGTGATGGCTGGTGGCTGATGTTGCTAGTTATAGCACTTGTAGGGTGCTGGTACCATTCTGGTAGTGTCGGTGCCGTTTCAATTCGGTGCGGCGCGCTATTATTGTGCGGCTTTATTTCCCTTGGAAATAGTGTCGTCACACCCCCCCTGTAGTTCGGGGAAAAGTCTTTGTTTCTCCGGCTCTTCTCAGGTTGGTGGTAAGATGGTTACCGTGGCCTGGCCTTTCCGTGAGATTTTCACGCCGTAGAATGTCCCGTTGATGTGAGTTTTGAAACTCATTTGTCGGCAACGTTTGCGTCGGGCATTTGCGTCTGCGATGCATTGTTGGACTTCAATGGGCCATATTTGGTTGGGCTCTTGATAGCTTGTCGCTTCGCTAGCTATCCCTTCTTGAGCCGTGCTGGTGGTTGCTGCTGTTGCTACTTCTGTCACCTTGTCGGCAGGTGTAGGGTTCAGCTCTTCTTTTTCGATCAGCCAGCCTAGGCAGAGTTCCGATGAGTTGCTATCATCGTGATGGCTAGGATTTATGCCATTTCTGCTGCTGGCGTTGCTGTCGCTGCTTGATTCAAGTGGTGGCGATGTGATACTGGGTATCGCCTGCTGTACGTGGGGTATGCCTCTTGCTACTACGGGCATAACCGCGGTCGTTGTTGCTGGGAGCATGTCACCTTTGTCGGCACTACTACACTGGTAGTGTTGATGGTGTGCTCATGAAATTCGATTCTGATGATGGCATCGCTGTTTGTGTCGTTGGTGTGGATGTCGCTGGAGACATCGTTGTTGTGATGGATACCACGCCTTGTGTGGTGTCGCTGGCATCTTCTTGGATCGCCGGTAGCGGTATGGTTGGCAGAGTTCGGCCTGCCAATTTCTGAATAATCTCGCTGATTCTACGGCGTTTCTGGCTGATGTAGTTCTCTGTGAACCACGTGTCACATTCGATGGGCATTCTGAAATCTCGAATTGGATTACTTACGAAACTTTCAATAAATTGAAGCGCGTAAAGGCCACAATCGGTTAAGTTGGTCTGCTGTGGCACCTTTACGTTGTGACCAGGTAAGTTCTCTTCGGTGAATGTATGCTGCCGTGTGTGTGGGTATTTTGTGGTTCTTCACTCATGATGTCTTTAGGATATTATTTTTTTTCTTGTAGAGCGCCACTCGTATTGAACCTCCTCGTAAAATGCTCGTGACTTTGAGTGGTTGTCACTTGTTGAGTGTGGGCAGCTGGAGTGTATGCCGTTGTTGCTTTGTAAGAGCTTCTTTTTTCTTTTTGCATGTTTGATGTTGACTGTTGAATTTTGCAGAAATGGTTTGTTCAGCCTTCTGTTAGTTTGCAGAAAATAGCTTGGCTGTTTGCTGTCGGCTTCTTTGCTTCTGTAGACGGTTGTCTGTATGGCACGGTTACTTCTGGCGAAATTGAAATTGTGAATTTCTGCAAGATATAGTATTTGCGCAGATGCTGTTGTGATCTTCCTTGTAGATAATGATAAGCGTAGTTATTTTTGCAGGTACGGCTGCGATTTTCAGGTTGTTGTTGATGGTGGTTTTATGTCCAGTTGTTGACGCAGGTGGTGCTGCGCTTGGCGAATAATACAAATGTTTTGTATTGTTGTGGTCGTTCTCGACCATGTTGTAGCGTATTTATTTTGACGCAGTTACGGCTGCGTATTTACACTTTTGGCGTAGATTTCGCGGTGGGCTCTGATTGTAGGCCCTGGTGTAAATTCGATGAATGACATCGCAGTTATCGTGAAAACGAAATGTTGCTATGTCTGCTGGTGCAGGTTCGTTTGCGGCTTACAGTTTGTAATGCAGATGCGGCTGCAGGCTTTTAGTTGTTTGCGCGGGTGATTTCGCGAACTTTCAGTTGTTTGTGCGGGTGAGGCCGCGGTTGTTCAGTTGTTGACGCGGGTGATGCCGCAATTGCTCAGTTGTTAACGCGGGTGATGCCGCGGTTGCTCAGTTGTTGACGCGGGTGATGCCGCGATTGCTCAGTTGTTGACGCGGGTGATTCAGCAATTGCAAAACGTTGAATCATGTAGAATTGTTTTCCGGTTCGTCGTCAGCGTGGAACTTCCTTTTGCTTTCACGGATGCCTGGGTCCCATACCATGCGATGTTGGTGGATTCTCGCAATAGCTCCTCTCAGTTCTGGTATTCCATTTGAGCAACCTTCGTCTAATTGTTGCGTTTGATTTTCCTTGCACTGTGTTCTGGTGGTTGTCGGCGTGGCGCAGTGCATGGTTGTTTGATTCTTAGCAGTTGAATCAATATGATGAACAGTTTCCTCAGAAAGCTCATGTTTTGTTGAAGTAACTACCCGTAGCAAATTCATGGATCTTGCTGGGTTGGCTTGGCTTGGAGTGCCTGCTGTGACTTCTTCAGTGTCGAACTCGTGACGTAGATTTGCAGAAAGAGTGGTGTCGATGACTTCTATTTCATCTTGGTCTCGTGGTGTATTCTTTGCAACTGGTGCACTTATGGAATTCATGGGACCGGTTGGATGGCAAATTAGGTCATCTTGCCGTGACGAATTGTTTTCTGCAGATTCTCTGAGGTCGGCTGGCTCTGGTGGCCTAGCGTGAAGTTCATGTTGATGCGCCATTTGTGCTGGCTGGTTTACATGAGGTGACTCCTGGTGTGGGTCTGGTGCTAGTACCTCTGGATGGCGTGGTAGATATAGTGCATTTGGTACAGGTGGCCCTGTGGAGTGCTTTTGATCGCAAGCGGTCGCTGCTTCGCTTTGAAGTGTTTGATCGCGTTTGTGCGTTGTTGTCCAATCGATGTGGTCTGTTTGATTGTCAATGAGTGGCTCTGGTGGCCTTATGCGAGGCGTTGTGTCACCTGTATGCATGTTGTCTTGATCTGGATGAGGCTGTTGGTGGCCTGTGTGTGGCGCTGTGTGGCCCGTGTGTGGCTGTGAGTAGCCTGAATCTGGCGCTGCTGGCCCAGTAAGTTGCTGTCGGTAGCATGCTTCTGGTGCGGCTGGCCCAGTTGGATGCTGTGAGTAGCATGTCGTGGTAAGTGCTGGTTGAGGCTGTTGGTAGCCTGTTGGCGGCGGTGTGTAGCCGGAATCTGGCGCTGCTGGCCCAGTAAGTTGCTGTCGGTAGCATGCTTCTGGTGCGGCTGGCCCTGTGTGGTATGGTTGGTGATTCACAGGTGGCATGGGTGCCTGTGCGTGTTGTTGCTTATGTGTTTGAGGCGCTGGTGGCCTTACGTGGTGTTGTGATTTTGGTTTTTGAGACGCTTGTGGTCTCGTGTGTTGCTTTTGCTTCTGTTGCTGAATCGTGGAACTTGATGTTAGTCCCATCGACTGTCGGACGCGTTCTCGCGCTGCTTCTAGGTTTCTTAATCGATCACTCGTTTCTTTACTGAGAGCTCTTGTAAGTGGTTGTGATGACTTCGGGGCCGTACGTGGCTTTGGTTGCTCTATATGTCTTTGATCTGCGTGACACTGTTGTACGCAGTTTGATGGTGAGGGGTTGAAAGGTTTCTGGACCACGCATACCCCTATTCTCGGCGTGGTCTGCTGGAGTTTCCCGAACTCCGACGGCAGCATTCGATGGTTCGACGATCTCGTTGCCCACAATCCCAGCAGAACAGGATCTGTGGGTTTCTGCATCTTTCCATTCTATGTCCTTCTTTTCCACAGCGTCGGCAGGCTTGTCTACTGATCCTATCGTCCTGCTGTATAACTTGACGATGTTGGCCTTCACGTGGTCGTGGTACATTATATCGTTGAGCGCGTGGACTTTCTCGATGTCTGTTAAGATAGCTCAATATCTCGTCTGGTGACTGGTAAGCCTGGTTGCGATTGAGACTTTCATACTCTGTAGCTAATGCTGTCAATTCCTGCAGTGTGTCAAAGTCCTTGCGGCGGATGTATAATTGGTAGCCGCTGTGCAGGTTCCTATACACACGTTCTAATTCCTGCGCTTTTGAGTAGCCGGCGTGGCGCATCATATTTTGAATGGCCAACAGGAAATCTTTGAAGCATTCACTTGGTCGTTGCACTCTCCCTCTGACTTCATCTTCAAGGCGTTCCATATAGCGTGGTGGGAGAAAGAATTGGAGGAAATCCATCTTGAACGAAGTCCAGTCCGTCCACTGGCGATTATTATTGCGGAACCATAGGGCTGCTTGTCCCCGCAATAGCTGTGGCATAGTTCGTGGCACAAAGTCTATTGGTATGCCATAAACTGCGGCGAGTTCCTCGATCTGTTCTACAAATGCGATAGGGTCCTGGTCGCCTTCAAACTTCAGGGTCCACCTCCTGATATGATCGATGATATCGTAGTGGATGTTTCCTGGTCTTGGACCATACCTGGAATATGGTACCTCTTGTGAGTGTATGGTCCGGTACGTGGGCTGTTCGACTGCTGGTATCTTCAGATGCATTGACTCGTTTGACTTGTCGTTATTTGTAGCAATCGTCGGTGAAACGGCTCGTGTGAACTTTGATTGTAGTTCAAGGAGGCGTTCTCTAATCTCATCTTTGTGTTCGCCTTCGTTGGCGAATGCTGCTAGTCGCTTGCGCAACTCTTCGACGGTGCCTGTGTCGTCTAGGCTGAATTCCGTCAGGTAGTTGAGCAACTCGTCCTTGCGGATGTTGTATATCCACGATGTTTTCATCTTCGTTGGAAATGTTTGAACGACTGATCTGACGTAGTTGAGCAGTAATGATTTTGCTGCTGTTGATTGTAGATTTTAAATAATTTCTTTTTTTTTTTTTTTTTTTTTTGTTTTTTTTTTTTTTTTTTGTTCGCTGTTGTACTCTGTTTGTTACAGTGTCCCTGTTGATTTGATGAATCGTTGTGCAGTAATGATTTTGCTGCAGTTGATTGTAGATTTATTTTGTTTTTTTTTTTTGTATTTTTTTTTTTTCTGAAGTTCAGATGATTTTGATCACCTGTGAGTGCTCTGCGTGTTGAAGCGTTGCTTGCGTTGACGCGTTGAAGCGTTGAAGTGTTGTAGCGTTGAAGCGTTTTAGCGTTGAGCGTTGAAGCGTTGATTAACTAAAACTTTTCTTTTGATAAGATGATTGTGCTCATCTGTGTGTACTCTGCAGGCTTGTGTGCAAAGTGTCTGTCTGTTCGAACTCTGCTGATATATGCAGAATGTGATGATGGGATCTCTGCTGATATATGCAGACAGAGGGTGATGATGGGATCTCTGCCGATATATGCAGACAGAGGGTGATGATGGGATCTCTGCCGATATATGCAGACAGAGGGTCCCTGCTCGGGCGCCACTTGTAACGAACCTCCTGGGCGTTACAATCTTTTTCAGCTGAGGTATCCTCAGCGGCTGTCCAGGGTCCTTACAAGAATTAGAGGTTTTTGGTTAGGTCCTTGCTGGAAGGTCCTTTTATTCTGTTTGCGTGGTTGCACGCGTTGATGATGGCAAATCCTTTGGCGATTTGCCCAGCGGTCTCCCTTTAGGCCCTTCACGGGAGGACTCTGCTATCACAATGATTGCGTCTTTACTCGCAATTTAATGATAGTTGGGCCGATGGAAAATCGGCCAGCGGTCCCCCTTTAGGCCCTTCACGGGAGGACTTGTAGAATTCACAAATATGATGGCGTGGTCACACGCTTGATGTTCTTGGAGTCGATTGCGTGTCTTGACCTTGACGTGCGGTTGTTCGTCAGGCTGGCGTGGCTACACGCGTTGACGTTGATACCTTTCCTTGGTTGCTAACAAGCGGCTGCACAACTGTACCTTTTGGGTATTATATTTCTACCATTACAGTTTTCGTGGCGCTTGTATATTTCTCCCGTTACTTTGTCATACGATGTTTTAAGTAACGCTTGTTGCTAGCCCACACGTTGTTTTGTAGGTGTGTGTGCGTGTGTGTGTCTTCTTCTAGCGCTTCTCTGTGGCGCTACCAAGTGCTTTGCACGGCTCTCTGTCTGTCTTGTCGAGTGGGAATCTTATGCAGTTTCTCTCGTGAAGATTGACGGTGAGAGTAAGTGGTGAACAGACCGACCTGATCTAGGACTCCAGCGTTACTACTCAAGGGGAGAGGGAAGCACTCAAAGTGAGCGACACTCGTAGAGAGCGATAGTGAGAGTACGTGGTGAACAGACCGACCTGATCTAGGACTCCAGCGTACAGCTCAAGTGGGTAGAAGGCACTCAAAAATGAGCGGCACTCGTAGAGAGCGACGGTGAGAGTACGTGGTGAACAGACCGACCTGATCTAGGACTCCAGCGTACAGCTCAAGTGGGGAGAAGGCACTCTTAAATGAGCGGAACTCGTAGAGAGTGACAGTGAGAGAACGTGGCGAACAGACCGACCTGATCTAGGACTCCAGCGTTTCAGCTCAATAGGGGGGAAAAGGAAAGGAAAAGGAAAGGCACGTCCGGTCGACTTGCTATCTATAGCACGACTGCTTCTTGTCGTTTTCTTGATGAGAATGTATACTTAGCTTGGTTTGCCGATGGAAGAAGAAACACGTCTGTTCGTGGCTATGGTTCAATCAAGACTCTCGTTTATTAATTTCATAAACTTAAACTAAGCGCTGGATGTTGCCAGCTATGCTACAATCGTAATATAGTAGTATGTTGCTAACACTATTTATACTACATAGTACATTATAAAGTATTATAGTAGGAGTCTAATACTATAACTTATTATATTAATGATATATATTTAATTAACTGTAGAATAGTATTAATAAATGTAAACTATGAAAATTATATAGAAAATATGTTTTACATTTATCCTAGTGAATATTTATAGCAAGTCTTAACTATAAGCAAGTGAAAATAAAATAATTAAATATATACATTTGACGAAGCTGGCTTCGTGTTTAGTAGTGTTGATTGTAGAAGGTAGTGGAATGTTGCTAGAATCATTTGTGTCTGATTCTCTTTGTTCATGTTGACTTATCCGGTGTGTTGTTGTTGGTGTTGATGTTATTGCCTGGTAATAATTAATGGCTCTAGCGTACTGCTTGTGTTGAGCCGCTTGTTGCCATATGTTGATATGGTTATGGGGCGTTATTGACAGTGGCCTCATGTTGACACTCAGCATAATACGTCAATGTTGTGATGGCTGGTGGCTGATGTTGCTAGTTATAGCACTTGTAGGGTGCTGGTACCATTCTGGTAGTGTCGGTGCCGTTTCAATTCGGTGCGGCGCGCTATTATTGTGCGGCTTTATTTCCCTTGGAAATAGTGTCGTCACACCCCCCCTGTAGTTCGGGGAAAAGTCTTTGTTTCTCCGGCTCTTCTCAGGTTGGTGGTAAGATGGTTACCGTGGCCTGGCCTTTCCGTGAGATTTTCACGCCGTAGAATGTCCCGTTGATGTGAGTTTTGAAACTCATTTGTCGGCAACGTTTGCGTCGGGCATTTGCGTCTGCGATGCATTGTTGGACTTCAATGGGCCATATTTGGTTGGGCTCTTGATAGCTTGTCGCTTCGCTAGCTATCCCTTCTTGAGCCGTGATGGTGGTTGCTGCTGTTGCTACTTCTGTCACCTTGTCGGCAGGTGTAGGGTTCAGCTCTTCTTTTTCGATCAGCCAGCCTAGGCAGAGTTCCGATGAGTTGCTATCATCGTGATGGCTAGGATTTATGCCATTTCTGCTGCTGGCGTTGCTGTCGCTGCTTGATTCAAGTGGTGGCGATGTGATACTGGGTATCGCCTGCTGTACGTGGGGTATGCCTCTTGATACTACGGGCATAACCGCGGTCGTTGTTGCTGGGAGCATGTCACCTTTGTCGGCACTACTACACTGGTAGTGTTGATGGTGTGCTCATGAAATTCGATTCTGATGATGGCATCGCTGTTTGTGTCGTTGGTGTGGATGTCGCTGGAGACATCGTTGTTGTGATGGATACCACGCCTTGTGTGGTGTCGCTGGCATCTTCTTGGATCGCCGGTAGCGGTATGGTTGGCAGAGTTCGGCCTGCCAATTTCTGAATAATCTCGCTGATTCTACGGCGTTTCTGGCTGATGTAGTTCTCTGTGAACCACGTGTCACATTCGATGGGCATTCTGAAATCTCGAATTGGATTACTTACGAAACTTTCAATAAATTGAAGCGCGTAAAGGCCACAATCGGTTAAGTTGGTCTGCTGTGGCACCTTTACGTTGTGACCAGGTAAGTTCTCTTCGGTGAATGTATGCTGCCGTGTGTGTGGGTATTTTGTGGTTCTTCACTTATGATGTCTTTAGGATATTATTTTTTTTCTTGTAGAGCGCCACTCGTATTGAACCTCCTCGTAAAATGCTCGTGACTTTGAGTGGTTGTCACTTGTTGAGTGTGGGCAGCTGGAGTGTATGCCGTTGTTGCTTTGTAAGAGCTTCTTTTTTCTTTTTGCATGTTTGATGTTGACTGTTGAATTTTGCAGAAATGGTTTGTACAGCCTTCTGTTAGTTTGCAGAAAATAGCTTGGCTGTTTGCTGTCGGCTTCTTTGCTTCTGTAGACGGTTGTCTGTATGGCACGGTTACTTCTGGCGAAATTGAAATTGTGAATTTCTGCAAGATATAGTATTTGCGCAGATGCTGTTGTGATCTTCCTTGTAGATAATGATAAGCGTAGTTATTTTTGCAGGTACGGCTGCGATTTTCAGGTTGTTGTTGATGGTGGTTTTATGTCCAGTTGTTGACGCAGGTGGTGCTGCGCTTGGCGAATAATACAAATGTGTTGTATTGTTGTGGTCGTTCTCGACCATGTTGTAGCGTATTTATTTTGACGCAGTTACGGCTGCGTATTTACACTTTTGGCGTAGATTTCGCGGTGGGCTCTGATTGTAGGCCCTGGTGTAAATTCGATGAATGACATCGCAGTTATCGTGAAAACGAAATGTTGCTATGTCTGCTGGTGCAGGTTCGTTTGCGGCTTACAGTTTGTAATGCAGATGCGGCTGCAGGCTTTTAGTTGTTTGCGCGGGTGATTTCGCGAACTTTCAGTTGTTTGTGCGGGTGAGGCCGCGGTTGTTCAGTTGTTGACGCGGGTGATGCCGCAATTGCTCAGTTGTTAACGCGGGTGATGCCGCGGTTGCTCAGTTGTTGACGCGGGTGATGCCGCGATTGCTCAGTTGTTGACGCGGGTGATTCAGCAATTGCAAAACGTTGAATCATGTAGAATTGTTTTCCGGGTCGTCGTCAGCGTGGAACTTCCTTTTGCTTTCACGGATGCCTGGGTCCCATACCATGCGATGTTGGTGGATTCTCGCAATAGCTCCTCTCAGTTCTGGTATTCCATTTGAGCAACCTTCGTCTAATTGTTGCGTTTGATTTTCCTTGCACTGTGTTCTGGTGGTTGTCGGCGTGGCGCAGTGCATGGTTGTTTGATTCTTAGCAGTTGAATCAATATGATGAACAGTTTCCTCAGAAAGCTCATGTTTTGTTGAAGTAACTACCCGTAGCAAATTCATGGATCTTGCTGGGTTGGCTTGGCTTGGAGTGCCTGCTGTGACTTCTTCAGTGTCGAACTCGTGACGTAGATTTGCAGAAAGAGTGGTGTCGATGACTTCTATTTCATCTTGGTCTCGTGGTGTATTCTTTGCAACTGGTGCACTTATGGAATTCATGGGACCGGTTGGATGGCAAATTAGGTCATCTTGCCGTGACGAATTGTTTTCTGCAGATTCTCTGAGGTCGGCTGGCTCTGGTGGCCTAGCGTGAAGTTCATGTTGATGCGCCATTTGTGCTGGCTGGTTTACATGAGGTGACTCCTGGTGTGGGTCTGGTGCTAGTACCTCTGGATGGCGTGGTAGATATAGTGCATTTGGTACAGGTGGCCCTGTGGAGTGCTTTTGATCGCAAGCGGTCGCTGCTTCGCTTTGAAGTGTTTGATCGCGTTTGTGCGTTGTTGTCCAATCGATGTGGTCTGTTTGATTGTCAATGAGTGGCTCTGGTGGCCTTATGCGAGGCGTTGTGTCACCTGTATGCATGTTGTCTTGATCTGGATGAGGCTGTTGGTGGCCTGTGTGTGGCGCTGTGTGGCCCGTGTGTGGCTGTGAGTAGCCTGAATCTGGCGCTGCTGGCCCAGTAAGTTGCTGTCGGTAGCATGCTTCTGGTGCGGCTGGCCCAGTTGGATGCTGTGAGTAGCATGTCGTGGTAAGTGCTGGTTGAGGCTGTTGGTAGCCTGTTGGCGGCGGTGTGTAGCCGGAATCTGGTGCTGCTGGCCCAGTAAGTTGCTGTCGGTAGCATGCTTCTGGTGCGGCTGGCCCTGTGTGGTATGGTTGGTGATTCACAGGTGGCATGGGTGCCTGTGCGTGTTGTTGCTTATGTGTTTGAGGCACTGGTGGCCTTACGTGGTGTTGTGATTTTGGTTTTTGAGACGCTTGTGGTCTCGTGTGTTGCTTTTGCTTCTGTTGCTGAATCGTGGAACTTGATGTTAGTCCCATCGACTGTCGGACGCGTTCTCGCGCTGCTTCTAGGTTTCTTAATCGATCACTCGTTTCTTTACTGAGAGCTCTTGTAAGTGGTTGTGATGACTTCGGGGCCGTACGTGGCTTTGGTTGCTCTATATGTCTTTGATCTGCGTGACACTGTTGTACGCAGTTTGATGGTGAGGGGTTGAAAGGTTTCTGGACCACGCATACCCCTATTCTCGGCGTGGTCTGCTGGAGTTTCCCGAACTCCGACGGCAGCATTCGATGGTTCGACGATCTCGTTGCCCACAATCCCAGCAGAACAGGATCTGTGGGTTTCTGCATCTTTCCATTCTATGTCCTTCTTTTCCACAACGTCGGCAGGCTTGTCTACTGATCCTATCGTCCTGCTGTATAACTTGACGATGTTGGCCTTCACGTGGTCGTGGTACATTATATCGTTGAGCGCGTGGACTTTCTCGATGTCTGTTAAGATAGCTCAATATCTCGTCTGGTGACTGGTAAGCCTGGTTGCGATTGAGACTTTCATACTCTGTAGCTAATGCTGTCAATTCCTGCAGTGTGTCAAAGTCCTTGCGGCGGATGTATAATTGGTAGCCGCTGTGCAGGTTCCTATACACACGTTCTAATTCCTGCGCTTTTGAGTAGCCGGCGTGGCGCATCATATTTTGAATGGCCAACAGGAAATCTTTGAAGCATTCACTTGGTCGTTGCACTCTCCCTCTGACTTCATCTTCAAGGCGTTCCATATGGCGTGGTGGGAGAAAGAATTGGAGGAAATCCATCTTGAACGAAGTCCAGTCCGTCCACTGGCGATTATTATTGCGGAACCATAGGGCTGCTTGTCCCCGCAATAGCTGTGGCATAGTTCGTGGCACAAAGTCTATTGGTATGCCATAAACTGCGGCGAGTTCCTCGATCTGTTCTACAAATGCGATAGGGTCCTGGTCGCCTTCAAACTTCAGGGTCCACCTCCTGATATGATCGATGATATCGTAGTGGATGTTTCCTGGTCTTGGACCATACCTGGAATATGGTACCTCTTGTGAGTGTATGGTCCGGTACGTGGGCTGTTCGACTGCTGGTATCTTCAGATGCATTGACTCGTTTGACTTGTCGTTATTTGTAGCAATCGTCGGTGAAACGGCTCGTGTGAACTTTGATTGTAGTTCAAGGAGGCGTTCTCTAATCTCATCTTTGTGTTCGCCTTCGTTGGCGAATGCTGCTAGTCGCTTGCGCAACTCTTCGACGGTGCCTGTGTCGTCTAGGCTGAATTCCGTCATTTAGTTGAGCAACTCGTCCTTGCGGATGTTGTATATCCACGATGTTTTCATCTTCGTTGGAAATGTTTGAACGACTGATCTGACGTAGTTGAGCAGTAATGATTTTGCTGCTGTTGATTGTAGATTTTAAATAATTTTTTTTTTTTTTTTTTTTTTTTTTTTTTTTTTTTTTTGTTCGCTGTTGTACTCTGTTTGTTACAGTGTCCCTGTTGATTTGATGAATCGTTGTGCAGTAATGATTTTGCTGCAGTTGATTGTAGATTTATTTTGTTTTTTTTTTTTGTATTTTTTTTTTTCTGAAGTTCAGATGATTTTGATCACCTGTGAGTGCTCTGCGTGTTGAAGCGTTGCTTGCGTTGACGCGTTGAAGTGTTGTAGCGTTGAAGCGTTTTAGCGTTGAGCGTTGAAGCGTTGATTAACTAAAACTTTTCTTTTGATAAGATGATTGTGCTCATCTGTGTGTACTCTGCAGGCTTGTGTGCAAAGTGTCTGTCTGTTCGAACTCTGCTGATATATGCAGAATGTGATGATGGGATCTCTGCTGATATATGCAGACAGAGGGTGATGATGGGATCTCTGCCGATATATGCAGACAGAGGGTGATGATGGGATCTCTGCCGATATATGCAGACAGAGGGTCCCTGCTCGGGCGCCACTTGTAACGAACCTCCTGGGCGTTACAATCTTTTTCAGCTGAGGTATCCTCAGCGGCTGTCCAGGGTCCTTACAAGAATTAGAGGTTTTTGGTTAGGTCCTTGCTGGAAGGTCCTTTTATTCTGTTTGCGTGGTTGCACGCGTTGATGATGGCAAATCCTTTGGCGATTTGCCCAGCGGTCTCCCTTTAGGCCCTTCACGGGAGGACTCTGCTATCACAATGATTACGTCTTTACTCGCAATTTAATGATAGTTGGGCCGATGGAAAATCGGCCAGCGGTCCCCCTTCAGGCCCTTCACGGGAGGACTTGTAGAATTCACAAATATGATGGCGTGGTCACACGCTTGATGTTCTTGGAGTCGATTGCGTGTCTTGACCTTGACGTGCGGTTGTTCGTCAGGCTGGCGTGGCTACACGCGTTGACGTTGATACCTTTCCTTGGTTGCTAACAAGCGGCTGCACAACTGTACCTTTTGGGTATTATATTTTTACCATTACAGTTTTCGTGGCGCTTGTATATTTCTCCCGTTACTTTGTCATACGATGTTTTAAGTAACGCTTGTTGCTAGCCCACACGTTGTTTTGTAGGTGTGTGTGCGTGTGTGTGTCTTCTTCTAGCGCTTCTCTGTGGCGCTACCAAGTGCTTTGCACGGCTCTCTGTCTGTCTTGTCGAGTGGGAATCTTATGCAGTTTCTCTCGTGAAGATTGACGGTGAGAGTAAGTGGTGAACAGACCGACCTGATCTAGGACTCCAGCGTTACTACTCAAGGGGAGAGGGAAGCACTCAAAGTGAGCGACACTCGTAGAGAGCGATAGTGAGAGTACGTGGTGAACAGACCGACCTGATCTAGGACTCCAGCGTACAGCTCAAGTGGGTAGAAGGCACTCAAAAATGAGCGGCACTCGTAGAGAGCGACGGTGAGAGTACGTGGTGAACAGACCGACCTGATCTAGGACTCCAGCGTACAGCTCAAGTGGGGAGAAGGCACTCTTAAATGAGCGGAACTCGTAGAGAGTGACAGTGAGAGAACGTGGCGAACAGACCGACCTGATCTAGGACTCCAGCGTTTCAGCTCAATAGGGGGGAAAAGGAAAGGAAAAGGAAAGGCACGTCCGGTCGACTTGCTATCTATAGCACGACTGCTTCTTGTCGTTTTCTTGATGAGAATGTATACTTAGCTTGGTTTGCCGATGGAAGAAGAAACACGTCTGTTCGTGGCTATGGTTCAATCAAGACTCTCGTTTATTAATTTCATAAACTTAAACTAAGCGCTGGATGTTGCCAGCTATGCTACAATCGTAATATAGTAGTATGTTGCTAACACTATTTATACTACATAGTACATTATAAAGTATTATAGTAGGAGTCTAATACTATAACTTATTATATTAATGATATATATTTAATTAACTGTAGAATAGTATTAATAAATGTAAACTATGAAAATTATATAGAAAATATGTTTTACATTTATCCTAGTGAATATTTATAGCAAGTCTTAACTATAAGCAAGTGAAAATAAAATAATTAAATATATACATTTGACGAAGCTGGCTTCGTGTTTAGTAGTGTTGATTGTAGAAGGTAGTGGAATGTTGCTAGAATCATTTGTGTCTGATTCTCTTTGTTCATGTTGACTTATCCGGTGTGTTGTTGTTGGTGTTGATGTTATTGCCTGGTAATAATTAATGGCTCTAGCGTACTGCTTGTGTTGAGCCGCTTGTTGCCATATGTTGATATGGTTATGGGGCGTTATTGACAGTGGCCTCATGTTGACACTCAGCATAATACGTCAATGTTGTGATGGCTGGTGGCTGATGTTGCTAGTTATAGCACTTGTAGGGTGCTGGTACCATTCTGGTAGTGTCGGTGCCGTTTCAATTCGGTGCGGCGCGCTATTATTGTGCGGCTTTATTTCCCTTGGAAATAGTGTCGTCACACCCCCCCTGTAGTTCGGGGAAAAGTCTTTGTTTCTCCGGCTCTTCTCAGGTTGGTGGTAAGATGGTTACCGTGGCCTGGCCTTTCCGTGAGATTTTCACGCCGTAGAATGTCCCGTTGATGTGAGTTTTGAAACTCATTTGTCGGCAACGTTTGCGTCGGGCATTTGCGTCTGCGATGCATTGTTGGACTTCAATGGGCCATATTTGGTTGGGCTCTTGATAGCTTGTCGCTTCGCTAGCTATCCCTTCTTGAGCCGTGATGGTGGTTGCTGCTGTTGCTACTTCTGTCACCTTGTCGGCAGGTGTAGGGTTCAGCTCTTCTTTTTCGATCAGCCAGCCTAGGCAGAGTTCCGATGAGTTGCTATCATCGTGATGGCTAGGATTTATGCCATTTCTGCTGCTGGCGTTGCTGTCGCTGCTTGATTCAAGTGGTGGCGATGTGATACTGGGTATCGCCTGCTGTACGTGGGGTATGCCTCTTGCTACTACGGGCATAACCGCGGTCGTTGTTGCTGGGAGCATGTCACCTTTGTCGGCACTACTACACTGGTAGTGTTGATGGTGTGCTCATGAAATTCGATTCTGATGATGGCATCGCTGTTTGTGTCGTTGGTGTGGATGTCGCTGGAGACATCGTTGTTGTGATGGATACCACGCCTTGTGTGGTGTCGCTGGCATCTTCTTGGATCGCCGGTAGCGGTATGGTTGGCAGAGTTCGGCCTGCCAATTTCTGAATAATCTCGCTGATTCTACGGCGTTTCTGGCTGATGTAGTTCTCTGTGAACCACGTGTCACATTCGATGGGCATTCTGAAATCTCGAATTGGATTACTTACGAAACTTTCAATAAATTGAAGCGCGTAAAGGCCACAATCGGTTAAGTTGGTCTGCTGTGGCACCTTTACGTTGTGACCAGGTAAGTTCTCTTCGGTGAATGTATGCTGCCGTGTGTGTGGGTATTTTGTGGTTCTTCACTTATGATGTCTTTAGGATATTATTTTTTTTCTTGTAGAGCGCCACTCGTATTGAACCTCCTCGTAAAATGCTCGTGACTTTGAGTGGTTGTCACTTGTTGAGTGTGGGCAGCTGGAGTGTATGCCGTTGTTGCTTTGTAAGAGCTTCTTTTTTCTTTTTGCATGTTTGATGTTGACTGTTGAATTTTGCAGAAATGGTTTGTACAGCCTTCTGTTAGTTTGCAGAAAATAGCTTGGCTGTTTGCTGTCGGCTTCTTTGCTTCTGTAGACGGTTGTCTGTATGGCACGGTTACTTCTGGCGAAATTGAAATTGTGAATTTCTGCAAGATATAGTATTTGCGCAGATGCTGTTGTGATCTTCCTTGTAGATAATGATAAGCGTAGTTATTTTTGCAGGTACGGCTGCGATTTTCAGGTTGTTGTTGATGGTGGTTTTATGTCCAGTTGTTGACGCAGGTGGTGCTGCGCTTGGCGAATAATACAAATGTTTTGTATTGTTGTGGTCGTTCTCGACCATGTTGTAGCGTATTTATTTTGACGCAGTTACGGCTGCGTATTTACACTTTTGGCGTAGATTTCGCGGTGGGCTCTGATTGTAGGCCCTGGTGTAAATTCGATGAATGACATCGCAGTTATCGTGAAAACGAAATGTTGCTATGTCTGCTGGTGCAGGTTCGTTTGCGGCTTACAGTTTGTAATGCAGATGCGGCTGCAGGCTTTAAGTTGTTTGCGCGGGTGATTTCGCGAACTTTCAGTTGTTTGTGCGGGTGAGGCCGCGGTTGTTCAGTTGTTGACGCGGGTGATGCCGCAATTGCTCAGTTGTTAACGCGGGTGATGCCGCGGTTGCTCAGTTGTTGACGCGGGTGATGCCGCGATTGCTCAGTTGTTGACGCGGGTGATTCAGCAATTGCAAAACGTTGAATCATGTAGAATTGTTTTCCGGGTCGTCGTCAGCGTGGAACTTCCTTTTGCTTTCACGGATGCCTGGGTCCCATACCATGCGATGTTGGTGGATTCTCGCAATAGCTCCTCTCAGTTCTGGTATTCCATTTGAGCAACCTTCGTCTAATTGTTGCGTTTGATTTTCCTTGCACTGTGTTCTGGTGGTTGTCGGCGTGGCGCAGTGCATGGTTGTTTGATTCTTAGCAGTTGAATCAATATGATGAACAGTTTCCTCAGAAAGCTCATGTTTTGTTGAAGTAACTACCCGTAGCAAATTCATGGATCTTGCTGGGTTGGCTTGGCTTGGAGTGCCTGCTGTGACTTCTTCAGTGTCGAACTCGTGACGTAGATTTGCAGAAAGAGTGGTGTCGATGACTTCTATTTCATCTTGGTCTCGTGGTGTATTCTTTGCAACTGGTGCACTTATGGAATTCATGGGACCGGTTGGATGGCAAATTAGGTCATCTTGCCGTGACGAATTGTTTTCTGCAGATTCTCTGAGGTCGGCTGGCTCTGGTGGCCTAGCGTGAAGTTCATGTTGATGCGCCATTTGTGCTGGCTGGTTTACATGAGGTGACTCCTGGTGTGGGTCTGGTGCTAGTACCTCTGGATGGCGTGGTAGATATAGTGCATTTGGTACAGGTGGCCCTGTGGAGTGCTTTTGATCGCAAGCGGTCGCTGCTTCGCTTTGAAGTGTTTGATCGCGTTTGTGCGTTGTTGTCCAATCGATGTGGTCTGTTTGATTGTCAATGAGTGGCTCTGGTGGCCTTATGCGAGGCGTTGTGTCACCTGTATGCATGTTGTCTTGATCTGGATGAGGCTGTTGGTGGCCTGTGTGTGGCGCTGTGTGGCCCGTGTGTGGCTGTGAGTAGCCTGAATCTGGCGCTGCTGGCCCAGTAAGTTGCTGTCGGTAGCATGCTTCTGGTGCGGCTGGCCCAGTTGGATGCTGTGAGTAGCATGTCGTGGTAAGTGCTGGTTGAGGCTGTTGGTAGCCTGTTGGCGGCGGTGTGTAGCCGGAATCTGGTGCTGCTGGCCCAGTAAGTTGCTGTCGGTAGCATGCTTCTGGTGCGGCTGGCCCTGTGTGGTATGGTTGGTGATTCACAGGTGGCATGGGTGCCTGTGCGTGTTGTTGCTTATGTGTTTGAGGCACTGGTGGCCTTACGTGGTGTTGTGATTTTGGTTTTTGAGACGCTTGTGGTCTCGTGTGTTGCTTTTGCTTCTGTTGCTGAATCGTGGAACTTGATGTTAGTCCCATCGACTGTCGGACGCGTTCTCGCGCTGCTTCTAGGTTTCTTAATCGATCACTCGTTTCTTTACTGAGAGCTCTTGTAAGTGGTTGTGATGACTTCGGGGCCGTACGTGGCTTTGGTTGCTCTATATGTCTTTGATCTGCGTGACACTGTTGTACGCAGTTTGATGGTGAGGGGTTGAAAGGTTTCTGGACCACGCATACCCCTATTCTCGGCGTGGTCTGCTGGAGTTTCCCGAACTCCGACGGCAGCATTCGATGGTTCGACGATCTCGTTGCCCACAATCCCAGCAGAACAGGATCTGTGGGTTTCTGCATCTTTCCATTCTATGTCCTTCTTTTCCACAACGTCGGCAGGCTTGTCTACTGATCCTATCGTCCTGCTGTATAACTTGACGATGTTGGCCTTCACGTGGTCGTGGTACATTATATCGTTGAGCGCGTGGACTTTCTCGATGTCTGTTAAGATAGCTCAATATCTCGTCTGGTGACTGGTAAGCCTGGTTGCGATTGAGACTTTCATACTCTGTAGCTAATGCTGTCAATTCCTGCAGTGTGTCAAAGTCCTTGCGGCGGATGTATAATTGGTAGCCGCTGTGCAGGTTCCTATACACACGTTCTAATTCCTGCGCTTTTGAGTAGCCGGCGTGGCGCATCATATTTTGAATGGCCAACAGGAAATCTTTGAAGCATTCACTTGGTCGTTGCACTCTCCCTCTGACTTCATCTTCAAGGCGTTCCATATAGCGTGGTGGGAGAAAGAATTGGAGGAAATCCATCTTGAACGAAGTCCAGTCCGTCCACTGGCGATTATTATTGCGGAACCATAGGGCTGCTTGTCCCCGCAATAGCTGTGGCATAGTTCGTGGCACAAAGTCTATTGGTATGCCATAAACTGCGGCGAGTTCCTCGATCTGTTCTACAAATGCGATAGGGTCCTGGTCGCCTTCAAACTTCAGGGTCCACCTCCTGATATGATCGATGATATCGTAGTGGATGTTTCCTGGTCTTGGACCATACCTGGAATATGGTACCTCTTGTGAGTGTATGGTCCGGTACGTGGGCTGTTCGACTGCTGGTATCTTCAGATGCATTGACTCGTTTGACTTGTCGTTATTTGTAGCAATCGTCGGTGAAACGGCTCGTGTGAACTTTGATTGTAGTTCAAGGAGGCGTTCTCTAATCTCATCTTTGTGTTCGCCTTCGTTGGCGAATGCTGCTAGTCGCTTGCGCAACTCTTCGACGGTGCCTGTGTCGTCTAGGCTGAATTCCGTCATTTAGTTGAGCAACTCGTCCTTGCGGATGTTGTATATCCACGATGTTTTCATCTTCGTTGGAAATGTTTGAACGACTGATCTGACGTAGTTGAGCAGTAATGATTTTGCTGCTGTTGATTGTAGATTTTAAATAATTTTTTTTTTTTTTTTTTTTTTTTTTTTTTTTTTTTTTTGTTCGCTGTTGTACTCTGTTTGTTACAGTGTCCCTGTTGATTTGATGAATCGTTGTGCAGTAATGATTTTGCTGCAGTTGATTGTAGATTTATTTTGTTTTTTTTTTTTGTATTTTTTTTTTTCTGAAGTTCAGATGATTTTGATCACCTGTGAGTGCTCTGCGTGTTGAAGCGTTGCTTGCGTTGACGCGTTGAAGCGTTGAAGTGTTGTAGCGTTGAAGCGTTTTAGCGTTGAGCGTTGAAGCGTTGATTAACTAAAACTTTTCTTTTGATAAGATGATTGTGCTCATCTGTGTGTACTCTGCAGGCTTGTGTGCAAAGTGTCTGTCTGTTCGAACTCTGCTGATATATGCAGAATGTGATGATGGGATCTCTGCTGATATATGCAGACAGAGGGTGATGATGGGATCTCTGCCGATATATGCAGACAGAGGGTGATGATGGGATCTCTGCCGATATATGCAGACAGAGGGTCCCTGCTCGGGCGCCACTTGTAACGAACCTCCTGGGCGTTACAATCTTTTTCAGCTGAGGTATCCTCAGCGGCTGTCCAGGTCCTTACAAGAATTAGAGGTTTTTGGTTAGGTCCTTGCTGGAAGGTCCTTTTATTCTGTTTGCGTGGTTGCACGCGTTGATGATGGCAAATCCTTTGGCGATTTGCCCAGCGGTCTCCCTTTAGGCCCTTCACGGGAGGACTCTGCTATCACAATGATTGCGTCTTTACTCGCAATTTAATGATAGTTGGGCCGATGGAAAATCGGCCAGCGGTCCCCCTTCAGGCCCTTCACGGGAGGACTTGTAGAATTCACAAATATGATGGCGTGGTCACACGCTTGATGTTCTTGGAGTCGATTGCGTGTCTTGACCTTGACGTGCGGTTGTTCGTCAGGCTGGCGTGGCTACACGCGTTGACGTTGATACCTTTCCTTGGTTGCTAACAAGCGGCTGCACAACTGTACCTTTTGGGTATTATATTTTTACCATTACAGTTTTCGTGGCGCTTGTATATTTCTCCCGTTACTTTGTCATACGATGTTTTAAGTAACGCTTGTTGCTAGCCCACACGTTGTTTTGTAGGTGTGTGTGCGTGTGTGTGTCTTCTTCTAGCGCTTCTCTGTGGCGCTACCAAGTGCTTTGCACGGCTCTCTGTCTGTCTTGTCGAGTGGGAATCTTATGCAGTTTCTCTCGTGAAGATTGACGGTGAGAGTAAGTGGTGAACAGACCGACCTGATCTAGGACTCCAGCGTTACTACTCAAGGGGAGAGGGAAGCACTCAAAGTGAGCGACACTCGTAGAGAGCGATAGTGAGAGTACGTGGTGAACAGACCGACCTGATCTAGGACTCCAGCGTACAGCTCAAGTGGGTAGAAGGCACTCAAAAATGAGCGGCACTCGTAGAGAGCGACGGTGAGAGTACGTGGTGAACAGACCGACCTGATCTAGGACTCCAGCGTACAGCTCAAGTGGGGAGAAGGCACTCTTAAATGAGCGGAACTCGTAGAGAGTGACAGTGAGAGAACGTGGCGAACAGACCGACCTGATCTAGGACTCCAGCGTTTCAGCTCAATAGGGGGGAAAAGGAAAGGAAAAGGAAAGGCACGTCCGGTCGACTTGCTATCTATAGCACGACTGCTTCTTGTCGTTTTCTTGATGAGAATGTATACTTAGCTTGGTTTGCCGATGGAAGAAGAAACACGTCTGTTCGTGGCTATGGTTCAATCAAGACTCTCGTTTATTAATTTCATAAACTTAAACTAAGCGCTGGATGTTGCCAGCTATGCTACAATCGTAATATAGTAGTATGTTGCTAACACTATTTATACTACATAGTACATTATAAAGTATTATAGTAGGAGTCTAATACTATAACTTATTATATTAATGATATATATTTAATTAACTGTAGAATAGTATTAATAAATGTAAACTATGAAAATTATATAGAAAATATGTTTTACATTTATCCTAGTGAATATTTATAGCAAGTCTTAACTATAAGCAAGTGAAAATAAAATAATTAAATATATACATTTGACGAAGCTGGCTTCGTGTTTAGTAGTGTTGATTGTAGAAGGTAGTGGAATGTTGCTAGAATCATTTGTGTCTGATTCTCTTTGTTCATGTTGACTTATCCGGTGTGTTGTTGTTGGTGTTGATGTTATTGCCTGGTAATAATTAATGGCTCTAGCGTACTGCTTGTGTTGAGCCGCTTGTTGCCATATGTTGATATGGTTATGGGGCGTTATTGACAGTGGCCTCATGTTGACACTCAGCATAATACGTCAATGTTGTGATGGCTGGTGGCTGATGTTGCTAGTTATAGCACTTGTAGGGTGCTGGTACCATTCTGGTAGTGTCGGTGCCGTTTCAATTCGGTGCGGCGCGCTATTATTGTGCGGCTTTATTTCCCTTGGAAATAGTGTCGTCACAAGTTGTTCTGTAAAACTGACATTCGGTGCCACAAAACACCCTTGTACTCAGGTATTTAAAAACATTTTTTGAAGGTCATTCTTTTTGTTTTAACCCTCCCCCCAGAACCAAACGTTATCTACGCAACTGCCTAAGGTTATCTTCCTTTAATACTGTAATTCCAAAACCATTTTTTGATTTATAATGCATCTTACCGCATATTTATATGCACTGAACGAATCAGACAAATCGGCTATCATCATTTATTTTCTCAATTAGTACAAATTAAGGATATTCACATCACTCAGTGTATTTCTAAATTTCAAGTTTGAACTTAAAACATCAAGAGTTTCTCTATTTTAAAGATTTGAAGTAAATTACTCTAATTTGAAATAGTATATAAAAAATTGTTTAAACATCTACTAAACCATGAAGTTTACTTTTTACACCATCGCGATTATTATTAAAACTTATTCGGTTTAGGATGGAAAACTTTAGGTTTTGTTTTTCATACCAAAAAGATTATTTCAAAAGACCCCGAGCTTACATTTTGAACTTTTGGTTTGGTTTTAAGACACAAGTTTTGCCAAAAATCTTTAAGCCGTGAAGTATGTGTAACGAGTAGACGTGCTTCATTTTTAAATAACGCAAAACAATAAAGATTCTCCTTTTTTAAATCCGATTTAATTCACCTCACGTGCTGAATCAATGTTCTTTTGATTTGTGTAATTGTCTTGCGTGAATATTAATATCTGCTCGCTAGAAGCTTAAATATATTTCCAACTTTAACTTATAACATATAATAACAAAAAACACAAAAAGTGCTGCAATCGGCCGCAAAGCTGCAGCCCCGGCAACTCCTCTTGATACGTGCAGAACGAGCGACTCATCGGCTTCGACTACAGATCTTGTGGACGAAAATCCAATTGTTCAACTTAATTAAATTGCGTGAGAGTATAGTGGAGCAACTTACTGGAGCTATAGAAACATCGGAGGAGAGGATTATGCAAAGGATAGGTGAAGTATTGCCAGAAATGTTTTAAGGTTGTAGCTACAACTGATAAAAAAAGGAGCTAGAAAAAGCTAAAACTGATAAAAAATAGCTACTCTTTTTAAAAAAAAGCTAAAATATTTTTTTTTTTTCATAACATGCAATAACAATAGAGTTCAGCTACTACAGCTTTTTCGCACTTCCTCAGCATTAACCAATTCAAGGCCACGACCCCAAAATCATTGAACAATATCAATGTTCTGGATACCAGTGACCGCAAAAAGTAAATGTGGGAAAAATTTACCCACCAATGAATGAGTTGGGCTCAGGGACAACACAAGACATAACAACTAACCATGCATATACATAGATCTAATTACACAACCGGTTTTAATCTATTTTTGAGTTGAGCTTTTGACAAATTAACATCGAACACGCTACAATTGTTAACAAAGGAACTCATGCGACTTAAAGGAGCAGAAGCCATATAATTTGTTCTACTAAATGGCAAATAAATTAAGTTGTTAGCGTTTCTACTGCTTCTACGGTTAGTGTTAAAATTTATGTGAGAAAGAAGTTCTGGAGAATCGAATACACCTGTTATAAGTTGGTGTAAATATACGATATCTGCAGATTTCATTCGATCACTTAAAGACTGCATTTTTAATAGTTTTAAACGATCCTCATAAGGAGATAGGTCTAATAAGTCAGTTCCACTTAAGCCCCTTAGAGCAAACCGAACAAAACGTTTTTGAATTCTTTCTATTCGATCAACATGCACATTGTAACTTGGGGACAAAACTTGACTTGCATACTCTAAGTGAGGACGCACAATTGGATAATACAAAGTTGTAGTTGTAATAATGCTAATAAATTCTTTGGCCCAGAAGCTGCTTTTTTACAAATATTATCAATATGAATGTTAAATGACAGCTTAGAATCCATGCATATACCTAGGTCTTTGACGGTGTCTACACGACTCAAGGCTGTATCTTTAATCTTATAATCAAAAATAAAATTATTCCTTTTTATCTGGATTTAGAAAAATATTATTTTTAGAACACCAAACTTCAAAGGATTTTAGATCAGAATGGAGTAGATCTGAATTATCTCTAGAATTAATCGTTCTGTATATTTTCATATCATCGGTATAAATAAGCAGATGAGATTGTTCAATGAAGTGAGTTACATCATTGATAGCTAAAATATACAGAAGAGGACCAACAACAAATTCAGAAGACAATACGTCTCGAAAACCTATTTGATAAGATCGCTCTACCAAATACGAATTAATCCAGTTCACAAAATATTGTGGAAATCCCATTAACTCAAGTTTAAAAAAGATTAGATTGTGTGGTAGTTTATCAAATGCCTTACTAAAGTCAGTGTAAACACAATCGAGCTGGTTACTAAAATCAATAGAATTTAAGCAGAATGCTGTAAAATCGAGAAGATTAGACACAGTGGATCTGCCATTCTCAAAACCATGCTGACGAGTTGTTATGACTTCCCCACAGTGAATTTTCACACGATCATACACGATCAGCTCAAAAAGTTTTGGAATTATTGTAGCATTGTAGCCAAGAAAGAGAGTTCATTTTTTTATGATAACATATAAGTTATTCAAACTTTTACTTATATAATACAAAGGTACATTTTTTAAATTATAATAAGAGTATAATAGGAACTTTTAATTAAAAAACAAAAACTTCATTAAAAAACAAAAACAAAATTCATCAAACATAAAACAATAAATTAATTTCAACAAACAGAACAAAAAACAAAATAAGTATAACTTAAAACACATTAAGTAATTTTATATATGTATATATAAATACCTGCTATTAAATTAGAAAACAATTTATACATATTCAACTTCTGTTTCTTCATCACTAGGTGAGTCTTCGTTTATATGTTTGTAAATATCACAATTATTCATTAATTTAATGAGATCTTCAGTTATAATAACATCATAATACATTTACTAAATTTTTTTAGGTCTTACTTCCGCATTTACATCGAAGCGTTCACAGGGTGAAATATAATTCACAAAAATTATATGCGACATGTTTAATTCAAATTAATATTTTGTAGCTATAAAAACGCTAAGGAAAATAAAAAATAGCTAAAAAAAGTAGCTAGGAGGTAAAACACAATATTTGTAGCTAAGTGAGAAAACTAAAAGCTAAAACTAGTGACAAAATCGCTAAACTGGCAACACACTGGTTAGGTGAAGTCTCGGCAGAGCTCTCAAATATGAGAACCACCATCCGTAAACTGGTTGACAGAGTCTCAATCATTGAATCTGCATATGCTGAGCAAAGTACACTAAAAGAAAAGATGAGTGAGGTAAAAAAACAACTGGATGCATGCAAGTCTTCTGGAGTAATGGAATCTTCCCACTCCCTCAATCAGGATAATGAAATAAGAGCGCTGAAAACCCAACTACAAGTGTAAGAGCGTGCTGCAGCAAAGAATATATATATTTAAGGAAGAGAATCTAATTCGCTCACTCAATTTTACTCGCTCAAAATCCAGCATACAAATAAGACTCTTGGGGAAGTGTTTTCGAAATGTGATATTCGAAAACATTTCTGCCGGTATTTGTGCAGTCGCCGTTGTTGTTGTCAGATTCTATACACTGGCTGAAACCGGTTTGACTGGTTTTTATAATAAATTCTGCACAATGTTTACATTTTGCATTATTATATTCTATACTGGTTTGACTGGTTTTTGTGTTATTGAAATAAATTTTCACAATTTTTACATTTTTGCCTGGACGGGCTTGCATGGATTTATGTCAATAACACAATTAGATATTAGATATTATTTTCAGGATATGTATGAAAATAAATGCTTTTTTTCCGAATTTCTTTGTTTGTAATTTTTTTAGGTCAAATAGGAAATTTTTCATATTATTCAATTTATGAAATTTTCAAATAAATTTCATAATTGAATTTGTTCAGTATGTACAATGTTACATTTTTTTGCTGCTTGTACTTGCATAGATTTATTTCATTTCATTTCATACTTATTTCAAGTTGAAGTATGAAAATACGAAATGTTATTTTTTCAAAGTTTTTAATTATCTCAACTTAATGGAATTTATTTTATTTCTTAAAAAAAATTGGAATAAATAAAATTTTTTTTACCACATTTTTTGCCTGCTTGCTGGTATATTGCATGCATTTATTTCAATATGCCAATTAGATATTTGCAAGATTCAGGTATTTGCATGAAAATATGAAAGGATTTTATATATATATTTTTTAATATTTGTAATTACCTACGCAACATTTTTTTTAGGTCAAAAAGAAAATCTTGCATTTAATAGCAGCAAATTTAAAAAAAAAAACAAGTAATAATCAATGCGCCGACGCCACCTAGCCTCGAATCCTGGCATTTTGCGTACAAGAAAAACGCGTAAGCAGTCGGCCACAAATCAATTAAATAAATTTTTTCTTAACAACAAATAACAGCAAAATGCATGTGTGTGGGTAGCTGAAATGGAAGAAAGAAATTTGCATGCATCATTTGCAGGAATTCTAATCAGTCGACTGGTTTGACTGATTTTTTTTGTTTTTGCTGTCTGCTTGGATTTTTTTGCTGCTTCTCAGCTGCTTTTTTTTTATTTTTTGTGTGGATTTCGTCGAAAGTCAGAAATGATATTTTTATGATTTTGTCTATTTTGAAGTATGAAGGTATAGAAAAATCGCTATAACTTCTTCATTTCTGATTAGATTGAAATGCACCCAAGGATAAAATGCTGGCAATTTTTACAATCTTTAAAATGAATAAAATTACTCTTTGGGCTGGCTGGCTTGTTTATATTTTTTTTGGCTGGGTTTTGTTTTTGCTTTCTGCTTGGATTTTTTTGCTGCTTCTCAGCTGTTTTTTGTTTGCTATATTTGGAGTGCATTTCGCCGATAGTCAGAAATGATATTTTTACGATTTTGTCTATTTTCAAGTATAAAGGTATAGAAAAATCGCTATAACTTCTTCATGTCTAATTAGATTGAAATGCACCCAAAGACAATATGCTAGCAAATTTTATTATCTTTAAAATTAATATTTTTTTAATTTTTTTACTAAATTTATTCATTTCTTTTATGTGTATATATTTATTCATATATTTATATTTTCTAGTTTCTATGTTTAAACTATGCTAACTAAACTAACTAATATGTAATAAATAAAATTGTATTATGCTAGCTAAATTAATGCATATATATGCCAGAAAAGGGCACTTTAAGGATTTTTAAAAAAAAATTCAACTTGCAACAGTTATAACTATTTTATCCGATTTTCGGTTTTTTTAATTTTTGGCACAAAATAGCTGAAAACTGTCCTTTGTTAATTTTTGGATTTTTGCGAATTTTTTTCGTAAAAATATTCAAACTCGAAATTTACAAAAAAGCGTACTCTTGTTGTTTTTGTATCTATATTAGATATAGTTTAAGAAAATATTTTCATGATATTTCACTCAAGGGCTCAGTTTTTTACAAGGGCTCTCCTTGGTAAGTGTGTACAAAATTTGTGTGAACAAAATTTATAACCTTATGTTCACTTAAAGTGTTTAAAAATTTAATATTTTGAAGCAATTAAGTTTTTTAATTGCGTACTCTTTTTTATAGGTAAAAAATTAATTTATAATGCGAGTCAATCGGAAACTGTATATGTACACAATATTTAGTGTACACTGCTTTTTGCACAGTTGGAGGATAGGGCACCTTGGCGATTTGCATTACTTTTACATTGCCATTAAATATAACAAAATTTATTTTAATATAAAAACTATTTAAATATCTTCAATGTCTTCTTTATATTTCATAGCCATTGTTTTTTGATCAATATTTTTTGTATCACAAAATAAAATTATTACAAAATAAAATTAATTAATTACAAAATAAATTTAAATTATTTTGTGATCGTTATTTTTCCGATCAGAAATAAAACTTCTTTTATGGTCGATATTTTTTGCATCTGAAATAAAAATCAATCATCGACCGATAATTTTTTCGATCAGATTAAAAAAAGTATTTTATAACGATAGTATATCGACAAAAAAAGGAACATATCGCCCACTTAATACAAAACAGTAACAACTCAAAATTTTTAAATTTCTAAAATTTATTTTATTTTTGAAGGAGTTCCATACAAAACAATGAGACAAAAATTTTTTAAAATTATAGAGAAAGATGTGCACAAAATTTTGACAGTCAAAGGAACCATTTCCTTTTAAAACTACTAACAGTTTTACATAAAAAAGTAAAAATTTGTAAATTTTGAGTTGTGAATGTTTTGTATTTAGTGTGCGACATGTATATATGTACATGACGGTGGCCGATATTCTGAAGTCTTTTTGTAAGTGAAATTTCTATATCTACTACTACATAATTCTACTATTTTCTACAGCTATTTCTACTACAATTTCCTGCTACTATTTTCTGACCTCATATTATTTCCTACTACATTTTAATACTATTGTATTATTTTTATGTTCTTTTATTTTGTTATATTTGTAAAACTGCAAAATATGCTTAAAAAAATTTTAAAACAATAAATTTTTTTGTAAATTCATCAAAATATATTGCTTGAAATAATAAAATATTTTTTATCAGAACAACAAAACGTTTTTATATGATTAGTGGAAAAATATGTAATCAACAGAAACGCATTTTTCTATGATGAAATATTCTTTATTCATACCGACAAATGTTTTTATCAAATTTACAATGCAAACGTGAAAAAGATGTAATACTTCTTTGGGTCTATATACTTCGATAAAAAACCCATTATGAAATTATGAACGAATATAATTTTATAAATTCTACAAAATTAGGTTCACTTTCCTTAGCGTGTCGATTTTATTTATTATTTATTATTTATATATGTTATTATTTTTTTATAATATTTATATATTTAACAATATTTAAAAATATTATATTTAATAATATTTATATAATTATAAATATAAATATTTTTATATATTATCCGGATTTATTCTCTAAAATTTGAATAAATATACATTGGATTAAATGAAACATTTAACATAAATAAAATTTTATATATATGTTTTTCTCCTTATTTTATTTGTTTTTATTTCGCAATGGAATAATGTTTTAGAATGGAAGAAAGTCTTGTACTGTTGGCATGCATATTTAAGTGGAAACAAAGTAAGTATGTACAGTACAGTGGTCTATTAAAAAAATTGGAAAAATGCAAATTAAAAAAAAAAATGGAGTGAAATATCATAAAAATATTTTCTAAAAATATACCTAATATAGATACAAAAACAACAAGATTACGCCTTTTCGTAAATTTCGAGTTTGAATATTTTTACGAAAAATATTCGCAAAAATCCAAAAATTAAAATTTTTTCAAAATGCAAACAAGAAATGCACAAACTACAGTTTTCAGCTATTTTGTGCAAGTTGAATTTTTTTTTAAAAATCCTTAAAGTGCCCTTTTCTGGCATATATATGCATTAGTTTAGTTAGCATAATAAAATTTTATTTATTAGATATTAGTTAGTTTAGTAAGCATAGTTTAAACATAGAAACTAGAACATATAAATATATGAATAAGTATATACACATGAAAGAAATGAATAAATTTAGTAAAAAAAACTAAAAAAATATTCATTTTAAAGATAATAAAATTTGCTAGCATTTTGTCCTTGGGTGCATTTCAATCTAATCAGAAATGAAGAAGTTATAGCGATTTTTCTATACCTTCATACTTCAAAATAGACAAAATCGTAAAAATATCATTTCTGACTATCGACGAAATGCACTCTAAATATAGCAAACAAAAAACAGCTGAGAAGCAGCAAAAAAATCCAAGCAGAAGCAAAAACAAAAACCAACCAAAAAAAATATAAACAAGCCAGCCAGCCCAAAGAGTAAATTTATTCATTTTAAAGATTGTAAAATTTGCCAGGATTTTGTCCTTGGGTGCATTTCAATCAAATCAGAAATGAAGAAGTTATAGCGATTTTTCTATACCTTCATACTTCAAAATAGACAAAATCATAAAAATATCATTTCTGACTATCGGCGAAATCCACCCAAAAAATAAAAAAAAAGCAGCTGAGAAGCAGCAAACAAATCCAAGCAGACAGCAAAAACAAAAAAAAAGCAGTCAAACCAGTCGACTGATTAGAATTCCTGCAAATGATGCATGCAAATTTCTTTCTTCCATTTCAGCTACCCACACACATGCATTTTGCTGTTAGTTGTTGTTAAGAAAGAATTTATTTAATTGATTTGTGACCGACTGCTTACGCGTTTTCCATGTACGCAAAATGCTCGGGTTCGCGGCTAGGAGGCGGCGCATTGATTATTATTTGCTTCTTTTTTTTTTTAATTTGCTGCTATTAAATGCAAGATTTTCTTTTTGACCTAAAAAAAAATTGTATGTAGGTAAATTACAATTTCCATTAAGTTGAGATAATTAAAAACTTTGAAAAAATAGCATTTCGTATTTTCATACTTCAACTTGAAAAAAGTATGAAATGATATGAAATAAATCTATGCAAGCAAAAGCAGCAAAAAAATGTAACATTGTACGTACTGAACAAATTCAATTATGAAATTTTTTGGAAAATTTCATAAATTGAATTATATGAAAAATTTCCTATTTGACCTAAAAAAATTACAAACAAAGAAATTCGGAAAAAAGCATTTATTTTCATACATATCCTGAAAATAATATCTAATATCTAATTGTGTTATTGACATAAATCCATGCAAGCCCGTCCAGCCAAAAATGTAAAAATTGTGAAAATTTATTTCAATAACACAAAAACCAGTCAAACCAGTATAGAATATAATGATGCAAAATGTAAACATTGTGCAGAATTTATTATAAAAACCAGTCAAACCAGTTTCAGCCAGTGTATAGAATCTGACAACAACAACGGCGACTTATTTGTATGCTGAGTCTTATAAGAGTCTTATTTGTATGCTAGATTTTCAGCGAGTAAAATTGAGTGAGCGAATTGGATTCTCTTCCTTTAATATATATACTCTTTGGCTGCAGTTGCTAGTGATGTCATTATCCATGGAATTCCCTCTGTAACTAATGAAAATCTAAATAGCATGTTTGTCAGAGTCTGTTCTCTTATGAAATGTGACTCTCTTAAGCTGCGCAATATTTTTAGAGTGCGCAATAACAAAAACGCAAAGAATGCAGTGATCATAGCGAAACTGAAGTCAACTTATAATCGCAGCTGTTTTTTTAAGGCCATTACTGCATTTCGAAGAGGAAATAAGCGACCACTCACACTTAGCGACATTGGATGTGAGGGAGAGGAAAAAATCTATTTCAATGAAAGTCTGACCAAAGCAAACCGCAAAATTATGCTACATGTGAGTCAGTTGAAGAGGGAGAAAAAACTACTGCTGTTTTCACACTGCGTGGGCGTGTATTTGTGGGAGATGTATGGAATGGTGAGTCTAAATATGTGAAAACATTGAGAGCATTTACTGCATTGCCGGAACTCTGAGTTAAGTTGTTTATGTTATTAAAAACTGTATTTATTTTAAGTATGCTATGTTTATTATTTTTTTAGTTTATTATTTTTTTATACTTCACTTCATTTTCTATCTTTATGCTATTTTTTATCCAACTCTATTATTCTCTTAAAACTCTATGTTGTTCTTTTCTTCTGCGAGTTTACATATTTCTGTGCAATTTTAAATATTTTATGTTTGTTGTTGGTTCTTGGTATGTTTCTTATTATGAATTTTGACGGAGTATCTAATGGTGCTGTTGAAAATTATAAAGCCCTTATCAATGTTTTAAAGGGTGATTTTTTAAGAGCTTGATAACTTTTTTTTTAAAAAAAACGCATAAAATTTGCAAAATCTCATCGGTTCTTTATTTGAAACGTTATATTGGTCCATGACATTTACTTTTTGAAGATAATTTCATTTAAATGTTGACCGCGGCTGCGTCTTAGGTGGTCCATTCGGAAAGTCCAATTTTGGGCAACTTTTTCGAGCATTTCGGCCGGAATAGCCCGAATTTCTTCGGAAATGTTGTCTTCCAAAGCTGGAATAGTTGCTGGCTTATTTCTGTAGACTTTAGACTTGACGTAGCCCCACAAAAAATAGTCTAAAGGCGTCAAATCGCATGATCTTGGTGGCCAACTTACCGGTCCATTTCTTGAGATTATTTGTTCTCCGAAGTTTTCCCTCAAAATGGCCATAGAATCGCGAGCGTAGCGCCATCTTGTTGAAACCACATGTCAACCAAGTTCAGTTCTTCCATTTTTGGCAACAAAAAGTTGGCCATTTTGAGGGAAAACTTCGGAGAACAATTAATCTCAAGAAATGGACCGGTAAGTTGGCCACCAAGATCATGCGATTTGACGCCTTTAGACTATTTTTTGTGGGGCTACGTCAAGTCTAAGGTCTACAGAAATAAGCCAGCAACTATTCCAGCTTTGGAAGACAACATTTCCGAAGAAATTCGGGCTATTCCGGCCGAAATGCTCGAAAAAGTTGCCCAAAATTGGACTTTCCGAATGGACCACCTAAGACGCAGCCGCGGTCAACATTTAAATGAAATTATCTTCAAAAAGTAAATGTCATGGACCAATCTAACGTTTCAAATAAAGAACCGATGAGATTTTGCAAATTTTATGCGTTTTTTTTTAAAAAAAAGTTATCAAGCTCTTAAAAAATCACCCTTTATGTCAGCAGCGTACTGGTTTTAATGTTGCATACTTTAATGCTAGAAGTTTTTAATGGTTTTAAGCTAGACTATGTATGCCAGATATATTTTTAAAAACTCGTCTATGGATGTTATCTGTGTTTCCGAAACATGGTTTAAGAGTTAAATACCTGACTCTTACTATGAACTTAATGGTTTTAAACTTTTCCGAAATGATAGGTATGGTGTAAGAGGTGGTGGTGTAGCTGTATATTATAAGTAAAATCTTAATGTGAAATTTGTTAACAAGAGTAATGATATCTGTGAATTTCTGAATGTTGAAATTTTTGATAATAATGCTAAAATTCTAGTATCATGTGCATATAGTCCTCACAGTTGTCCTAGTCTTGAATCATATTTCAATGATTTGTCTAATAAAATAATTGATTAACATTTCTTGTTTGTTTGTGGTGATTTTAGTGTAAATCTGTTATGTAATGACTCTGCTACTGATCGTTTTTATAACCAGGCGTCTTTGTGTGGACTAGATATTGTTAATAATTGCATTCCCACTCGATATATGCATAACTGTCAACCTAGCTTACTTGATGTTTGCTTAGTGTTGGATATTTCTCTGCTCCTTAAATTTGATCAAATAACTTTTCTATCAGATCATGACTTGCTTTTCTGTTCCCTAAATATTAGCTTTGGTAGAAAAGTTCCTGTTAGTTTTTCCTATTATGACTTTAAGTCTATTAACCTTGCTGCTTTATTTGAAGACTTATTTATGTGAGATGGAATGACTGTTTGTTTTATAACTCAGTTGATGATAAACTGAAGATAATCTTGGATAAACTATGTTTGTTGTTTGCTCCTTGGTTTACAAATCGTGTTCAAGTAGCAATTAGGATTAGAAATAAACTCCACTTGAAATGGAAATTGTGCCCCTCTAATGACAACTGGGATAAATTTAGAAGAGCTCGTAACGATGCTAATGCTCTCATTAAACACTCCAAAAGAAATTTTTTTTTCTCGAAACTCAACCCAAACCAAAGTACAAAGCAGTTATGGCAAAACATAAAGCAATACAGAGTTTTTAGCAAAAATTCAACTGATTGTTGCTTAGAACCAGATGCCCTAAATAACCCTTTTTTTGGCAAGTGGAAACTCTAGTAGTTCTAGCGATATAAACAGTGCTGAGTTACCTGTGCTGAATGGAAACTTTCCGTTTGCCATGTTTGAGTTTACTTCTGTTAGTGAAGATTATGTGGCCAAATGTTTAATGATGATAAGTTCTAATGCTGTTGGAGTGGATGGTTTGCCCATTAGATTTATTAAATTAGTGTTACCTTCTATTCTGCCTTTGTCAACCAATGTTATAAACCATTGCCTTACAAGTTCCGAGTTTCCTGAAGTATGGAAGACTGCATTTTTTATTTTTGATATATTTCCAAATGTGGTCTATTCCAAAACGCTTCAAATTCACAAATATTGTAAATACTTGCTTTTAATATTTGCCTTTAGTCGTAATTCTGGGATGTGTTGCAAATATATTGTCTTTTATAATCTTGAACAACCTGTATAAATGAAAGGTGTTGCAAATTTATAACTAAGAAAAAAAAGAATTAATTATATAAGACGGAATAAAAACGTGTAACGAACCTCCTGGCGTTACTTTTATGTTTTTCCAGCTGAGGCATCCTCAGCGGCTGTCCAGGGTTCGTGAGTACAAGAAAGAGGTTGTTTATTTAAATTATTGAATTGCATTCGTTTTATTTATTATTTTCTTCTCGAATCTTAGCCTACTCATATCCTTATATTTATAACAATTTTTAGTGTCGCTATTGTTATATTTCTGCTGAGTATTACGCTCTAGCCCTCGTTGGGTATTTTCATTTAGTCAATCCTGACTCTGCTTTATTTATTTATCTTGAAGCCATTAATTATGCCACTGGGTGATCAAAGCGTCACCTTGACCCGATATTGTCTCTGTAGATCTGGTCGTAACTGTCTGTTTTCTCATAGCCCAGTGTTGGTAGTTGGAGCTGGCTGGTTCTGCAGCGTGAGACGTCTGGTGCGACGAACGAGCGTGTGGAAAGGGGGGGTAGGATAGTATTAAACTCGTGAAGAGTAAGGATATGTGGCACTCGAAAGAATTATTGAATCCTGTCCTCTTGAGTCACTATTGAGTGGGAAAATTAATCCTAAATCTATTCGCTCGTGAAGAGGGGGGTGAGCGTAACGCTGAAAACTAATACCTGTTATCCGTGTAGGGCAGGATGAGTGTGTCGTAGAAAAGGAATATAACTCCTGTCCGACTATGACATAATTTGTGGGGAAAACTACATTTGGCTCGTGTAGAGCAAGAGGGTTGTGGCGCTCAGAAAGGAATATAACTCCTGTCCTCTAGTGCCACAATCGGGGATATAAGGATGACTCTTACGTGTGGTATGCTCGGTTGCTGCTGTCTGACTAACTTGTTTCAGGCTACTTGCTGGCTATTTATTCCTATATCCTGTCTGGTTGGAGTTGCATGAAATTTCTTAGCAATCGTGGTTGTGATGTTCGTTTGATGTGTCTTGTCCTCGATGGAAAATATTTGGTGATGCGATAGCGGAGTAATAATTTTCCGTGCAAAGTTTTCCTGGGATGTCTGTTCCGCTGGGCAGATGTATGAGACTCTTCTAGGATTACTTATTACTTTTACTTATTGTTTCCGCATCGTCGGCACTTAACTTCCTAGGCACTATATCTTGAGGACGTCCGTACTGGTCAACGATTGAAATCCAACTCTTCGTTGTTAGAGTTTTCTAAAAATGTCTCAGCTTCATTTCGCTGCTTTATCAGCCGATGTTCTTTTGGTTGCCGTAACCTGTCCTTGGGTTAGCGGTCGAACGTTGGTGTCGTGTGCAAAATAATTACGCCTTTTATTGTTGTCGTTGTTAAGCTTAATGTTAGCTAAACTAAACGTCTGTATATCGTATAGCGGTTGTATGTCGTTTAATGTTTTTTAGTTGTTGTAGCTGCTTGGCTCGTGTTACTGTTAATATGAATGTATGTAGGTATGTTTTATGTTGGCATGAGTCAATACTGTATAGTGACTGTTTCGTGGTGCCGTGTGCAATTGAGTGGTTCGTTCATGTTCGTCGCATGTTGCGTTTGAATGAGTTGCATGTCGGTATGAACGTCTTTGATATAAAATAAAACTACCTAACATGTATGGCTTCGACGACCCAGGGGTAAAATAGGCTGTTTAACTTTTAGTAGTAGCTTTAACTACTAAATAGAATTACTACATAAGGTAGTGGTAAAGTATTTCTTATGAATACTTGTCTGGCTAGAGCGTAGTTCTTTACATGAATTATATACTTATACTAATAGGATCTGTTTATTACTAACATATTAACTACTGTATATAAGCAAATATTTAATATATACATTATAAAATTTATATTTTATTAATACTTGCTATTTGGTGTTGATAGCTGTTATTGGTGGTGATCGGTAGTTTCGCTGGTCATGACTCCCAATTATGAGGCATATTTTGGCGTCCCAAAATATGGTCCTTACAAACGTATGCTAAAACTGACTTTGAGGATCTTATAACTTAAGCCTGGGCACCCTAATTTTCCTTAAAATATTTGGCTACACTGGAATTCCAAAATTTTGCGAAAGAAAATCCAATATATTTTTAAGAATAATTGAAGTTATTCTTAATGAGAAATCTCTGTTTTCTGATATTTATGACTTTTTCTGTTTTCGATATTCCAGAAAAGGGCACTTCAAGGGTTTTGGAAAAAAAGTCAAGTTTCAACAGCTATAACTTTTTGATCCGATTTTTAGTTTTTTTATTTTTTGTTCGAATAGCTCAAAACTATTCTATATAGTTCTTGTTTGCATATTTCAAAATTTCGTAACGACCAAATTATTGAACGTAATTGCACCATATTGTTTTGAGGGCTGGTGTAGCTTTCGACCTGGTAAGTCCACCATAGACCAGATTTTCACGCTACGACAAATCCTGGAGAAAACCCACGAAAATCAAATTCACTCACACCATCTCTTTGTCGATTTTAAAGCTGTGTTCGATAGCCCGAGAAGGGATTGCCAACAATTGATACGCAACAATGTCTGAGTTCGGTATACCTGCAAAGTTGATTAGACTTTGCAGAATGACGTTGAGCAACACACGCAGCTCCGTCAAGGTAGGAAATGACCTCTCCGAAACCTTCAATACCGAAAGAGGTTTCAGGCAAGGCGATCCATTGTCTTGCGATCTCTTCAACATCATCATGGAGGGGATCGTACGAAAAGCCGGTGTACATCGTAATGGCACCATTTTCTATAAAGGTGTCCAGCTCCTTGCGTACGCTGATGATATTGATATTGTTGGCAGAACCAAGAGAGATGTTACCGCTGCTTTCGCCGCTTTCGAAAAGGAATCAGCCAAAGTGGGTTTGACGATAAATGAGGGTAAAACAAAGTATATTCTGTCTACAAACAATGGAGCGCGGCGTTTCGACTCCTACGTTTCATCCGGCAGCTATAACTTTGAAGTAGTCAAGGAGTTTGTATACCTTGGCACCGCCATTAATACTAACAACGAAATCAGCCTGGAGATAAAGCGAAGAACAATAATTGCTAATAGGTGATACAACGGGCTCAGTAAGCAACTAAGTTCCAGAGCCCTCTCTCGATCGACAAAACTAACACTCTACAAGACGCTCGTTCTTCCTGTGCTGCTTTATGGCGCTGAGGCATGGGTAGTTTCGCAAACTGACGCAGCCGCTCTGGGGGTGTTCGAGAGAAAAGTTCTTCGCAAAATCTTCGGTCCGGTTCGAGTCGGCGATGACTATCGCATCCGAATGAACCACGAGCTGTATGAGCTCTACGAAGACATTGACGTAGTTCGGCGTATTACTATCTTAAAAATATTTTTTAGTTTACTTACAAGTGATTTAAATATTTCAAGCTTTGGGTTAAAAAACGCAAAACTTTTATTAATGGCCGTATTTTGTAAAACGCAAGCGATCACCTCACTTGTGGTTTTTCTGTCTGGTAATTCCGTTTTCATATGAAGTAAAACAAACTCTCTTTCTCTCACTGAAATTTTCTACAGAAATTTATTGCTAGACAAATAAGCCCCAAGAGACGTGATCGCTTGCGTTTTACAAAATACGGCCATTAATAAAAGTTTTGCGTTTTTTAACCCAAAGCTTGAAATATTTAAATCACTTGTAAGTAAACTAAAAAATATTTTTAAGATTATCTTTGATGTTTAAAAACACGTATTTACACAAAAATAGTTCTAAAAGTAATATGTTTGAACTGAAACAATCAAGGGAAGTGTGAGGCAATTGTCGATGCTTGTCGCTTCTGAAAAAGTTCGTTTTCGTCATTTCGAATACGCAAAACATATCTTGGAAGTAAAACTTGAGGAAAGAGGTTCAGTAGTCTAGCTCTCCTAAATGTTCACAGGGATGTTAATGTGAAAACCGAAGAAATAAAAGCTGCCGAAAAAATGTTAAATTATCCCCATTTTTTTATTATTCATTTAATAAAAGACATTATCCATTTAACAGGCTTACATTTTGTAGCTAGGTAAGTGTCTGTTAAGTTTCTGTATTCAAAAAAGCTGTCTTGGGTATGTCTATATAAATTGTAGCGGGAGAGTTTTTTACCTAGTGTACGCCCCAGGACCGAATTCATAAAAGTTAAAAAAAAATGTACTGCATCGTTTTTAGGCTCAAATAACGGGCTCGGATTCAGCAATTAATTTTTACGTAGTGGTTTAGATAGCAAAACAATTGAAAAAAATTACGTTATATTTAAATTCTCACGACGGATTCGGATTCAGCTACACATTTTTAGCTTATGTTCGCCCATCACCGAACTCGTAAAAATTTAAAAATTTTGGTAAAAATAGCATACTTTTTTTAATTATGACAATAGATTCAGATTCAGTGACCCATTTGTAGCTAGTGTTCTCCCCAGCACAGAATTCGTAAAAATACACCGAGAAAAAAACAATAGGTAAATCACCTAAGTCGGGTTGGGTAAAAAGAATTGTATGGGAATTATAAAGTTATGCTTATTCACCTAAGTACTTTATGGGTTAATACAGCATCGATACCTTACCAAAAAAAAAAAAATATTTGATTCATCTAATCCCAAAATACAAAATTTAAAAACAACTAGCATGGATGGGTTAAGCATAGTTTTCAGCTGTTTTCTGCAAAAAAAAAAAAACACAGCTGCGTCATTAGACACACGAGAGAAGAATAATAGATTTGATAATTTAATGGTTTTTTTTTTAATAAAACCATTTTTAAATTTAAAAATAACATAAAGCAAATTAAAAAACATACGTTAATATTCACACTAGTAAATTTTATTACATTTCATCAACAAAAAGAAAAGAAAAAAAGAAAAAAAGTGTTTGCCCGCAGGGCGGAATCGAACTCTGGAACTTTTGGTGCCAGCCCATCGCTTTACCAACTGATCCAAGCAGTCTTACTGTTTGCTGGCATAACAGCAGCTACCTTAATTCACCTAAGCAATTTATTTAAAGCACATACTTCGATACCCTGCCAAAAAAAATTTGATTCCCTTGCATTAATCACTCATTACACATTAGTGTTTTCATACACAGTGGTATCGGGTTGGTGTGGGTTCGAATCTCAACGGCATGCGAAGGTAGACTTTTGTATTTGATATTTAATTTCATTTAATGATCTTGTTATTGATATACGTCAAGCAGCAAGAAAAGCCGAGAAGTCATAAGTCATTAATTTTTCTAAGAAAGAACGGTGTTGATAAAAGAAAAATTTGTATTGTTGCCGATTTCAGTCAAGCAAAACACAGAACAAGAGGCGGCAGCTTCAAAAAGAAAGGAAATTAAAAAAAACTGAAAAAAATTGTATGTTTGAAATTCAATTTTTTTTTACCAAATACTTGGTTAATTTATCACCCAATAAAAATTGGCAAGTCAACATGTAAAACTTAGGCATTTTGATAAAGTATTTGGGTATAAGTATTTCAGGTTTTTTTTTCAATTGAATAAAAGCTTTTTTTCTCGGTGTAGGGAAATTTAAGTGGCGGCCCTATGGAAAAGTAATTTTGAATTCGTTAATATTTAAAAATTGAGGTGCCAATCCTATGGTAAAATAATTACATCATTTTTTAAATTCTGACAATGGATTCAATGACCCATTTTTTTTTAATGTTCGCCCACCAAATTCGTTAAAATAAAAAAAATTAGGTAGCAACTCTATTTTGTTAGCATATAACCTTCGCATTATCTAAATTAAAAGAAACATTAAAAGAGACTAAATTGGTTAAAAATTACGGGAAGCAGAGGGAAACAGACGCTTTTTTCCACCTTGTTTCTTTAACAGGCTTACATTTATGTAGTTATGAGTAGTGATGAGTTTTTGTGAAGTTTCTGTATTCAGAAAAGCTGGTTTGTTTATGTCTATATGAATTGTAGCGGTAAAGCTTTTTTTAAAAATTGTAGAAAATTTTGGTAATTTATCTTTCTCCAGGGAATTCGTAAAAATAAAAAAAAAATAAATTGCACCTCTATGAAAAAATTACACACCCATTTTTACCTAGTGTACGCCCCATAATTCATAAAAGTAAAAAAAACTAGCCGGCATCCCAATGGTGAGAGAACTAGCGAATTAACTAGCGTAAGAGAATTCAGCGATTAATTTTTACGTAGTGTTTTAGATGGCAACTGAATGAAAAAAAACTTACGTTACATTTATATTCTGACGACGGATTCGGATTCAGCAACCCATTTTTAGCTTATGTTCGCCCAGCATCGAATTCGTAAAACTTAGGTAGCAACCCTATGATAAAATACGTAATTTTGAATTCGCAAAAATTTAAAAATTTAGGTGGCAATCCTTTAGTAAAGAACTACATAATTTTTAAAATTCTGATAACGGATTCAGTGACCCATTTTTACTTAGTGTTCGCCCACCGAATTCGTAAAAATAGAAAAATTTAGGTAGAAACACTATTTTTTAGCCTATAATCTTCGCATTATCTACCTTTTTAAAAAAAAACCAACCACATTGGTTAAAAATTACGGGTAGCATACGGAAACAGGCGCTTTTTTCAACATTATTTTTTATATAAATATTGTGCATATTAGGGTCGTTTTATCTCATAGGGTAAAAAAAAAATGTTAGAATTTTTTTGGGGGCATCCCCCTAAAATGTTTCTTTCTGCCAGATTTTAGGATTGCCAAAGTTTGAGCACGATTGAAAGATGTTAACACGTGCCACTGAGGCCTCAAAGATTTGAAAATCTCGATTTTTTGGCAGTTTGGCGACTTTGCCGACCCATATCTCTAGAACGGCTTAATATATTTGCCCGTGTCATACATCAAATTGAAGACGATACTTTTTATAATATTTAATATGCAATAAAAAAATACGTAAGTACTGAATTCGAGATAATGAAGCCAATCTCCCTAAAAACGTGACTAGGTACCTCTTAGAGCTAAGATGGAAGCTATTGTGAAAAAACCCATTTTCCTTCCTATATTATCAATTTTTGGAATGAAAACAATTATGTATTTAAAAAATCAAGCATAGTAAATGTCTTTTTCATTTTATTCTTATTTAAATTTAGTCAAGAGACTGACATAATGTGGTTTTGGAGCTATCTGGATACAGCTGACGGCATCTGCTGACTACTTGGAGAAAGTATTGTTTTTGTTGCTCGTCCTTTGTACGTAATTGGTTGTAATCTGTGATGAGCTTGACTCCTCGCTCTGCCATGTAGTTCACAAGCTTCAAGTTGCTTACCATCCCTTGCTCCTCCTGGTAGTTGATGTTCTGCGGCCAAGTTGCAGGATCTTTTTCCAGAAATTAGGTGTTAATGTTTAATCTCTTGAACAACAGGTAAGTCTCACTTGTAATTAGGGCTGGGAGACCATTTTCTAGGAATTTCGGCAGTTGTGTCGCAAATTTCTGGAGCACTTCTCATTTTCTTCTGCTTGATTTGTTAAGATTTTTGTCGCCATTTGGCTCTTTACGGTGTTTTGCACTGTCGGGTCAAACAATACCAGGGCAACAAGTTCAGGACTAAGATACCACAGGTGATTTATCATTTTGTTCCTTTTTCTGATATTTTTTTTGTCAATGCTTTCGTATTTCAATAGATTTTCAATGAGGTCTATGTCTTACTTTGATGCTAAGCACGCTCTGTGGGCGTTAAACCAGGCTTTAAACTAGACTCGAATGATGAAAACACAAAGTGCTTCAATAGATTTTCAATGAGGTCTATGTCTTATTTTGGTGCTAAGCACGCTCTGGGGGCGTTAAACCAGGCTTTAAACTAGACTCGAATGATGAAAACACAAAGTGCTTCTAGGGCCTCTTGTTCTTATTAAATCAGCTTAAACTGGTCACGGAAGAGTTGTATTTTCAGACAGTAAATAGCTTTTGCCATCCACCGGGCATGGTGTACTGGACCTGGAGACCTGAAGCGCACATTTTTTCCGTCAAGATGGCCAAGATATATCAATGCTAACTGTAACAGCTCTTTGTAGTCGTCTCTTGGCTGGCATTCCATTAGTTTTCTTTGCAGTTCTTCTTTAATATTCTCTACTTCTTCTTTGGGCAGTAGTTTCGAACTTGCATTGCCGACCATCTTTTTGAAATCTCTTGAATATGTCTGGTTGAGGTCCCGATGTGCTTCCAAGCTTGCAGTCAAGAAACCCTCTCAACAAGACTTCTTAAACGTGGTGTCGGCACGCTAGGTACAGGAGCTCTCGACCTAACATCTGCTCCAGGGAATTACACGCTCCATTGAGTCTCCCAGTATTTGATGCTGTTGTATCGAAGCACATAGCCACGACCGAGCTGGCGAGACCTCATTCCTCTAGACATTCGTACACTGCTAGGGCTTGTTCCTCCCTTGATCTACTGTCAGTTTCAGGAACGCCCAGGAGTTGTTTTTTAGTCCCATGTGATACCAGAACAGCAACCAGTTCTTTCTTCTCTGTTTTGAGGATACCTGGTAGTAGTTTTCCATCCCAGTGCGCTTTGGGGTATCTTAAGTCTGTCTTGAATTTGTTCCGTGTACTTTTCACGGTTTCTTCTCCGCTGTTCACGGATAACGCTTCTGGAGATCTTATTTTCTTTGGGATCCTCTCCGAGAGCTTCTACTGTAGCCAAAATGATACGAGTAGCGTTCCTATCGGACACCTTACAGCGGTTCAGCAACAATGACAATTTCATTATTAAGACCTCTTTGAAGTTACGCTTGATTCTCTTGGGGGCAGATGGTCCTTCAGATTCTACGTTCATCTCGAGCTCTTAGTACGTCGTTTCACGTCCTTCTGACTCTTCTGTAGTCTTGTCTTCCGAAAGCTCCACCGTCTCTGTGAACAATGAGATGAGACAATAAGTATAAAGTTAATATTGATCTAGATCTTATAAAGTTTCGCTACAAGGAAAATATTTTTTTTTTTTTAAAAATGCTCACCCAAATTTCCCGCTTCAAGTTGTTTGTCCAAGACCTTCCGTTGTTTCTGTAGTAGTCTTTCTTCAACTTGAGCCAATTTTAGGTCAACTCCGAGCATGGAGCCTGGTCTTCCTTTCTGACTTTGTTTCAACAGAAACTCCTTGTCTTCTTCTGAAGTCATCATCGTCAGGGCATCTTGGTGGGCAATATCAAAGAGATCGTCCAACTTTAGGGTAAACTCTTTTACAGCATTTCTTGCACTTTCAGTTTTTCTATCCTTGTACTTTTTCATTTTTCTCCAATCATCGTACAGTTTTTCCAGCTTTACAATGACATTTTTCTTTTGTTTTGTAGGAATTCTAGCTTTTGTCCAAAAAACGAAAACCTCGTCAACACTAGTTGGGGCAGAGTCTCTCACATTTAACTTCACAGTACGAAAATTGTAGAACATAGTAGCAAGAACTTGTCGATTGGAGGGCAGCTTACATCCAGTTATCTGATGAGCTGGATAGTCAATTAGAAAAATTTTGTCTCTACCTTTGCTTTTCATGCCAGATGTAGAAGCCATCACTATTACGAGAAATAAAAATGTTCACTAGGAGAAAGAATAAATGACACTAACTAAAAGAAAAAGTACGTGTTAGTAGGTACCGACCTAATTAAAATGTCTTTTTTAGTTAATATTTAGTGGGTTTTTTAAACTCGATCACACGAACGTAGAACAAAATACGACTTTCACTGTTCAGCGAACACTTTTCAACTGCCCAAGAAACAAAATCATAAAAGCAAGAACCACCTAGCTATCCTTTTCTTTTTTTAATAACAGACTCTGAACCCTTGGACATCTACTTAAAATATAACAATAGGTAGTAGGGTAACCCAATACATTTTACAACTAGTTTGGTTTTACCTGCTTGGGGTCGCCAGTGATACAGTATGAGGAAAAAATAGAATACATGAATAAAATACATGACTTAAAAAAAAAAAACATTGTTGTGGGTCTAAAATTAACGGTATACCATAGCAAACATATTTAAATGAAATGGAATTCCAAAGTACAAGTATTTGTCCATAATAAGCAATAATAATACAAATAACGCATCTTCGCTCTCAGGGGTGCCTAGTCACGTTTTTAGGGACATTGGCTCTATTTTTTCGGTTTCAGTACTAGTTGCGTATTTATTGTTTAGAATATAAAATGGTAAAAACAGTATGGCCTTTAAAATAAAATGGTAAAAACAATATCGCCAAACTGCTAAAAAATCGATATTTTGAAAACTTTGAGGCGCCAGTGGCACGTGTTAACATCTTCTAATTGTGCTCAAACTTTGGCAATCTTAAAATCTAACAAAATGAAACATTTTAGGGCGGTGCTCCCAAAAAAAATCCGACATCGATTTTTTAAACCACCCTGGTGCACATATGTACATATCGGTAATTCCACGTCAAATAGGACGCTTTTGTGTAAAAACTGATTTTGACGATTCCGTTTTTTTTCAACTTTTTGTGCGTCGCACACAGGGGCCGCTTGTATGGAAGGGTGGCCAAAATTGATTTTTTTAAAAAATAGGATATTCCAAAAAGTTTTGATGCAGTTGTAATTAGGAGGATATTTCAATGACAGTTTAGAAATGTTTTGCTTTTCTAATTTTTTAGCAGCACTTTTTTAACAAGCATACATTGATAAAGCTATGTATGTGCAGTTGAAAGTGTCTGTGAAGTTCTGTATTCAAAAAAGCTCGTTTGAACATGTCTATATAAACTGTAGCGGTAGTGCCTTTTTAAAAAAAAAAAACAACTAAATTGGTTAAAAATTACGGGTAGCAGAGTGAAACAGGCGCTTTTCCACTTTATTTTTTATATATAGCTTGTGCACATACATATCGGTAATTCCATGCCAAATAGGACGCTTTTGTGAAAAAACTGATTTTGACGATTCCGTTTTTTTCCACCGCTTGTATGGGAGGCTGGCCAAAATTGATTTTTTTTTTTAAATAGGCACAGAGTTTTTAAATTCTGATAACGGATGCGGTTTCAGTGACTTATTTTTACTTAGTGTTTGTCCGCTGAATTCGTAAAAACAAAAAAGTCTAGGTGACAATCCTAATTATCTACATTAACCAAAAAAGAAAAAAATTAATCAAAATTACGGGCTGCAGAGGGAAACAGACGCTTTTTTCCACTTTGTTTTATATATATAAAAGGGTGTCCAAAAGTAACTACACTAAGGGAAATAACGAATAGTAAAATTATCCGCGCCCGAGTAAAATTGTGTTTTATACATTTACGCGTATAAATAAAATATTTGGCTTACAACACGTTTATTTGTGCGCATTTAAATTTGTTTAAGCAAAATTTGATTTGAAATGAGCTACACTTGCTGTTATTAGTTATTAATAGGGTGGGGATTCTTATGCAAATGCATATTTTTTGTGGGTTTCTCTTATATAAAATTAACTAAATACCTTTGCTTTAATAAAATACCTAAATTTAACTAAATACCTTTGATTTAAAATCATTGAATTTGCTTTAAAATAGCGTTCAAATGTGTTTGCATATTTTGGCATTTTCGACAACATTTGCATATTTTCATTAATTTTTTTAAGATGTCCCTATTTTTTCAAAGATGTAGTCCACGATTTTGATCATTCAGACGCATTTTCTATTAAAAATACTAAAGAACTATTAAATTTACCTTCTCTTAAAATTCAACCAGCTTATATTAACACAAACTATGGATTTCTCAGTTAATTTATCACTAAATTAGAAAGAAGGAAGGAGAACTTTGAAAGTGAATATAAATTAGAAAGAAGGAAGGAGAACTTTAAAAGTGAATATACTACCGGTAAACTATCTTTTTTCATATATAGTTCAATTTCGTCCGTTGATTTAGAGCGATCATTTTCGCTCTGCAAAATTTTTTTGAGGCCAATTCATTAAAATTTTAGCTATGAAAATTTAAAGAAAAATTTTCTTGTATACGCTAAAAATGCAACCTGTACACTGCCGTCATAAGGAAAAGTGGGGCATCTACATTTTTCAAAAATCTAATCAAAACGCCTCATTATAAAAAGGCAATATTTTATGAAAAACGGATGAAATAATTATAACATTTTATTCTTCGGGAAGGAAAAGCCCAGAACAATATAAATTATAATGTTATTTTCAAGAACTAACCAAAAATTCAAAAACTGTGGCATAAAACACTGTGCTTGCCGCTTTTTTCTTGTTTGTTCTCTGATTTTATTCAATTAAAAACATTGAGAAAAGCTGTATCTGCATAATTTTTCGCATCTATAAAGAAAATATTTTGCTCAATGTAATTTAAAATATCATCACAACCATCTTACATATATGATCTGTATTTTTAGAATTAAAGCGAAGATATAATAAATATGTACAACACGTAATGAAAAAAATTCATATGACTCAAATCAATTTTTTATGACTGAAAAAAATTTTGTATATAAAAAAATAAAAATTATCAAAAAGCGCGGCATCTACATGTAGAAAGGCATTTCTTACTATGTTTATGTTGATACTGCGTTTTATCCTGGAATGATACCTAAATTTTGTGTAGATACGACAATTTAGGTTAAAATATTTAGGCTTGGGGTCGAAAATTCGGGATTTTTATTTTACAATCTTAAAGAGGATGGATGAATATTAAGGAAAATACAATAAATAATTTTGATTTTCATGCTAAATGCCGCACTCTTCCTTATGACGGCAGTACAGATATATGACTTGTGAGGACGAAGTCGAGTTTTTTTCCCTCATACACTTTTACTAATTTGATCAACATAAACTTTATTGTTTATTTAACATGCACATGCACAGATTTAATATTATATAATTAATATAATATGATATTATATTAATACGAATACATTATAATAATATAAATATAATATTATTACGCAAAGAAATTAATATAATTAAACACTTAAAAAATGCAACACACTTAGCCAAGTCTAAGTTACACTTGTAAGAGTGAACGTGTAAACCGCAGCCGCCTGTTGTTAACTCGCTCAATTGGCAGCACCGAGCGTGGTGAAAATCTACGACACAGTCATATGCCAGCAGCAATATACAATAATAAGGTTGGGTAAGGATACTCACCACACCGACCTGGAATGTCAAAATTATAAAATACTGTGCTGCCGTATCTTATAAAATATCCAACAAAAATCCATGATTGTTCTTTACATTTTTGATGAATTGCTTAGCTGTGGCGACATGTTATAACTTCATTAACTTCGATGTTCGGCAATTCGTCAAAAATTGGATTGTTTAACACATAATTTTGATAAAATATCGCTTTGTTTCCTTTTTCCGACAATTTCTATTAAATTTTTTTTTAACGCACTTTATACTTTAATATTGATATTTTGCTTCGACATTCGCTTCGAAAGTGAAATTATTAAATGTACCCACTGGCAAACGGGGATGTACATTATTCTATTATTAGAAAAGTTTTGAAGTTTTTTTGGGAGTTTGCCCATAGGCCATTGCCCTTTTGCCCATAGGCCATTCCCTATAAAATCCGTTCTCTGATACAGAAGTGCTCTTCAGTTCTTGTAATTTGTGAATATATTAAGTAAATATGTATTTATAATTAATTTAAAAATTTTTAATAATGTCAAACAGAAGTTCGGCCATCTTTTATATAATGTGAAACAAAGAAAACTTAAGTTTTTTTCCAACAAGTTCCAACCGATTAAATAAAAAGACTTAAAAGAGGAAATAAAAGCAATGTGCCAATTTTCAAAAACTATTTTTTGATTTATGTTCAACAGTTTCTCCGCCAACATTGCCGTGCGAGAAAACTACCGCTAAAAGAGGAAGGAAGAGAGGCACCTTTTCAGACGCAAGAAAAGAGAGCAGGAAAAGCGTGAACGCGAGGAACTATAGGTATTCCAGGGCAAGAAGGATGGACGAAAATTCTATCAGCAGTTTAAGCGTCTTACCCAAGGTTTCAAACCCGGAGCATCCCCTTGCAGAGATGAAAATGGAGATCTGAATACGGATACACAGTGTGTACTTAGATTGTAAAGACAGCACTTCTCCAATTTACTTACTGGCGACGATTCCACCAATGCCGCCCATCGAGAGCGCAGTTCAGTTTCACCAATCGACGATGACGGAGAGGAAGTATCACCACCTAGCCATGAAGAGGTTCGAGTTGCTATCCAACGACTCAAAAGCAATAAAGCAGCGGGTGCTGACGGCCTGTCAGCTGAATTGTTTAAAACCGGCGGCGATGAATTGATAAGGCACATGCATCAGCTCATCAGCAAAATATGGCTAGCAGAAAGCCTGCCCGACGATTGGAACCTCAGTGTACTGTGCCCTATACTTAAGAAAGGAGGCCCTACAATCTGCGCTAGTTATAGAGGTATCAGTCTTTCTTCCATCACATATAAGGTTCTCTCAAGCGTACTGTGTGAAAGATTAAAGCCGATTACAAAAACACTGATTGGACCTTATCAGTGTGGCTTTCGACCTGGTCAGTCCACCATAGACCAGATTTTCACGCTACGACAAATCCTGGAGAAACCCACAAAAATCAAATTGACACACACCATCTCTTTGTCGATTTTAAAGCTGTGTTTGATAGCCCGGGAAGGGATTGCCTATACGCAACAATGTCTGAGTTCGGTATACCTGCAAAGTTGATTAGACTTTGCAGAATGACGTTGAGCAACACACACAGCTCCGTCAAGGTAGGAAATGACCTCTCCGAAACCTTCAATACCGAAAGAGGGTTCAGGCAAGGCGATCCATTGTCTTGCGATCTCTTCAACATCATCATGGAGGGGATTGTACGAAAAGCCAGTGTACATCGTAATGGCACCATTTTATATAAAGGTGTCCAGCCCCTTGCGTACGCTGATGATATTGATATTGTTGGCAGAACCAAGAGAGATGTTACCGCTGCTTTCGCCGCTTTCGAAAAGGAATCAGCCAAAGTGGGTTTGACGATAAATGAGGGTAAAACAAAGTATATGCTGTCTACAAACAATGGAGCGCGGCGTTTCGACTCCTACGTTTCATGCGGCAGCTATAACTTTGAAGTAGTCAAGGAGTTTGTATACCTTGGCACCGCCATTAATACTAACAACGAAATCAGCCTGGAGATAAAGTGAAGAACAATAATTGCTAATAAGTGATACGACGGGCTCAGTAAGCAACTAAGTTCCAAAGCCCTCTCTCTATCGACAAAACTAACACTCTACAAGACGCTCGTTCTATCTGTGCTGCTTTATGGCGCTGAGGCATGGGTAGTTTCGCAAACTGACGCAGCCGCTCTGGGGGTGTTCGAGAGAAAAGTTCTTCTCAAAATCTTCGGTCCTGTTCGAGTCGGCGATGACTATCGCATCCGAATGAACCACGAGCTGTATGAGCTCTACGAAGACATTGACGTAGTTCGGCGTATAACTGTGCAGTGACTACGCTGGCTGGGTCATGTCCATCGTATGGACGACGAAGCTTCAGCGAAAAAGGTGCTCGAGGCGAGGGTCGCTGGTCAACGACGACGAGGGAGACCATGCCTCCGATGGATGGACCAGGCTGAGGAAGCCCTAACCGCACTTGGTGTATCCGATTGGAGAAGGCGCGCGCAAAACAGAGGCGCCTGGCGAGAGCTGATGAGGTCTGACTAAATCCGGACACGGGTTGTTACGGCCACCTAAGTAAGTAAGTAAGTAAGTTTCTCCGTCAAACGGCAATAAAATATTATGTATCATGTTCATAGTGGACATCAGAATATTAAATAAGAAATAAAGAACACAAAAAAAACTATTCTAAAACTAATATGCTATAATTTACTGACAACAAAGTCTTAAAATCACAAAACAGCGGTTTATTTCATTGTAAATACATTTGTCCGAATTTATCCTATTTATCCTACAAATAATTTCCTTTCTTATTATTTGTCCCACATTTATCAATAATACAGAAAAGTGGCAATGCTAAAACACATTTTGACATTCGAGGTCGGTGTGGTGAATTTCCTTACCCTACCTTATTATTGTATCATGTCTAGCAGCAGCTATTGAACTAATTCACCACACACACGATACACAGCTAAGCTGGGGTGACTTCAGCTGCAAGCATGCACGCATTAAAGCATCTGACATTTAAGTTGCAAACAATTAAGCTTTCATGAAGCATCAATATGCATGCTTGAAGTTGGCAAACTTTCAACTTCTTTCAAGCATCAAGGCATTGACAGGTAATGCCGCGTTTCCATGTGATCTTTCAGTATCTTATCTTATCCCATATCACAAAACACATGTAAACAAATCATAAATTTATCAATTTCTGCAAGTTTACTGATTGCTGGAAAACGTGCTTATTGAAATAACTTCTTTTTTGCGTACCTTGGTACGTACCCTAAATTGTTTTATATAATTATTATTGTGCAGACAGCATCAGGTGTTACAGGTAATCTAATTCGTGTGCCACAACTGCAGCAGCATCAGTAAAATGCACACGAAAAAAATATAAAAACGGTTTTAAAAAAAGTTTTGGTGAATCTAACAAGAATCGCCAAATTAAAGAAAAAAATCACTGAAGCTTTCCATAAATGTGCTTAGGAACTCCCCGGCCAACTCTACATTGCATACTCCCGAGTCCGGAAATCATCTGCATTAATTGCTTAGCCACGCGATGGTTAAGAAAACCAAGAATGTTTATTTATTTTAAATCATACCCCTTGACCTGATTTCATTTTCTTTATTTTACAATTTGTATTCGTAATTCTCTACTATTTCAAAACAATTAATATTGGCGCAAATAAAATTGACAGCTTGACAGCACAAAAACTACAACTATAAAAATGAATGTCATATTTATAGCATGCGATCAACTTTTATAGCAAAAGTTCAAGAAGTTGAACTTTTTCGATCTCCTAGCATCACAGGGGATATCACATGCTATAAAAGTGAAAAAGGTATACCTGTTTCACACTTACATTCATCAATGCCATAAAGTAGGGCTCACATGCTATTTCTTTCTTACAAAAAATGTGATACTAGAAGATAATAGAAGATCACACGGAAACGCGGCATAATGCACAGCTGATTTTTTGTACATTTTTCATTTGTCTTCTTCTTTTAGATATATTTTTTGTTTTGCGGAAAAATATTTGATGAGTTAATAAAAGAAATATATAAATTTTCATGCATTTTCAACAAAAGAGACTGGGCCCACAAAAACAAAATTCAACGTAAAAAAGCATGGGCCGTAGTTGCAGCGGCAACTAAGTATTCAGGTAAATTTTCGCAGACCTTGTAGCTGCTAAGGATTTATTTACTTTTTTTTATTAGTTTCACAGTACCAGGGACGCTGGAAAACACTACGAGACCACTTTGTAGAGGAAGTAAATAAATCCATCTCCCCTTCTGGAAGTGGTGCATATGCGGGTGGCTCCAATCGGAAGTTCATGGAGGTCATGGAATTTATGAGAGTTCATGTTACTCCTAGACCGTAAGTTTTCTTCTAATGTTGAGTTTCTGATTTATGATATACATTGGTTTTCTTTTTTAGAACAATATCAAGTATTCAATTGGAGGAAGAGTAGTTCACATTTTACTAAACTGAAGAGCTTCCTTTATTTGAAGAATCATCTCAAGAAGTTTTATGTGCACAGCCTTTGCCAGATGAGCAAAGTATGCCTTCATCAAAAGCTAAAAAAAGAAAGGCAACTGAAGCTGCGCATGATAAGTTTGACACGTTGTGTGGAACAGTGAATGCAATTGTGGAACAGAAATTTCCACGGGTGTCACGCAACGAGGCTTTCTATAAGTATTTGGACACAAAGATGCAATTAAATTAGACACAATTGACTTATGCAGTGAGAAAGTCAATGAGGAGTTGGAAAGGAATTATGCACTTTTAAGATCAATTCCATAAAATATTTGTTTTTTATGTTCCTAGTTTCCTAGTTTTGAAATCTACATTTATACAATAGTTATTTGGGTGTTTTGAAAAATGAGCACTTTTTTCCCATATCTCCAAGTACTGTCATGTACCGATGCATGTCGGCAACTGTTCCCGTAGAGCTAGTTACACGAAATTTTATTTACATTTAATTTAACATCATACCAAGAAATTAAGAGGGTAAGCCATAAAGAAACATATTCAATTTTTAAGAGATACTCTAATATACATATAGCTTTGTTTTGTTTTTTCCAATCAAAACCGATTAAAAATAAACTACCTCATTAAATAACCTTTCAATTGGTTCCGTAGTTGAAATGATTCTTTAGAAGCGTTATTGGAAATGAATCGTGTCGCTTTACCCAAAGGCTCTGCATTTTGTCTCCACAAGCCATGTACAATTTTATCGCCACATATCGAGTGTGAATAGTCAGTCATTTTAACAAAGTTGTGCAATACAACAGTAGATTTGACAATGCATTCTGCAGACTCCGGATTCATGTTGAGTGGACCAAGCAATACCCTCCAACGTGAGGTCAAAACACCGAAAGTGTTTTCAATAGTCATTCTTGCCCTTGAAAGACGCTTATTGAACATTTCTTTGTCTGGTGGTAGTAAGCTGCCAAGATATGGGCGCATAAGATTCGTGCGAAGTGGGAATGCCGCGTCACTAACAAAAAAGAATAGAAATCCTATGTTTGAGTTTTTTCAACAGCAGCTTTTGGGTAAATTCAAAGAATCAGTAAAGAGCTGCTTTCCAAAATTAGAATGCCACAGAACACCACCATCACTTTGCGAAACGTATGCCCCGATATCAACTGCCGTACAATTGTAGTTTGCGTCACACACTGCCAACAAGACAATGGAGTGACTGCCTATAATAAATATTACAAACTTTTTAAGAATTCTCAAACTTTATTCAAACTATGCTACCTTTATAATCATAGAATGTTGCACCAGAATTGTTCGGACACGTTATTTTCATGTGCTTTCCATCTATTGCGCCTACGCAGTGAGGCAAATTCCAAATTTGCTCATAGTCATCAGCGATTCTTTGCCATTCGTGGTTGTTAGGAATTGAAAAATATATAGTCACCAGCGAGTCCCACAATACCGTATAAGTTTCTGAAATAATCTTCCGAACTGTGGATGCTCCCATTTTAAAGGAAACAGACAAATATCTAGTAGAGTCATCATGAGCCAAGTATCTGAATGATTTATATATAGTTTAATATAATCTTCTCAAATTTTTAAAATACATGGACTTACACGAGAGTAATAAACAAACGGAATTTTGCAGAGATGGGTGGTCTATTGCTGTGTTTGGTTAGATCTTCTTTTAGATCTTCTTTTACTAAGTTAAATAAAATATCGAATATCTCCGTATTCATTCGAACAGCAATTTTAAATTGCTCCTTGTCCACGGTGTAGAGTTGTTGGAAGCTTGCAGCAAACAGACCATCTATGCCCCTCTTTTATATAGCTGTCGCACCCAAAACCTGCTACTTCAACGCAGAGCATTTAGTTGTTTATTTTCATTATTAAAATTACCATTAACCACAAAATATCTTCACAGTCCATTTTTTAAATTTGTTTTAACAGCCTTTTTCAAACAAGCAAAAAAATTTTGACAGACAACATTTCTTTTAAATGCTTGCTATGTGTTTCAAAAAGCATGCATCAAAAGCATCGATGCATGCATGCTTTCTATGTGTTCCGACCTATTGAGTCTCACAGCAGCAGTCCAACGGGTAAGTCAAACTCAAAGTTAATACCTCCTGACCTAGATCCTGGCACTCCTATATTTTTCTAAGACTTTTATACGCTTTGCCGCTGGGGTCAAAGTATCCTAAGTCTCATTCTGCAGTGTAATATTTCTAAATCTTTTCATGCGTGGTGCTGTTGGGGCCGACGCATGATAAGTCTTAAACTTACGTCATTCTCGCTTCTGAGCTTTGCCCTGAATTTATTTCTAAGTCTTTTCATGCATGATGCTGTTTGGGCCGGTGCATGTTAAAGTCTTAAACTTGCGTTATTCTCGCTACTGAGCTTTGCCCGGAAATTTTTTTCTAAATCTTTTCATGCGTGGTGCTGTTGGGGCCGGCGCTTCATAAGTCTTAAACTTACGTTATTCTCGCTACTGAGCTTTGCCCTGAATTTATTTCTGTCTTTTCGTGCATGGTGCTGTTGGGGCCGGTGCATGTTAAAGTCTTAAACTTGCATTATTCTCGCTACTGAGTTTTGCCCGGAAATTTATTTCTAAGTCTTTTCATGCGTGGTGCTGTTGGGGCCGACGCATGATAAATCTTAAACTTGCGTCATTCTCGCTACTAAGCTTTGCCCTGAAATTTATTTCTAAGTCTTTTCATGCGTGGTGCTGTTGGGGCCGACGCGTGATAAGTCTTAAACTTGCGTTATTCTCACTTCTGAGCTTTGCCCTTAAATTTATTTCTAAGTCTTTTCATGCGTGGTGCTGTTGGGACCGGCGCATGATAAGTCTTAAACTTGTGTTGTTTACGCTACTAAGCCTTGCTCTGAAAATCATTTCTAAGCCTTTCCATGAGTGGTTCTGTTGGGGCCGGCGTAAGACAAAGTCTTAAGTCTGCGTTCTTTCCCACAACTGAGTACCCTGCATCCTTGGCCTGAAATACGTTAGCCTCCAGGACATGCCACTCGCCGTATCGAAGGGACACGGACATTGCACATATAAAAGCGCACAAACACATCGCCGGTAACGACAGGGAAAATCCAGCCCACCATGACGAGATACACGGAACACCACTGAGCTATTTGTTTGATCTAGAACTAAACATATTTTAGACTATAAGTGCGATAATAACCAAATTCAAAGTGGAAAAATATAATACCCAACTTACTGCAGCGTAATTAATTATTTTATTTGTGACTGAACCCTGGACACCGGCGAGTGCTACCTCGACAGGGAAAAGGTTCGTTACAGACTGAGTTACAAATATATTTACAAATTTTTCTTATTAGCAGTAAGAGTTTCAAAATTGATTTGAAAATATTCAATAAAGTAATAATCTATCTATCTATCTATATATATAAAAATGAATGTATGTATGTGGGTATGTGGATATGTGTGTATATCACGTATAGACTCCAAAACCACCGAACCAAACTCTATGAAATTTTGAGGGATACTGAAACAACATTCGAGAAGTGTTCCTGTGAAGTTTGGTGTTGATTTGGCTCTATCGCCCACAAACCAAAAAAATTGCTATATATCAGACGGTTTTAATCATATAAACCTTAAATTTGGTTATTTTGTTCAGATGGTTACTTTCGGTGACTGTACAAGAAATGGGCGTGGTCACACTATATCTACGCCCACTTTTCAGCAATTATTTTAATTCCTAAAATGTTCAAGTTTTGATAGTGAATCTTGATATGCAGGTGCTATGCATACAAGTGGCAGTCACTATGTAAATATAAACATTGTCACGCCCACTTTTACCGCCCACAAATAAGTAAAAATGCTTTATATCAGACGGCTCTTGCCATAGAAGGCTAAGATTTGATAATTTAGTTTATATGATTACTCTCCGCCAATATACAAAAAATGGGCGTGGCCGAACTATATCTACGCCCACTTTATCGGAATCATGCTTATTCTTGAGTTGTACACGTTTTGATAGTGAATCTTAGTATGCAAGTGCTATGGATCTAAGTGGCAGTCACTATGTAAATATAAACGTTGTCACGCCCACTTTTACCGCCCACAAATCAGTAAAAATGCTTTATATCAGACGGATTTTGCCGTAGAAGACTACGATTTGGTAATTTAGATCGTATGGTTACTGTCGGCCAATGTATAAAAAATGGGCATGGCCGCACTATATCTACGCCCACTTTATCGAAATCATGCTTATTCCTGAGTTGTACACGTTTTCATAGCCAATCTTGGTATGCAGGTGCTCTGGGTGCAACTGGCAGTCATTATGTAAATAAAAATGTTGTCACGCCCCCTTTTACCGCCCACAAATCAGTAAAAATGGTTTATATCAGACGGCTCTTGCCGTAGATGACTAAGATTTGGTAATTTAGTTCATATGGTTACTGTCGGTCAATGTATAAAAAATGGGCATGGCCGCACTATATCTACGCCCACTTTAGCCTGCATAGCCAATCTTCGTATGCAGGTGCTAAGGGTGCAAGTGGCAGTCACTTTGTAAATATAAACGTTGTCACGCCTACTTTTACCGCCCACAAATCAGTAAAAATGCTTTATATCAGACTGCTTTTGCCGTAGAAGACTAAGATTTGGTAATTAAGTTCATATGGTCACTGTCGGCAACTGTTTAAAAATGGGCGTAGTCGCACCATATCTACGCCAACTTTTTCGAAATCATGCTTATTCCTGAGTTGCACACGTTTGATAGTAACACTTGATATGCAGGTGCTCTAAGTGGCAGTCAATATATATATATAAAATTTTCCACGCCCACTTGTACCACCCACAAAAAAAACAAAACGAAATGGCCAATTTCAGTCCTTGAAAGTACTTTGACCGAGCTTCTTATGATCATTTGTGTTGTGAGTGTTGTGGAATGTTTGAACACAATTGATCGAGAACTGGACCTACATGTTTTATGCCGACTCCGAACGGCTTACGTTCTCAAGAAGCTTTTCATGGCAGGTTTTATTCTCTGAGGTTTGCCATTGTCTGCAGAGAGATGACGGCCGAACAGAAAAATTAATTCAATCGAAAAACTTTCCGTGTCAGGTCGGATTCGGACCAGGGTTCCCTCGCGTATGGGCCACACACTCTACCCGCTACGCCACGGCCGCCACTTGGTTTCTTTTTACCCACAAATTAATAGAACTTCTATAAATCAGACGATTCTCATCGTTAAATACTAAAATATGGTTATTAATTTCATACGCTTACTCTCGACAGCTTTGCAAAAATTGTGTATGGTAGGACTATATCTGTGCCCACTTTTCAGAAATAATTTTATTTAATTTATTTATTTACTTATGTATTAATGTACTATAGTTCATTACAATTTAAAAATTATAAATAAGTTAGCTGCCTGGGCTATCGGTTAGAAATAATTTTAATTCCTGAGATGTGAAAGTTTTGATAGACAAACTTGGTATGTAGGTGCTATGGGTCAAATTGGCGTTCACTTTATATATAAATGTTGCCACGCCTACTTTCAATGCCCACAAATCCATAAAAAGGATATATATCAGACTTTTTTTACAGTAAAAGACTAAAACTTGGTAGATTAGTTCATATGGATACTGCCAGAACTCTTAAAAAATGGGCGTGTCACACTTTATTTAAGACGACTTTTCAAAAATCATTGTAATTTCTGAGCTGTACGCGTTTTGATAGTGGATCTTGGTATATAGGTGCAATGGGACCAAGTGGCGGTCACTTTATATATAAATGTTGCCATACCTACTTTTTCTGCTCATCTATCTATCTGTAAAAAATGTATGTATGTATACCAAGGCTGCTCACAAAAAAAAGGTGTTCGGGTCGGTTCCTCAAAATAATGCTTTATGTTATGATGATTCCCCAAATATTTCGACTGTAGCGATAGTCATCCGTGAGCTGGAATGGTTTGAAACAAAAAAAAAAAAAAAAACAAAAAGGAAATGGCCATTTCAGACTTTGACCGAGCTTCTTATGCGTGCGTGTTGTGAAATGTTTGAACACAAATGATCGAGAACTGGATCTACAAGGCTTATGCCGACTCCGAACGGCTTATGTTCTCAAGAAGCTTTTCATGCCAGTTTTTACTCTCTGAGGTTTGCCATTGTCTGCATAGAGATGGCGGCCGAACAGAAAAATTAATTCAATTGAAAAAACTTTCTGTGTCAGATAGAATTCGAACCTGGGTTCTATGGTATACAAGCCTCGCACGTCAACCAGTATGCCACGGAATGGTTTGAAATATTCTGTAAAAATCGAGTTTTTTATAAAAATATTTACTGGCGCGGTAGTTAAAAATAACAAACGGTCAGAAATAATAGTAATTAAAAAGTTCTTCCAATCTGCACTAATAAATTTTAAATTTTTACTCTACTCTATAAATTTAAATCTTTTAACTTTTTTTTTTGTATTATTTTCACTAAAATGCAAATTAAATTTTTTTTTTTGTTTTGCCATTTTAATTTTTTGTCAAATAAATTATCCATGGATGATAAAATAAAGTGTAAAGTGAATTGCTAAATTGAATGAAATTACAAAAAAATGTACACATTTTTTACATTGTACAATTTATTTGACTAAAATTAGTTTAGGAAAAGATTCGTTTGAATTTTAGTGAAAATAATATGAAAAAAGTTAAAACAATCCAAAAAATCCGCATTATCTTTGGTCCAACGGAAATATAAGATTTTTTGATGCAAAATTTTTTCCATTACTCTTATTTCTGACCGTTTGTTTTTTTCTAACTGCCATACCAGCCAATATTTTTATTCGCAATATTTTGTGGATCATCATAACATAAGCCATGGATTATTTTGAAGAACGAGACTGAACAAATTTTTTTCTAAAGAGCGTGAGGCGACTTAATGTATATACGTATGTGGGTATATGTGTATATCACGTAAAGGCTTCGAAACCGCTAAGCCAATTTTTATACCAAAGCGTTGAGAGGGTTCCTGTGAAGTCTGTTGCCGATCGTAAATACACCTAAAATTTTCGATTTCGAACAGTTTTGTAATTATAGGTCGCAAAGCCTCGGAATTCAGTATTCGACCTCAATTTACACATGCCGTTGCACAGGTAACATTTTATGGGTGTTGGACGAGGGGCGTGGTACTTTTTCCAGCTTATACCCGGCGCGCTTCGCTGCGCTCAGCGCTTATCCCCTAAAAGAGGGCGTAGCTTTAGTGAAGCCATGCTTTTATAGTAAGTTCTTACCGAGTTTTATTAATGTGTGACTTATTTCGAAAGCTATTCCGAAAATGTTTGATGCGGAAAAAGTACCACGCCCCTTGTCCAACAATCATAAAATGTAACCTGTGGAACGGCATGTGTAAATTGAGGTCGAATACTGAATTCCGAGACTGTCCGACCTATAATTCCAAAACTGTTCTAAATCGAAAATTTTAGGTGTATTTACGATCGGCACCAGACTTCACAGGAACCCTCTCAACGCTTTGGTATAAAAATTGGCTTAGCGGTTTCGAAGTCTTTACGTGATATACACATATACCCACATACGTATATTCATTAATATACATTATACATCGCCTCACGCTCTTTAGAAAAACAAATTGTTCAGTCTCGTTCTTCAAAATAATCCATGGCTTATGTTATGATGTTCCCCAAAAATATTTCGACTAAAAATATTGGCTGGTAGTTAAAAAAAAAAAACAAACGGTCAGAAATAAGAGTAGTGTGGAATTGTTTTAAGGGTTCTGGCAGTCACCATATGAACTAATCTACCAAATTTTATTCTTTTACTGTAAAGTTTGATTTATATACTTTTTACGGATTTTTTGGCTTGACAAAATTTATATAAAAAGTGACCGTCACTTGCACCCATAGCACCTACATACCAAGTTTGACTATCAAAACGTTCACATCTCAGGAATTAAAATTATTTCTAACCGATAGCCCTGGCAGCTAGTGCTGACTTAGTTATAATTTTTAAATTGTAATTAACTATAGTACAATTAAAAAATAAGTAAATAAATAAATTAAATAAAATTATTTCTGAAGAGTGGGCACAGATATAGTGCTACCATGCACATTTTTTGCAAAGCTGTCGAGAGTAAGCGTGTGAACTTAATTACCAAATTTTAGTATTTAACGATGATAATCGTCTGATTTAAAGAAGTTCTATTAATTTGTGGATAAAAAAAAAAAAATCAAGTGGCGGCCGTGGCGTAGTGGCTAGAGTGTGTGGCCCATACTAGAGAACACCTTGGTCCGAATCCCACCTGACACGGAAAGTTTTTCAATTTTTCTGTTCGGCCGTCACCTCTCTGCAGACAATGACAAACCTCAGAGAATAAAAACTGCCATGAAAAGCTTCTTGAGAACATAAGCCGTTCGGAGTCGACATAAAACATGTAGGTCCAATTCTCGATCATTTGTGTTCAAACATTCCACAACACTCACAACACAATTGATCATAAGAAGCTCGGTCAAAGTGCTTTCAAGGGCTGAAATTGGCCATTTCGTTTTGTTTTTTTTTGTGGGTGGTACAATTGGGCGTGGAAAATTTTATATATATATATTGACTGCCACTTAGAGCACCTGCATATCAAGTGTTACTATCAAACTTGTGCAACTCAGGAATAAGCATGATTTCGAAAAAGTGGGCGTAGATATGGTGCGACCACGGCCCTTTTTTAGCAGTTGCCGACAGTGACCATATGAACTAAATTACCAAATCTTAGTCTTCTACGGCAAAATCCGTCTGATATAAAGCATTCTTACTGATTTGTGGGCGGTAAAAGTGGGCGTGACAACATTTATATTTACATAGTGACTGCCACTTGGACCTATAAGACCGGCATACCAAGATTCACTATCAAAACGTGTACAACTCAGGAATAAGCATGATTTCGATAAAGTGTGCGTAGATATAGTGCGGCCATGCCCATTTTTTGTACATTGGCCGACAGTAACCATACGAACTAAATTACCAAATCTTAGTCTTCTACGGCGAAAACCGTCTGATATAAAGCATTTTTACTAATTTGGGGGCGGTAAAAGTGGGCGTGAAAACATTTCTATTTACATAGTGCCTGCCACTTGGACCTTTAGAACCTGCATACCAAGATTCACTATCAAAACGTGTACAACTCAGTAATAAGCATGATTTCGATAAAGTGGGCGTAGAAATAGTGCGGCCATGCCCATTTTTTGTACATTGGCCGACAGTAACCATACGAACTAAATTACCAAATCTTAGTCTTCTACGGCAAGATCCGTCTGATATAAAGCATTTTTACTTATTTGTGGGCGGTAAAAGTGGGCGTGAAAACATTTCTATTTACATAGTGCCTGCCACTTGGACCTTTAGAACCTGCATACCAAGATTCACTATCAAAACGTGTACTACTCAGTAATAAGCATGATTCCGATGAAGTGGGCGTAGATATAGTGCGGGCACGCCCATTTTTTGTATATTGGCCGAGAGTAACCACACGAACTTAATTACCAAATCTTAGTCTTCTACGGCAAAAGCCGTCTGATATGAAGCTTTTTTACTTATTTGTGGGAGGTAAAAGTGGGCGTGAAAACATTTCTATTTGCATAGTGCCTGCCTCTTGGACCTTTAGAACCTGCATACCAAGATTCACTATCAAAACGTGTACAACTCAGGAATAAGCATGATTCCGATAAAGTGGGCGTATATATAGTGCGTGCACGCCCATTTTTTGAATATTGGCCGACAGTAACCATACGAACTAAATTACCAAATCTTAGTCTTCTACGGCAAAAGCCGTCTGATATAAAGCATTTTTACTTATTTGTGGGCGGTAAAAGTGGGCGTGACAACGTTTATATTTACATAGTGACTGCCACGTGTATGCATAGCATCTGCATATCAAGATTCACTGTCAAAACTTGAAAATATCATGAATTAAAATTAGTGCTGAAAAGTGGGCGTATATATAGTGTGACCACTCCCATTTATTGTACAGTCACCGAAAGTAACCATCTGAACAAAATTACCAAATTTAAGTTTTATATGATTAAAACCGTCTGATATATAGCAATTTTTTTGGTTTGTGGGCGATAGAGCCAATTTGGGTTGTATGGGAGGTACCACGCCCCCTTGCCCAATCAACACCAAACTTCACAGGAACACTTCCCGAATGTTGCTTTAGTAACCCTAAAAATTTCATAAAGTTTGGTTCGGTGGTTTTGGAGTCTATACGTGATATACACACATATCCACATACCCACATACCCACATGCATACATTCATTTTTATATATATAGATAGAGGATAGACTAGCTTATACCCGGCGCGCTTCGCTGCGCTCAGCGCTTATTCCCTAAGAGAGGGCGTAGCTTCAGTGAAGCCATGCTTTTATAGTAACTTCGTACTGAGTTTCATTGATGTGTGACTTTCTTCGAAAGCTATACCGAAAATTTTGGGTGCGGAATAAGACCGCGCCCCTCTCCCCTCGCCCCACGCCCAACACCCATAATATGTTACCTGTGGAACGGCATGTGTAAATTGAGGTCGAATACTAAATTCCTAGGCTGTGCGACCTATAATTCCAAAACTGTTTGATATCAGCATGTAACATGGCAAAACAAAAAAATAAAATTAATTTGAATTTTAGTGAAAGTAATTAAAAAAAAAGTTAAAAAAGTAATGAAAATCTGCATTATCTCTCGTCCGACTGTAAAAATTTAAAATTTATTGGTGCAGATTGGAAGAACTTTTTCATAACTATTATTTCTGACCGTTTGTTATTTTTAACTAACACACCATTAAATATTTTTATAAAAAACTCGATTTTTAGAGCATATTTCAAACCATTGCGTGGCATACTGGTTGAGGTGCGTGGCTTGAATGCCATAGAACCCAGGTTCGAATACCACCTGACATAGGAAGTTTTTTCAATTAAATTAATTTTTCTGTTCGGCCCTCATCTCTATGCAGACAATGGCAAACCTCAGAGAGTAAAAACTGGCATGAAAAGCTTCTTGAGAACATAAGCCGTTCGGAGTCGGCATAAAACTTGTAGATTCAGTTCTCGATCATTTGTGTTCAAACGGTCGAAGTATTTTCAAGGGCTGAAATGGCCATTTCGTTTTTAATTTTTTTTTTCTTTTTTATTTCAAACTATTCCAGCTCACGGATGGCTATTCCTACAGTCGAAATATTTGGGGAATCATCATAACATTAAGCATTATTTTGAGGAACCGACTTGTTCACCTTTTTTTTGTGAGGAGCCTTATTATACATACATACATTTTTTACAGATAGATAGATGAGCAGAAAAAGTAGTCATGGCAACATTTATATATATAGTGACCGCCACTTGGTCCCATTGCACCTACGTACCAAGTTTCACTATCAAAACACGTACAGCTCAGAAATTAGAATGATTTTTGAAAAGTCGTCGTAGATAACGTGCGAAACGCCCATTTTTTAAGGGTTCTGGCAGTAACCATATGAACTAATCTACCAAATTTTAGTCTTTTACTCTAAAAAAAGTCTGATATACATCCTTTTTATAGATTTGTGGGCGTTTAAAGTAGGCGTGTCAACATTTATATATAAAGTGAACGCCAATTTGACCCATAGCACCTACATACCAAGTTTGTCTATCAAAACGTTCACATCTCAGGAATTAAAATTATTTCTAACCGATAGCCCTGGCAGCTAGTGCTGACTTAGTTATAATTTTTAAATTGTAATTAACTATAGTACAATTAAAAAATAAGTAAATAAATAAATTAAATAAAATTATTTCTGAAGAGTGGGCACAGATATAGTGCTACCATGCACATTTTTTGCAAAGCTGTCGAGAGTAAGCGTGTGAACTTAATTACCAAATTTTAGTATTTAACGATGATAATCGTCGGATTTAAAGAAGTTCTATTAATTTGTGGATAAAAAAAAAAAATCAAGTGGCGGCCGTGGCGTAGTGGCTAGAGTGTGTGGCCCATACGCGAGAACACCTTGGTCCGAATCCCACCTGACACGGAAAGTTTTTCAATTGAATTAATTTTTCTGTTCGGCCGTCACCTCTCTGCAGACAATGACAAACCTCAGAGAATAAAAACTGCCATGAAAAGCTTCTTGAGAACATAAGCCGTTCGGAGTCGACATAAAACATGTAGGTCCAATTCTCGATCATTTGTGTTCAAACATTCCACAACACTCACAACACAATTGATCATAAGAAGCTCGGTCAAAGTGCTTTCAAGGGCTGAAATTGGCCATTTCGTTTTGTTTTTTTTTGTGGGTGGTACAATTGGGCGTGGAAAATTTTATATATATATATTGACTGCCACTTAGAGCACCTGCATATCAAGTGTTACTATCAAACTTGTGCAACTCAGGAATAAGCATGATTTCGAAAAAGTGGGCGTAGATATGGTGCGACCACGGCCCTTTTTTAGCAGTTGCCGACAGTGACCATATGAACTAAAATATCAAATCTTAGTCTTCTATGGCAAGAGCCGTCTGATATAAAGCATTTTTACTGATTTGTGGGCGGTAAAAGTGGGCGTGACAACATTTATATTTACATAGTGACTGCCACTTGGACCTATAGAACCGGCATACCAAGATTCACTATCAAAACGTGTACAACTCAGGAATAAGCATGATTTCGATAAAGTGTGCGTAGATATAGTGCGGCCATGCCCATTTTTTGTACATTGGCCGACAGTAACCATACGAACTAAATTACCAAATCTTAGTCTTCTACGGCGAAAACCGTCTGATATAAAGCATTTTTACTAATTTGGGGGCGGTAAAAGTGGGCGTGAAAACATTTCTATTTACATAGTGCCTGCCACTTGGACCTTTAGAACCTGCATACCAAGATTCACTATGAAAAAGTGTACAACTCAGAAATAAGCATGATTTCGATAAAGTGGGCGTAGATATAGTGAGGCCATGCCCATTTTTTGTACATTGGCCGACAGTAACCATACGAACTAAATTACCAAATCTTAGTCTTCTACGCCGAAAACCGTCTGATATAAAGCATTTTTACTAATTTGGGGGCGGTAAAAGTGGGCGTGACAACATTTATATTTACATAGTGACTGCCACTTGGACCTATAGAACCGGCATACCAAGATTCACTATCAAAACGTGTACAACTCAGGAATAAGCATGATTTCGATAAAGTGTGCGTAGATATAGAGCGGCCATGCCCATTTTTTGTACATTGGCCGACAGTAACCATACGAACTAAATTTCCAAATCTTAGTCTTCTACGGCGAAAACCGTCTGATATAAAGCATTTTTACTAATTTGGGGGCGGTAAAAGTGGGCGTGAAAACATTTCTATTTACATAGTGCCTGCCACTTGGACCTTTAGAACCTGCATACCAAGATTCACTATGAAAAAGTGTACAACTCAGAAATAAGCATGATTTCGATAAAGTGGGCGTAGATATAGTGCGGCCATGCCCATTTTTTGTACATTGGCCGACAGTAACCATACGAACTAAATTACCAAATCTTAGTCTGCTACGGCAAAATCCGTCTGATATAAAGCTTTTTTACTTATTTGTGGGCGGTAAAAGTGGGCGTGAAAACATTTCTATTTACATAGTGCCTGCCACTTGGACCTTTAGAACCTGCATACCAAGATTCACTATCAAAACGTGTACAACTCAGTAATAAGCATGATTCCGATGAAGTGGGCGTAGATATAGTGCGGGCACGCCCATTTTTTGTATATTGGCCGAGAGTAACCACACGAACTTAATTACCAAATCTTAGTCTTCTACGGCAAAAGCCGTCTGATATAAAGCATTTTTACTTATTTGTAGGAGGTAAAAGTGGGCGTGAAAACATTTATATTTACATAGTGCCTGCCACTTGGACCTTTAGAACCTGCATACCAAGATTCACTATCAAAACGTGTACAACTCAGTAATAAGCATGATTCCGATAAAGTGGGCGTATATATAGTGCGTGCACGCCCATTTTTTGAATATTGGCCGACAGTAACCATACGAACTAAATTACCAAATCTTAGTCTTCTACGGCAAAAGCCGTCTGATATAAAGCATTTTTACTTATTTGTGGGCGGTAAAAGTGGGCGTGACAACGTTTATATTTACATAGTGACTACCACGTGTATGCATACGTATAGCACCTGCATATCAAGATTCACTGTCAAAACTTGAAAATATCATGAATTAAAATTAGTGCTGAAAAGTGGGCGTATATATAGTGTGACCACGCCCATTTATTGTACAGTCACCGAAAGTAACCATCTGAACAAAATTACCAAATTTAAGTTTTATATGATTAAAACCGTCTGATATATAGCAATTTTTTTGGTTTGTGGGCGATAGAGCCAATTTGGTTTGTATGGGAGGTACCACGCCCCCTTGCCCAATCAACACCAAACTTCACAGGAACACTTCCCGAATGTTGCTTTAGTATCCCTAAAAATTTCATAAAGTTTGGTTCGGTGGTTTTGGAGTCTAAACGTGATATACACACATATCCACATACCCACATACCCACATACATACATTCATTTTTATATATATAGATAGATAGATAGAAGATAGATAGATATAGATTTTAAGAAAATAAAGCTTCACAAGAAAAACCATTACACTTATACCAAGAAACTATTTTGAAAATGATAGAACTTTACAAGTTGACTCTATAAATCTGCAAAAAAAAATAAATTTCTTGTTAATAAAAGTTTGCCACAAGAAATTTTTAAAATTATATATTATTTTTTCTTACTCTGATTGACCTTTAAAATAAATTGTTTTCTATTTGTAGAAACCCTTCTTGCTAAAATTGTTGTAAAAATGTCTTTATTTTTATTATAATAAATTTTGACGTGATTCCAAATTCGTGTACATTTCACGAGAATTTAAAGCGCCAAAAATATGTCCTAAGCGATTTTTATTTATAACCGCCTTGCAGGACTGTCTTACAGCTTTAACGTAGCGTTCAGTATTCTGCGAGTGGCAAGGAAAAGCCGCAAAACAATTGTACGATATTAAGTTGTTCTTAATTTTATATGATAGTAGTTCTTTACCTGGAAAAATAATAGCTTCTGTAAAATTAAAAAAAAAACAAAATATCAAAAATATATTATGAGGGACACATGTCCCTCGTACCCTTTATTTCAAATAATAAAAATTTTGGGGGTAATAATCTATCCATTTATATATATACTAGCTTATACCCGGCGCGCTAATTTTTGCGACTAAAAATATTGGCTGGTGTATGGCAGTTAGAAAAAAACAAACGGTCAGAAATAAGAGTAATGGAAAAAATTTTGCATCAAAAAATCTTATATTTCCGTTGGACCAAAGATAATGCGGATTTTTTGGATTGTTTTAACTTTTTTCATATTATTTTCACTAAAATTCAAACGAATCTTTTCCTAAACTAATTTTAGTCAAATAAATTGTACAATGTAAAAAATGTTTTTAACTTTTAACTAATTTAACTAATTTAATTTTTAACTACCGCACCAGTAAATATTTTTATACAAAACTCGATTTTTACAGAATATTTCAAACCATTCCGTGGCATACTGGTTGACGTGCGAGGCTTGTATACCATAGAACCCAGGTTCGAATTCTATCTGACACAGAAAGTTTTTTCAATTGAATTAATTTTTCTCTTCGGCCGCCATCTCTATGCAGACAATGGCAAACCTCAGACTGTAAAAACTGTCATGAAAAGCTTCTTGAGAGCATAAACCGTTCGGAGTCGGCATAAGCCTTGTAGATCCAGTTCTCGATCATTTGTGTTCAAACATTTCACAACACGCACGCATAAGAAGCTCGGTCAAAGTCTGAAATGGCCATTTTGTTCCTTTTTGTTTTTTTTTTTTTTTTTTATTTCAAACCATTCCAGCTCACGGATGACTATCGCTACAGTCGAAATATTTGGGGAATCATCATAACATAAAGCATTATTTTGAGGAACCGACCCGAACACCTTTTTTTTGTGAGCAGCAGTATACACACACATACATTTTTTACAGATAGATAGATGAGCAGAAAAAGTATGTATGGCAACATTTATATAAGTTAACAAAACACAAATTGTTAGTTCAGAGCGATGCGACTCGCTTTATTCTTATTTCTCGTCTGACTCGCTTTACAAAAGGTCTAAAGTTCTAACATATAATTTGAGTAAATAATTTAAGCTGAGGAACGGTTGTTGCTGCAGTTTTTTTGCATTAAACATAAATATTGCATTTGTCCAACGGTAAGCTATGCGCACTGCACCAAGCAAAATAAGTGCGTGGAGAGTTAGTTGTTTTTGGCTAACGTTCTTGGGGCTCTGGCCTTCAGCAAACAAAGAGCTGAGCTTAAAACAGTAAGCTCCAACAAAATAAGTGCGTGGAGAATTAGTTGTATTTTGGCTGATGTTGTTGGAGCTCTGACCTTCTGCAACCAAAGAGATGGGCTTAAAAAAATAATCTCTGTAATGTCTGTCAGAGAAATAAACTGCAGCTGTTCCCTGTGGAGCTTTGCTCAGCAAAGAACTGAGCTTAACAAGAAAGCTCTGCGCACGACTTGAAGAAAAGCATAGCAACATATTAACTCTGCTTTGCAGATGATTAATGAGCTGATAATTCAGCTTCGTTAACTGCCCTTCTTCTTAAGATCGGAACGTCCTCGGTTCGATGAAATGTTTTTCTGCTCTCAGTTTTAACGCTCGTAGTTTTAATGTTGTTTTTGTTTAAAGCGTCATATTTAAAGCATGATTTATATTCGCGTAGTCGCATATTTTTTTTTTTTACAAAAGAGTTCAATTATGAAAGCTTAAATACTAAATTCTTGCATAGCTTAATATAATAAAAAAAGATAATAATTCAAAATTGAAAAATTCATTCTTTGTTTAATTATGTTATTTTTGACCAATTTTATTTAATATGATTCTATAATAATAATTTTTGTGTTTTTCTTCATGTTTGATATTGCAATCTATTGTTCAAAGGAGAGTAATGCTTTAGAAGTATTAAAGAAATTTAGCGCAGATTGCTTTTGTGCACCTTTTTTCCATCAATCAAAACTGCAGTGCCAATGTCTCTTTCAACAACCTTTTCAATAAAAATTTTATTAAATTTGTTACCTAGCCTCTTATTTCTTTTAAGAAATACCTTTTCACCAATGTCATAAGTTCTTAATGTTTTGCCTACATTAATTCTGTTTAAAGTCTTTTCTTGCGCTTCAACCAATCTTTTCCTTATATTATCTAACTCTTCAGCGGGGTAATTGTGAAGTACGTCTGTTGGCTTTGCTTTGATAACAGAGTGAATACTACAATTATATTTTTGGGTGGCTAGTAACACAAGGTCGATGGTTTCATCTATTTGCTGTTGTTGTTTAATGCAGCGCGCTATTTCCAGCAAGGTAGAATGGAACTTTTCGACCTGACCATTGCTTTCACTGTGAAGCGAAGGTATAAAAAACTGTTCGATAGAGAAGTTGTCTCTGAGTAAATCTATTCTATATATATAAAAATGAATGTATGTATGTGGGTATGTGGGTATGTGGGTATGTGGGTATGTGGATATGTGTGTATATCACGTATAGACTCCAAAACCACCGAACCAAACTCTATGAAATTTTGAGGGATACTGAAGCAACATTCGGGAAGTGTTCCTGTGAAGTTTGGTATTGATTGGGCAAGGGGGCGTGGTACCTCCCATACAACCCAAATTGGCTCTATCGCCCACACACCAAAAAAATTGCTATATATCAGACGGTTTTAATCATATAAAACTTAAATTTGGTTATTTTGTTCAGATGGTTACTTTCGGTGACTGTACAAGAAATGGGCGTGGTCACACTATATCTACGCCCACTTTTCAGCAATTATTTTAATTCCTAAAATGTTCAAGTTTTGATAGTGAATCTTGATATGCAGGTGCTATGCATACAAGTGGCAGTCACTATGTAAATATAAACGTTGTAACGCCCACTTTTACCGCCCACAAATAAGTAAGAATGCTTTATATCAGACGGTTTTTGCCATAGAAGGCTAAGATTTGATAATTTAGTTTATATGATTACTATCCGCCAATATACAAAAAATGGGCGTGGCCGAACTATATCTACGCCCACTTTATCGGAATCATGCTTATTCTTGAGTTGTACACGTTTTGATAGTGAATCTTAGTATGCAAGTGCTATGGATCTAAGTGGCAGTCACTATGTAAATATAAACGTTGTCACGCCCACTTTTACCGCCCACAAATCAGTAAGAATGGTTTATATCAGACGGCTCTTGCCGTAGATGACTAAGATTTGGTAATTTAGTTCATATGGTTACTGTCGGTCAATGTATAAAAAATGGGCATGGCCGCACTATATCTACGCCCACTTTAGCCTGCATAGCCAATCTTCGTATGCAGGTGCTAAGGGTGCAAGTGGCAGTCACTTTGTAAATATAAACGTTGTTACGCCTACTTTTACCGCCCACAAATCAGTAAAAATGCTTTATATCAGACGGCTTTTGCCGTAGAAGACTAAGATTTGGTAATTTAGTTCATATGGTCACTGTCGGCAACTGTTTAAAAATGGGCGTAGTCGCACCATATCTACGCCAACTTTTTCGAAATCATGCTTATTCCTGAGTTGCACACGTTTGATAGTAACACTTGATATGCAGGTGCTCTAAGTGGCAGTCAATATATATATATATAATTTGCCACGCCCACTTGTACCACCCACAAAAAAAACAAAACGAAATGGCCAATTTCAGTCCTTGAAAGTACTTTGACCGAGCTTCTTATGATCAATTGTGTTGTGAGTGTTGTGGAATGTTTGAACACAATTGATCGAGAACTGGACCTACATGTTTTATGCCGACTCCGAACGGCTTACGTTCTCAAGAAACTTTTCATGGCAGTTTTTATTCTCTGAGGTTTGCCATTGTCTGCAGAGAGATGACGGCCAAACAGAAAAATTAATTCAATCGAAAAACTTTCCGTGTCAGGTGGGATTCGGACCAGGGTTCCCTCGCGTATGGGCCACACACTCTACCCGCTACGCCACGGCCGCCACTTGGTTTCTTTTTACCCACAAATTAATAGAACTTCTATAAATCAGACGATTCTCATCGTTAAATACTAAAATATGGTTATTAATTTCATACGCTTACTCTCGACAGCTTTGCAAAAATTGTGCATGGTAGGACTATATCTGTGCCCACTTTTCAGAAATAATTTTATTTAATTTATTTATTTACTTATGTATTAATGTACTATAGTTCATTACAATTTAAAAATTATAACTAAGTTAGCTGCCTGGGCTATCGGTTAGAAATAATTTTAATTCCTGAGATGTGAACGTTTTGATAGACAAACTTGGTATGTAGGTGCTATGGGTCAAATTGGCGTTCACTTTATATATAAATGTTGCCACGCCTACTTTCAATGCCCACAAATCCATAAAAAGGATATATATCAGACTTTTTTTACAGTAAAAGACTAAAACTTGGTAGATTAGTTCATATGGATACTGCTAGAACTCTTAAAAAATGGGCGTGTCACACTTTATTTAAGACGACTTTTCAAAAATCATTGTAATTTCTGAGCTGTACGCGTTTTGATAGTGGAACTTGGTATATAGGTGCAATGGGACCAAGTGGCGGTCACTTTATATATAAATGTTGCCATACCTACTTTTTCTGCTCATCTATCTATCTGTAAAAAATGTATGTATGTATACTAAGGCTGCTCACAAAAAAAGGTGTTCGGGTCGGTTCCTCAAAATAATGCTTTTTGTTATGATGATTCCCCAAATATTTCGACTGTAGCGATAGTCATCCGTGAGCTGGAATGGTTTGAAATAAAAAAAAAAAAAAACAAAAAGGAAATGGCCATTTCAGACTTTGACCGAGCTTCTTATGCGTGCGTGTTGTGAAATGTTTGAACACAAATGATCGAGAACTGGATCTACAAGGCTTATGCCGACTCCGAACGGCTTATGTTCTCAAGAAGCTTTTAATGCCAGTTTTTACTCTCTGAGGTTTGCCATTGTCTGCATAGAGATGGCGGCCGAACAGAAAAATTAATTCAATTGAAAAAACTTTCTGTGTCAGATAGAATTCGAACCTGGGTTCTATGGTATACAAGCCTCGCACGTCAACCAGTATGCCACGGAATGGTTTGAAATATTCTGTAAAAATCGAGTTTTTTATAAAAATATTTACTGGCGCGGTAGTTAAAAATAACAAACGGTCAGAAATAATAGTAATTAAAAAGTTCTTCCAATCTGCACTAATAAATTTTAAATTTTTACTCTACTCTATAAATTTAAATTTTTTAACTTTTTTTTTTTTGTATTATTTTCACTAAAATGCAAATTAAATTTTTTTTTTGTTTTGCCATTTTACTTTTAGTCAAATAAATTATCTATGGATGATAAAATAAAGTGTAAAGTGAATTGCTAAATTGAATGAAATTACAAAAAAATGTACACATTTTTTACATTGTACAATTTATTTGACTAAAATTAGTTTAGGAAAAGATTCGTTTGAATTTTAGTGAAAATAATATGAAAAAAGTTAAAACAATCCAAAAAATCCGCATTATCTTTGGTCCAACGGAAATATAAGACTTTTTGATGCAAAATTTTTTCCATTACTCTTATTTCTGATCGTTTGTTTTTTTCTAACTGCCATACCAGCCAATATTTTTAGTCGCAATATTTTGTGGATCATCAAAACATAAGCCATGGATTATTTTGAAGAACGAGGCTGAACAAATTTTTTTCTAAAGAGCGTGAGGCGACTTAATGTATATACGTATGTGGGTATATGTGTATATCACGTAAAGGCTTCGAAACCGCTAAGCCAATTTTTATACCAAAGCGTTGAGAGGGTTCCTGTGAAGTCTGTTGCCGATCGTAAATACACCTAAAATTTTCGATTTCGAACAGTTTTGTAATTATAGGTCGCAAAGCCTCGGAATTCAGTATTCGACCTCAATTTACACATGCCGTTGCACAGGTAACATTTTATGGGTGTTGAACGAGGGGCGTGGTACTTTTTCCGCACCCAAAATTTTCGGTATAGCTTTCGAAATAAGTCACACATTAATAAAACTCGGTAAGAACTTACTATAAAAGCATGGCTTCACTAAAGCTACGCCCTCTTTTAGGGGATAAGCGCTGAGCGCAGCGAAGCGCGCCGGGTATAAGCTAGTTCTTAATATAATTCGATTGAAAAGCCTTTTCGTTGTCAGATATAATGATTTTAGTATTATTAAATACCAACAATATTTCTAGCAGAGCGGCTTTTATATCTACAATTGATCTTGATAAGATTGGCTTCGCGATGGCAAATTTGGAAAACTTGTCCACACATGTCAAAAAATGTTGCTTATTACTAATGAAAATATCCACATGAAGGATTTCTCCTGGATGATTTGGGATAGGAGTTTTACCAATACTTGGGTTAGGTGGTTTACGTTGATACTTGTTTTCCATACATATTTTGCAATTTGCAATTATGGTTTTTAGTGACTTTCGCATATTTGGAAAATAATATTCACTAGAAATTTGCTGAAAATTTTCGGCCAAGCCACGATGAGCGCGGTTATGCTCTGTAGCTAACGTTTCAAGCTGATCATTCTTATTAGTTAAATCGATGACAAGTTTCTCAGTGTGAACAAATTTAATACCTGGAAACTCAGAAACTATTGCATTTTGTATTTCTGCTAAAGTTCTAAGGTCGCAATGAATACCATTAGTGACGCTGGGGTTAATTGCGCACTTTAAACAACGCATCTGGTTTTCTGTCGTATCAAAATAAATGGTATGTCGTATAAGTTTTTGGAAAATAAATTTGGTGCTTTTATTAAAGGAATCGGATTTAGACACCACTAATTGATTTTTAAACTGATTTATAGGATACCTTATAGTTTTAATAACGTTTCTTAAGGACTCCTCGCTGTGAACAGTTTGATCTACTTCTGATTCACTTAAAATATGGGCAAACTGTCTAGACAATGCATCAGCAACTTTATTTTCCTTTCCTGGCTTATAGTAAAATTTTGGCGAAAACTCTTCGATGAAGGATCGCCATCTTTTCATTTTAGTGTTCGGATTTTTCTCTGAAATTGCGAATATAAGTGGCTGATGATCGGTAAAAATATTGATCTCTTTGATTCCATAGAGGTAATGTCGGAGTTTTTTTAATGCCCATACAATTGCAAGAAGCTCTCGCTCATTAGTGGCATAGTTTTGCTCAGTGGCTGAAAGTGTTCGTGAAATCATGGTAATTGGTCGCCCGTTTTGAGACAGCACTGCTCCGAAAGCACTCGCAGAAGCATCCGTCGTCAGTTCAAAGGGGCGATTATAGTCGGGATATTGAAGGAGAACATCTTCGGATGCTAATATGAGCTTCACCTTTTCAAACGCGCGCAAAGCTTCGAGGTCAAGATCGATTTTTACGTTTTTCGACTTTTGTGCTCCAACTTGCCCATTTTCGCCACGAAGGAACGTTGTCAAAGGCTTGACAATTGCGGCATAGTCCTTCACAAATCGTCGATAGTATCCCGAAAGACCAAGAAATGAGCGCAACGCCCGAAGGGTTTTTGGGGTTTCATAATTAAGGATATCATTCACCTTATCCTGACAGGTTTTAACGCCTCTTTCTGACACAAGAAAGCCCAAAAACTCAACCTCAGTTTTGAAAAACTTAGATTTTTCGACTGAAACCCGCATACCTGCTTTTTCCAATTTCTTAAGAATACTATCGATGTTTTTTAAGTGTGATTGTTCATCGGGTGAAAAGATGATGATGTCGTCTATGTAGACGTGGCAGCATTTCCCAATGTCCTCACGGAGAACATCATCAATCGCTCTCTGGAAAATGCTTGGCGCATTTCTTAGGCCAAAAGGCAATCTACAAAATTCATACTTCCCGTTGTTAACACTAAAGGCCGTTTTTTGCCTATCTTTCTCACACAATACAATCTGATGGAAGCCTGACTTCAGGTCCAAGGTAGAAAACAATTTAGATTTTCCTAAATTTGCCAAAATGACAGATGTATCGGGTATGGGGTATCGATCAGGTATAGTTTTTTCATTTATTTTCCTGAAGTCGATCACCATTCGTAATTTCGGTTTACCGTAATCGTCCAGGCCCTTTTTTGACACAACATGCACAGGTGAATTGTATGGAGAACAAGACTCTCTAATAATACCATCCCTCAGGAGTGTTTTAATTTCACTATTAATGAAAGGAGCAACAGAAATGGGATAGGGGTAGCTTTTACTATAAATCGGGTCATTTGAGATAGTACGAATTGTGGCCTTAATAGTGGTGCTAAATGGTAGCGCTCTTTGAGGATCAGCGAAAGCATTAATGTTGTTACAGATCATCGCACGGAATTGAGTTTGAACGTGAACTGGAACTGAACCATCTTCAATTGTGATCAAATTTACTTGATCGCATGAGAGGTGTTGCAGCCTTACTTTACCATTTCGGTAAAACAAATATCCTACTTTGGTATCAATTTTTGCTTCGATTTGTTTGAGAAAATCGTAACCTATAATACCGTCAAACGTGCTTAGTTTAGAAAGCAAATAAAAGTTTGAGGTATTATCTAAAACATTAACCTGACATTTTTTATTTATGAAATTTGTACCGTTAATAGATTTTAAATTAAAAGGCTTATCAATTAGTTCAATACCTTGAAGGAAAGAAAAATTTTTTATATAGTTCTTTGAAGTGCCAGTATCGATCAACATGCGGAGCTCCTGACCATTTTTGTTTCTTTTCGTTATAAACGGCAGGAGCGATTTTAGTTTAAAAAATTCACTTCATCGCTATGATAATGTTCGATATCTGATTGAATCGTATTATTGTTGTCATAACTTTTGTTGAAATTATCTTCAGAAAATCCTTCAGAGCAATTATAATTATTTTGATAATATTCGCCATTAAAGCAGTTGTTTTCTAATTCTTCTATATTTGATTCTATATGTTCTGGCATGAAGTTAACCTTTTGCATCTTTTGGAAAGGCAATTGGTAAGAATTTGCTTGCTCGCGTGGGCGCTTAAGTGTCGTAGGCTGAATTGTATTTGGTTGTTGTGAATGAAAATTATTCGTAAAGCGATGTGGCTGGTGGTAATTTTGATGTTGTTGCTGTTGTGGCACAGCGAAGTTTTGGGGAATTTTGCGCTGCCTAAATTGGGATGTGCTGTTATCCAACTCCATTGGAATAGGTTTATCATGATACCTATTGCTTTGTTGTTGATTACTGCGTTGAAATTGCGGCATTGTTGGTATTGGTTTATTCGGATTCACTGAGTTGCCTATTGCAAAAGCTTGAGCGAATTCATAGCGCATATGACTTGTTTCAAGCTCTTGAGCAACTGCAAGAGCAGTTGGGAGATCTTTAGGTCTAGCGGAAAAAAGTATATCGCACATTGGACGACGAAGACCAGACACAAACACTCGCAAAGCATCCTCTCTAGCGCTATCGCTAAGAGCTTCGATGACATCACTATTACCACTGTGAGTCATTATCTGTTTATTAATGATGAGGCTCAATTGTTTGTCAACCCTATCATAATAATCACTGATTGTTAAATTACCCTGCCTTAGAATGCTAAGCTCATTTTGTAATACGTACAACGGCCTTTTGTCCGAATAAGTTTGGTCGAGCCTGGCTATAATCGCATTGAAATTAAGCACGGTATTAAAAGCTGAAAGAGTGGAGTTAGCACAATCGGTGATCTTATTTCGCAAAATACCCATGGCAACATAATATTTTTCTGACCCTTCTATATAGTAGTTCATAGCAAAATGCGCAGCACTTCGCCAAGCTGGGTACGCTAAGAATTCACCTTTGAATGCTGGCAATGATTTAATTAAATCCAAGCTTGTGTCATCAGCTTGAACCAAGGGGTTAATAGAAACAGGTAAATATGATTGCACACTCGGTGGTTCTAAACGATTAAGAGACAAAGAAAGGTGTCGCAGTTGTTCTTCAAGTCCCTGTCTAGTTTGCTCATTAGTCGAATTGACTATTTTTAAAACTTCCTCTCTACTTATGCTCATTTTTTAAATAGTTTTTAAGCTATAGACCAAATTTAATAAGATTTTGCAAAAATTATTTGGAGAAATCGCTTGGCTAACAGATTTGAAATGAAAAAATTGAGTTTATTTTTATTTATTATTTAATGATTATTTAAATGTCCATCATTAATTTATGTAAACAAATATCTTACACTTCAAAAATAATTGCTATATTTCTGGTTCAAGTAAAATTTTTGTGCAAAATTTCTTCAACAACCGAAAAAAAATATAAACAGCTCGATTGAACAATAGGATTTGCCACTGTTTTAAATTATAAATTTGGTGATTCACTAGATTTGTTCTTTTTTGAATCATTTAAGACAGAAAATTTTGTTTTGAATACCTCAGTAATTCAAATAAATGTGGTAATAATTTTTAGAATTGTATAATTCTCTATTAAACTTTAACATATTCATACTATTCAAAAATATTTTTAGAAAAGAAAAAGAAAAAAAAATTTACTTATTTTATTATGACTTTAATTTGATTTCGAGTTTCGATCGACTTTATATGAAGTTTCACTTTTTATATTTCGGGTCTTTTAAAATAAGTTGAATTTTTTCAAGTTTGAATAATTACTCACATAAATTTTTTACAATAATAATATTTTTAAAGAAGTTGTTTGGTTGTTCATCCTTTCCAAAAAGTATTCGTGCTGAATGATGATTTTTCAAATAAATTTTTTATTAAATGTTGGGTCCTTTTTCCAGAAAAATGCCTTTGAGTTGGGCGCCAGTTAACAAAACACAAATTGTTAGTTCAGAGCGATGCGACTCGCTTTATTCTTATTTCTCGTCTGACTCGCTTTACAAAAGGTCTAAAGTTCTAACATATAATTTGAGTAAATAATTTAAGCTGAGGAACGGTTGTTGCTGCAGTTTTGTTGCATTAAACATAAATATTGCATTTGTCCAACGGTAAGCTATGCGCACTGCACCAAGCAAAATAAGTGCGTGGAGAGTTAGTTGTTTTTGGCTAACGTTCTTGGGGCTCTGGCCTTCAGCAAACAAAGAGCTGAGCTTAAAACAGTAAGCTCCAACAAATAAGTGCGTGGAGAATTAGTTGTATTTTGGCTGATGTTGTTGGAGCTCTGACCTTCTGCAACCAAAGAGATGGGCTTAAAAAAATAATCTCTGTAATGTCTGTCAGAGAAATAAACTGCAGCTGTTCCCTGTGGAGCTTTGCTCAGCAAAGAACTGAGCTTAACAAGAAAGCTCTGCGCACGACTTGAAGAAAAGCATAGCAACATATTAACTCTGCTTTGCAGATGATTAATGAGCTGATAATTCAGCTTCGTTAACTTATATAAAGTGACCGCCACTTGGTCCCATTGCACCTATATACCAAGTTCCACTATCAAAACGCGTACAGCTCAGAAATTACAATGATTTTTGAAAAGTCGTCTTAAATAAAGTGTGACACGCCCATTTTTTAAGAGTTCTGGCAGTATCCATATGAACTAATCTACCAAGTTTTAGTCTTTTACTGTAAAAAAAGTCTGATATATATCCTTTTTATGGATTTGTGGGCATTGAAAGTAGGCGTGGCAACATTTATTTATAAAGTGAACGCCAATTTGACCCATAGCACCTACATACCAAGTTTGTCTATCAAAACTTTCACATCTCAGGAATTAAAATTATTTCTAACCGATAGCCCAGGCAGCTAACTTAGTTATAATTTTTAAATTGTAATGAACTGTAGTACATTAATACATAAGTAAATAAATAAATTAAATAAAATTATTTCTGAAAAGTGGGCACAGCTATAGTCCTACCATGCACAATTTTTGCAAAGCTGTCGAGAGTAAGCGTATGAAATTAATAACCATATTTTAGTATTTAACGATGAGAATCGTCTGATTTATAGAAGTTCTATTAATTTGTGGGTAAAAAGAAACCAAGTGGCGGCCGTGGCGTAGCGGGTAGAGTGTGTGGCCCATACGAGAGGGAGCCCTGGTCCGAATCCCACCTGACACGGAAAGTTTTTCGATTGAATTAATTTTTCTGTTCGGCAGACATCTCTCTGCAGACAATGGCAAACCTCAGAGAATAAAAACTGCCATGAAAAGCTTCTTGAGAACGTAAGCCGTTCGGAGTCGGCATAAAACATGTAGGTCCAGTTCTCGATCAATTGTGTTCAAACATTCCACAACACTCACAACACAATTGATCATAAGAAGCTCGCTCAAAGTACTTTCAAGGACTGAAATTGGCCATTTCGTTTTGTTTTTTTTGTGGGTGGTACAAGTGGGCGTGGCAAATTTTATATATATATATTAAGGCGCCTCAAAAAAAAAAGTGGTCCGGGTCACCTCCTGAAAACAAACTTTGGTTTATTTTATGATGATTCCCAAAATATTGCAACTCTAGCTTTAGCCGTTCGTGAGCTGGAATGGTTTGAAATAACCTCTAAAAATCGCGTTTTTGATTAATACTATTTATACCACACTACCTTCGGTCAAAAAAATTGTCACAAATAGTGTAAATCGATGAATTACATAGTTTTGTTTTTTTATTTTGTTTTAAATCTGCCCACACACTTAGTTATTGAGTTATTTGCAGTGATTTTTTCAATTTTTTTTAATGCAGTTTTTATAAAAATATATATAACTTCCCCATTTATAGCCTGATTTACCATTCCGTGGTATCATTGGAAAGGTACTGAATGCTGCTTTTCATTTCTGTCGTTAATTAACCCTTATAAGCACTTTTATAAAAATGCATTTTATTTTATTTTTATTTTTTTGTGATGGCCTTTGCCTCAATTCCTGAATTTGTTCAAATATAAGAGAAATAAAATTAAATCATGTAGATAAAGAATGCATTTTTTAAATGGACTTTGGAATAAAGTATAGGAAAATACTTTATTGTACTTAGACAAAACAGCTAAGAGTAAATTTTACCACAGTTCTTATAAGTAGTCACTCATGACTTTTACATGACTTTTAGGTTTGACAATGAGTTATATTATATTATATAAATGTGAGTTTTTGAATTGTGATCGCTTAATTGTTCAAGTTATTCATAAAAAAAATGCTTTTCGTTTCTCGCGAGTTAAATAAAAATCAATTGCCAACAAAAAGTGATGTAATAAAACATTTATTATTTTTGCGCGAAAAAAATAATAATCGGTCTTACGGGCTATCTAATTATCATCAAAACATGCTAAATGATTTAAGCAAAATTTTGAAAAGAGCAGAAATTCCGGTTATATCGAAGACTGCGATCCGCAAAAAACTTCAAAATTTAATAAAAAGCCAACCAAAAGCCATTCATGGCAGCCGCCACTTGTTTAAATACATTGAGTGGACGCGCGAATTACCGGCAGATATGCAATTTATTGTACAACGCTCTGTTCAAATTAATGGATTTTTTGCTCACCCAGAAAATATTTTACTGGCAATGGTTACAGATGAGAGCAAGGCGACACGAAAGGAAGCCTACGATATTATTTTACAATCGCGTGCTCATGACACACAAGGAATTCGCCAATTTAATGTCCCCAAGATACAATTCAATTGTGATTCCTATAAAAATATGATAGATTGGAATGAATTAAGAGCTAATACAGAACTGCCATGCATCCAGTTCTATACTCAACAATACTTATTAGAACTACACGACTCCAATGAAATTGTAAAAATTCCTGGTAATGAAAAGATTTTAAAATAATTGTTATGCTTTTCTTAACAAACAATTTTCAGAATTTCCATGTCATTCACAAAATACGGAACGTTTTGTACATGTGGTAAGCCAATCCTGCGTTTCGGTAATTGATAAGAACAGACCTGCACATATTGCAAACAAGATTCAATCGCGCAAGCGTTACTGTAAAATTGAATCACGAAAAGATTTGGAATAAAAAAAAAATTATTTCTTTGATAAAACTCTAAATTGTTTTTTTTTTTATCTTTTAATTAGCGACTTAATAAATAACCACAAATTTTTTATCATGTTGATAAAAAATGCATTTTTATAAAATTGCTTATAAGGGTTAATTAACGACAGAAATGAAAAGCAGCATTCAGTACCTTTCCAATGATACCACGGAATGGTAAATCAGGCTATAAATGGGGAAGTTATATATGATTTTATAAAAACTGCATTAAAAAAAATTTTAAAAATCACTGCAAATAACTCAATAACTAAGTGTGTGGGCAGATTTAAAACAAAATAAAAAAACAAAACTATGTAATTCATCGATTTACACTATTTGTGACAATTTTTTTGACCGAAGGTAGTGTGGTATAAATAGTATTAATCAAAAACGCGATTTTTAGAGGTTATTTCAAACCATTCCAGCTCACGAACGGCTAAAGCTAGAGTTGCAATATTTTGGGAATCATCATAAAATAAACCAAAGTTTGTTTTCAGGAGGTGACCCGGACAACTTTTTTTTCCTCCATACAAGTTGAGGCGCCTTAATATATATTGACTGCCACTTAGAGCACCTGCATATCAAGTGTTACTATCAAACGTGTGCAACTCAGGAATAAGCATGATTTCGAAAAGTTGGCGTAGATATGGTGCGACTACGCCCATTTTTAAACAGTTGCCGACAGTGACCATATGAACTAAATTACCAAATCTTAGTCTTCTACGGCAAAAGCCGTCTGATATAAAGCATTTTTACTGATTTGTGGGCGGTAAAAGTAGGCGTGACAACGTTTATATTTACAAAGTGACTGCCACTTGCACCCTTAGCACCTGCATACGAAGATTGGCTATGCAGGCTAAAGTGGGCGTAGATATAGTGCGGCCATGCCCATTTTTTATACATTGACCGACAGTAACCATATGAACTAAATTACCAAATCTTAGTCATCTACGGCAAGAGCCGTCTGATATAAACCATTTTTACTGATTTGTGGGCGGTAAAAGGGGGCGTGACAACATTTTTATTTACATAATGACTGCCAGTTGCACCCAGAGCACCTGCATACCAAGATTGGCTATGAAAACGTGTACAACTCAGGAATAAGCATGATTTCGATAAAGTGGGCGTAGATATAGTGCGGCCATGCCCATTTTTTATACATTGGCCGACAGTAACCATACGATCTAAATTACCAAATCGTAGTCTTCTACGGCAAAATCCGTCTGATATAAAGCATTTTTACTGATTTGTGGGCGGTAAAAGTGGGCGTGACAACGTTTATATTTACATAGTGACTGCCACTTAGATCCATAGCACTTGCATACTAAGATTCACTATCAAAACGTGTACAACTCAAGAATAAGCATGATTCCGATAAAGTGGGCGTAGATATAGTTCGGCCACGCCCATTTTTTGTATATTGGCGGATAGTAATCATATAAACTAAATTATCAAATCTTAGCCTTCTATGGCAAGAGCCGTCTGATATAAAGCATTTTTACTTATTTGTGGGCGGTAAAAGTGGGCGTGACAACGTTTATATTTACATAGTGACTGCCACTTGTATGCATAGCACCTGCATATCAAGATTCACTATCAAAACTTGAACATTTTAGGAATTAAAATAATTGCTGAAAAGTGGGCGTAGATATAGTGTGACCACGCCCATTTCTTGTACAGTCACCGAAAGTAACCATCTGAACAAAATAACCAAATTTAAGTTTTATATGATTAAAACCGTCTGATATATAGAAATTTTTTTGGTTTGTGGGCGATAGAGCCAATTTGGGTTGTATGGGAGGTACCACGCCCCCTTGCCCAATCAACACCAAACTTCACAGGAACACTTCCCGAATGTTGCTTCAGTATCCCTCAAAATTTCATAGAGTTTGGTTCGGTGGTTTTGGAGTCTATACGTGATATACACACATATCCACATACCCACATACCCACATACATACATTCATTTTTATATATATAGAAGACTAGCTTATACCCGGCGCGCTTCGCTGCGCTCAGCGCTTATCCCCTAAAAGAGGGCGTAGCTTTAGTGAAGCCATGCTTTTATAGTAAGTTCTTACCGAGTTTTATTAATGTGTGACTTATTTCGAAAGCTATACCGAAAATTTTGGGTGCGGAAAAAGTACCACGCCCCTCGTCCAACACCCATAAAATGTTACCTGTGCAACGGCATGTGTAAATTGAGGTCGAATACTGAATTCCGAGGCTTTGCGACCTATAATTACAAAACTGTTCGAAATCGAAAATTTTAGGTGTATTTACGATCGGCAACAGACTTCACAGGAACCCTCTCAACGCTTTGGTATAAAAATTGGCTTAGCGGTTTCGAAGCCTTTACGTGATATACACATATACCCACATACGTATATACATTAAGTCGCCTCACGCTCTTTAGAAAAAAATTTGTTCAGCCTCGTTCTTCAAAATAATCCATGGCTTATGTTTTGATGATCCACAAAATATTGCGACTAAAAATATTGGCTGTTATGGCAGTTAGAAAAAAACAAACGATCAGAAATAAGAGTAATGGAAAAAATTTTGCATCAAAAAGTCTTATATTTCCGTTGGACCAAAGATAATGCGGATTTTTTGGATTGTTTTAACTTTTTTCATATTATTTTCACTAAAATTCAAACGAATCTTTTCCTAAACTAATTTTAGTCAAATAAATTGTACAATGTAAAAAATGTGTACATTTTTTTGTAATTTCATTCAATTTAGCAATTCACTTTACACTTTATTTTATCATCCATAGATAATTTATTTGACTAAAAGTAAAATGGCAAAACAAAAAAAAAATTTAATTTGCATTTTAGTGAAAATAATACAAAAAAAAAAAAGTTAAAAAATTTAAATTTATAGAGTAGAGTAAAAATTTAAAATTTATTAGTGCAGATTGGAAGAACTTTTTAATTACTATTATTTCTGACCGTTTGTTATTTTTAACTACCGCGCCAGTAAATATTTTTATAAAAAACTCGATTTTTACAGAATATTTCAAACCATTCCGTGGCATACTGGTTGACGTGCGAGGCTTGTATACCATAGAACCCAGGTTCGAATTCTATCTGACACAGAAAGTTTTTTCAATTGAATTAATTTTTCTGTTCGGCCGCCATCTCTATGCAGACAATGGCAAACCTCAGAGAGTAAAAACTGGCATTAAAAGCTTCTTGAGAACATAAGCCGTTCGGAGTCGGCATAAGCCTTGTAGATCCAGTTCTCGATCATTTGTGTTCAAACATTTCACAACACGCACGCATAAGAAGCTCGGTCAAAGTCTGAAATGGCCATTTCCTTTTTGTTTTTTTTTTTTTTTTATTTCAAACCATTCCAGCTCACGGATGACTATCGCTACAGTCGAAATATTTGGGGAATCATCATAACAAAAAGCATTATTTTGAGGAACCGACCCGAACACCTTTTTTTGTGAGCAGCCTTAGTATACATACATACATTTTTTACAGATAGATAGATGAGCAGAAAAAGTAGGTATGGCAACATTTATATATAAAGTGACCGCCACTTGGTCCCATTGCACCTATATACCAAGTTCCACTATCAAAACGCGTACAGCTCAGAAATTACAATGATTTTTGAAAAGTCGTCTTAAATAAAGTGTGACACGCCCATTTTTTAAGAGTTCTAGCAGTATCCATATGAACTAATCTACCAAGTTTTAGTCTTTTACTGTAAAAAAAGTCTGATATATATCCTTTTTATGGATTTGTGGGCATTGAAAGTAGGCGTGGCAACATTTATATATAAAGTGAACGCCAATTTGACCCATAGCACCTACATACCAAGTTTGTCTATCAAAACGTTCACATCTCAGGAATTAAAATTATTTCTAACCGATAGCCCAGGCAGCTAACTTAGTTATAATTTTTAAATTGTAATGAACTATAGTACATTAATACATAAGTAAATAAATAAATTAAATAAAATTATTTCTGAAAAGTGGGCACAGATATAGTCCTACCATGCACAATTTTTGCAAAGCTGTCGAGAGTAAGCGTATGAAATTAATAACCATATTTTAGTATTTAACGATGAGAATCGTCTGATTTATAGAAGTTCTATTAATTTGTGGGTAAAAAGAAACCAAGTGGCGGCCGTGGCGTAGCGGGTAGAGTGTGTGGCCCATACGCGAGGGAACCCTGGTCCGAATCCCACCTGACACGGAAAGTTTTTCGATTGAATTAATTTTTCTGTTTGGCCGTCATCTCTCTGCAGACAATGGCAAACCTCAGAGAATAAAAACTGCCATGAAAAGTTTCTTGAGAACGTAAGCCGTTCGGAGTCGGCATAAAACATGTAGGTCCAGTTCTCGATCAATTGTGTTCAAACATTCCACAACACTCACAACACAATTGATCATAAGAAGCTCGGTCAAAGTACTTTCAAGGACTGAAATTGGCCATTTCGTTTTGTTTTTTTTGTGGGTGGTACAAGTGGGCGTGGCAAATTATATATATATATATTGACTGCCACTTAGAGCACCTGCATATCAAGTGTTACTATCAAACGTGTGCAACTCAGGAATAAGCATGATTTCGAAAAAGTTGGCGTAGATATGGTGCGACTACGCCCATTTTTAAACAGTTGCCGACAGTGACCATATGAACTAAATTACCAAATCTTAGTCTTCTACGGCAAAAGCCGTCTGATATAAAGCATTTTTACTGATTTGTGGGCGGTAAAAGTAGGCGTGACAACGTTTATATTTACAAAGTGACTGCCACTTGCACCCTTAGCACCTGCATACGAAGATTGGCTATGCAGGCTAAAGTGGGCGTAGATATAGTGCGGCCATGCCCATTTTTTATACATTGACCGACAGTAACCATATGAACTAAATTACCAAATCTTAGTCATCTACGGCAAGAGCCGTCTGATAAAAACCATTCTTACTGATTTGTGGGCGGTAAAAGGGGGGCGTGACAACATTTTTATTTACATAATGACTGCCAGTTGCACCCAGAGCACCTGCATACCAAGATTGGCTATGAAAACGTGTACAACTCAGGAATAAGCATGATTTCGATAAAGTGGGCGTAGATATAGTGCGGCCATGCCCATTTTTTATACATTGGCCGACAGTAACCATACGATCTAAATTACCAAATCGTAGTCTTCTACGGCAAAATCCGTCTGATATAAAGCATTTTTACTGATTTGTGGGCGGTAAAAGTGGGCGTGACAACGTTTATATTTACATAGTGACTGCCACTTAGATCCATAGCACTTGCATACTAAGATTCACTATCAAAACGTGTACAACTCAAGAATAAGCATGATTCCGATAAAGTGGGCGTAGATATAGTTCGGTCACGCCCATTTTTTGTATATTGGCGGATAGTAGTCATATAAACTAAATTATCAAATCTTAGCCTTCTATGGCAAAAACCGTCTGATATAAAGCATTTTTACTTATTTGTGGGCGGTAAAAGTGGGCGTTACAACGTTTATATTTACATAGTGACTGCCACTTGTATGCATAGCACCTGCATATCAAGATTCACTATCAAAACTTGAACATTTTAGGAATTAAAATAATTGCTGAAAAGTGGGCGTAAATATAGTGTGACCACGCCCATTTCTTGTACAGTCACCGAAAGTAACCATCTGAACAAAATAACCAAATTTAAGTTTTATATGATTAAAACCGTCTGATATATAGCAATTTTTTTGGTGTGTGGGCGATAGAGCCAATTTGGGTTGTATGGGAGGTACCACGCCCCCTTGCCCAATCAATACCAAACTTCACAGGAACACTTCCCGAATGTTGCTTCAGTATCCCTCAAAATTTCATAGAGTTTGGTTCGGTGGTTTTGGAGTCTATACGTGATATACACACATATCCACATACCCACATACCCACATACATACATTCATTTTTATATATATAGAAGACTAGCTTATACCCGGCGCGCTTCGCTGCGCTCAGCGCTTATTCCCTAAAAGAGGGCGTAGCTTCAGTGAAGCCATGCTTTTATAGTAAGTTCGAAGAGGGCGTAGCTTCAGTGAAGCCATGCTTTTATAGTAAGTTCGTACCGAGTTTCATTGATGTGTGACTTATTTCGAAAGCTATACCGAAAATTTTGGGTGCGGAATAAGACCGCGCCCCTCGCCCCTCGCCCCACGCCCCACGCCCCTCGCCCAACACCCATAATATGTTACCTGTGGAACGGCATGTGTAAATTGAGGTCGAATACTAAATTCCTAGGCTGTGCGACCTATAATTCCAAAACTGTTTGATATCGAACATTTTAGGTGTATGTAAGGTGCCTTTTACGATCGGCACCAGACTTCACAGGAACTCTCTCAAGGCTTTGGTATAAAAATTGGCTTAGCGGTTTCGAACTCTTTACGTGATATACATATATACCCACACACGTATATACATTCAGTCGCCTCACGCTCTTTAGGAAAAAAAATTGTTCAGTCCGGTTCTTCAAAATAAACCATGGCGTATGTTATGATGATCCCCAAAATATTTCGACGAAAAATATTGGCTGCTATGGTAGTTAAAAAAAAACGGTCAGAAATAAGAGTTATGATAAAGTTCTTTTGCATCAAAAAATCTTACATTTTTCCCGTTGGACCAAAGATAATGCGGATTTTTATGGATTGTTTTAACTTTTTCCACATTATTTTCACTAAAATTCAAACGAATTTTTTTCTATACTACTTTAAGTCAAATAAATTGTAAAATGTAAAAAATGTGTAAATTTTTTTGTAATTTCATTCAATTTAGTTCTTCACTTTACACTATATTTTATCATCAATAGATAATTTATTTGACTAAAAGTAACATGGCAAAACAAAAAAAAAATTGATTTGAATTTTAGTGAAAGTAATTTAAAAAAAAGTTAAAAAAGTAATGAAAATCTGCATTATCTCTCGTCCGACTGTAAAAATTTAAAATTTATTGGTGCAGATTGGAAGAACTTTTTCATTACTATTATTTCTGACCGTTTGTTATTTTTAACTAACACACCATTAAATATTTTTATAAAAAACTCGATTTTTAGAGCATATTTCAAACCATTGCGTGGCATACTGGTTGAGGTGCGTGGCTTGAATGCCATAGAACCCAGGTTCGAATACCACCTGACATAGGAAGTTTTTTCAATTAAATTAATTTTTCTGTTCGGCCGTCATCTCTATGCAGACAATGGCAAACCTCAGAGAGTAAAAACTGGCATAAAAAGCTTCTTGAGAACATAAGCCGTTCGGAGTCGGCATAAAACTTGTAGATTCAGTTCTCGATCATTTGTGTTCAAACGGTCGAAGTATTTTCAAGGGCTGAAATGGCCATTTCGTTTTTGTTTTTTTTTTTCTTTTTTATTTCAAACTATTCCAGCTCACGGATGGCTATTCCTACAGTCGAAATATTTGGGTAATCATCATAACATTAAGCATTATTTTCAGGAACCGACTTGTTCACCTTTTTTTTTGTGAGGAGCCTTATTATACATACATACATTTTTTACAGATAGATAGATGAGCAGAAAAAGTAGTCATGGCAACATTTATATATATAGTGACCTCCACTTGGTCCCATTGCACCTACATACCAAGTTTCACTATCAAAACACGTACAGCTCAGAAATTAGAATGATTTTTGAAAAGTCGTCGTAAATAACGTGCGAAACGCCCATTTTTTAAGGGTTCTGGCAGTAACCATATGAACTAATCTACCAAATTTTAGTCTTTTACTCTAAAAAAAGTCTGATATACATCCTTTTTATAGATTTGTGGGCGTTAAAAGTAGGCGTGTCAACATTTATATATAAAGTGAACGCCAATTTGACCCATAGCACCTACATACCATGTTTGTCTATCAAAACGTTCACATCTCAGGAATTAAAATTATTTCTAACCGATAGCCCTGGCAGCTAGTGCTGACTTAGTTATAATTTTTAAATTGTAATTAACTATAGTACAATTAAAAAATAAGTAAATAAATAAATTCAATAAAATTATTTCTGAAGAGTGGGCACAGATATAGTGCTACCATGCACATTTTTTGCAAAGCTGTCGAGAGTAAGCGTATGAACTTAATTACCAAATTTTAGTATTTAACGATGATAATCGTCTGATTTAAAGAAGTTCTATTAATTTGTGGGTCAAAAAAAAACCAAGTGGCGGCCGTGGCGTAGTGGGTAGAGTGTGTGGCCCATACGCGAGAACACCCTGGTCCGAATCCCACCTGACACGGAAAGTTTTTCAATTGAATTAATTTTTCTGTTCGGCCGTCACCTCTCTGCAGACAATGACAAACCTCAGAGAATAAAAACTGCCATGAAAAGCTTCTTGAGAACATAAGCCGTTCGGAGTCGACATAAAACATGTAGGTCCAGTTCTCGATCATTTGTGTTCAAACATTCCACAACACTCACAACACAATTGATCATAAGAAGCTCGGTCAAAGTGCTTTCAAGGGCTGAAATTGACCATTTCGTTTTGTTTTTTTTTGTGGGTGGTACAAGTGGGCGTGGAAAATTTTATATATATACATTGACTGCCACTTAGAGCACCTGCATATCAAGTGCTACTATCAAACTTGTGCAGTCAGGAATAAGCATGATTTCGAAAAAGTGGGCGTAGATATGGTGCGACCACGGCCCTTTTTAAGCAGTTGCCGAGAGTGACCATATGAACTAAATTACCAAATCTTAGTCTTCTACGGCAAAATCCGTCTGATATAAACCATTTTTACTGATTTGTGGGCGGTAAAAGTGGGCGTGACAACATTTATATTTACATAGTGACTGCCACTTGGACCTATAAGACCGGCATACCAAGATTCACTATCAAAACGTGTACAACTCAGGAATAAGCATGCTTTTGATAAAGTGTGCGTAGATATAGTGCGGCCATGCCCATTTTTTGTACATTGGCCGACAGTAACCATACGAACTAAATTACCAAATCTTAGTCTTCTACGGCAAAATCCGTCTGATATAAAGCAGTTTTACTAATTTGGGGGCGGTAAAAGTGGGTGTGAAAACCTTTCTATTTACATAGTGCCTGCCACTGGTACCTTTAGAACCTGCATACCAAGATTCACTATCAAAACGTGTACAACTCAGGAATAAGCATGATTCCGATAAAGGGGGCGTTGATATAGTGCGGGCACGCCCATTTTTTGTATATTGGCCGAGAGTAACCATACGAACTAAATTACCAAATCTTAGTCTTCTACGGCAAAATCCGTCTGATATAAAGCATTTTTACTAATTTGGGGGCGGTAAAAGTTGGTGTGAAAACCTTTCTATTCACATAGTGCCTGTCACTGGTACCTTTAGAACCTGCATACCAAGATTCACTTTCAAAACGTGTACAACTCAGGAATAAGCATGATTCCGATAAAGTGGGTGTATATATAGTGCGGGCACGCCCATTTTTTGTATATTGGCCGAGAGTAGCCGCACGAACTTAATTACCAAATCTTAGTCTTCTACGGCAAAAGCCGTCTGATATAAAGCATTTTTACTTATTTGTGGGCGGTAAAAGTGGGCGTGAAAACATTTCTATTTACATAGTGCCTGCCACTTGGACCTTTAGAACCTGCATACCAAGATTCACTATCAAAACGTGTACAACTCATGAATAAGCATGATTCCGATAAAGTGGGCGTATATATAGTGCGTGCACTCCCATTTTTTGTATATTGGCCGACAGTAACCATACGAACTAAATTACCAAATCTTAGTCTTCTACGGCAAAAGCCGTCTGATATAAAGCATTTTTACTTATTTGTGGGCTGTAAAAGTGGGCGTGACAACGTTTATATTTACATAGTGACTGCCACGTGTATGCATAGTACCTGCATATCAAGATTCACTGTCAAAACTTGAAAATATCAGGAATTAAAATTAGTGCTGAAAAGTGGGCGTATATATAGTGTGACCACGCCCATTTATTGTATAGTCACCGAAAGTAACCATCTGAACAAAATTACCAAATTTAAGTTTTATATGATTAAAACCGTCTGATATATAGCAATTTTTTTGGTTTGTGGGCGATAGAGCCAATTTGGGTTGTATGGGAGGTACCACGCCCCCTTGCCCAATCAACACCAAACTTCACAGGAACACTTCCCGAATGTTGCTTCAGTATCCCTAAAAATTTCATAAACTTTGGTTCGGTGGTTTTGGAGTCTATACGTGATATACACACATATCCACATACCCACATACCCACATACCCACATACCCACATACATACATTCATTTTTATATATATAGACTAGCTTATACCCGGCGCGCTTCGCTGCGCTCAGCGCTTATCCCCTAAAAGAGGGCGTAGCTTTAGTGAAGCCATGCTTTTATAGTAAGTTCTTACCGAGTTTTATTAATGTGTGACTTATTTCGAAAGCTATACCGAAAATTTTGGGTGCGGAAAAAGTACCACGCCCCTCGTCCAACACCCATAAAATGTTACCTGTGCAACAGCATGTGTATATTGAGGTCGAATACTGAATTCCGAGGCTTTGCGACCTATAATTACAAAACTGTTCGAAATCGAAAATTTTAGGTGTATTTACGATCGGCAACAGACTTCACAGGAACCCTCTCAACGCTTTGGTATAAAAATTGGCTTAGCGGTTTCGAAGCCTTTACGTGATATACACATATACCCACATACGTATATACATTAAGTCGCCTCACGCTCTTTAGAAAAAAATTTGTTCAGTCTCGTTCTTCAAAATAATCCATGGCTTATGTTTTGATGATCCACAAAATATTGCGACTAAAAATATTGGCTGGTATGGCAGTTAGAAAAAAACAAACGGTCAGAAATAAGAGTAATGGAAAAAATGTTGCATCAAAAAATCTTATATTTCCGTTGGACCAAAGATAATGCGGATTTTTTGGATTGTTTTAACTTTTTTCATATTATATTCACTAAAATTCAAACGAATCTTTTCCTAAACTAATTTTAGTCAAATAAATTGTACAATGTAAAAAATGTGTACATTTTTTTGTAATTTCATTTAATTTAGCAATTCACTTTACACTTTATTTTATAATTTATTTATTTGACTAAAAGTAAAATGGCAAAACAAAAAAAAAATTTAATTTGCATTTTAGTGAAAATAATACAAAAAAAAAAGTTAAAAAATTTAAATTTATAGAGTAGAGTAAAAATTTAAAATTTATTAGTGCAGATTGGAAGAACTTTTTAATTACTATTATTTCTGACCGTTTGTTATTTTTAACTACCGCGCCAGTAAATATTTTTATAAAAAACTCGATTTTTACAGAATATTTCAAACCATTCCGTGGCATACTGGTTGACGTGCGAGGCTTGTTTACCATAGAACCCAGGTTCGAATTCTATCTGACACAGAAAGTTTTTTCAATTGAATTAATTTTTCTGTTCGGCCGCCATCTCTATGCAGACAATGGCAAGCCTCAGAGAGTAAAAACTGGCGTGAAAAGCTTCTTGATAACATAAGCAGTTCGGAGTCGGCATAAGCCTTGTAGATCCAGTTCTCGATCATTTGTGTTCAAACATTTCACAACACGCACGCATAAGATGCTCGGTCAAAATCTGAAATGGCCATTTTGTTCCTTTTTGTTTTTTTTTTTTTTATTTCAAACCATTCCAGCTCACGGATGACTATCGCTACAGTCGAAATATTTGGGGAATCATCATAACATAAAGCATTATTTTGAGGAACCGACCCGAACACCTTTTTTTTTTGTGAGCAGCCTTAGTATACATACATACATTTTATACAGATAGATAGATGAGCAGAAAAAGTAGGTATGGCAACATTTATATATAAAGAGACCGCCACTTGGTCCCATTGCACCTATATACCAAGTTCCACTATCAAAACGCGTACAGCTCAGAAATTACAATGATTTTTGAAAAGTCGTCTTAAATAAAGTGTGACACGCCCATTTTTTAAGAGTTCTGGCAGTATCCATATGAACTAATCTACCAAGTTTTAGTCTTTTACTGTAAAAAAAGTCTGATATATATCCTTTTTATGGATTTGTGGGCATTGAAAGTAGGCGTGGCAACATTTATATATAAAGTGAACGCCAATTTGACCCATAGCACCTACATACCAAGTTTGTCTATCAAAACGTTCACATCTCAGGAATTAAAATTATTTCTAACCGATAGCCCAGGCAGCTAACTTAGTTATAATTTTTAAATTGTAATGAACTATAGTACATTAATACATAAGTAAATAAATAAATTAAATAAAATTATTTCTGAAAAGTGGGCACAGATATAGTCCTACCATGCACAATTTTTGCAAAGCTGTCGAGAGTAAGCGTATGAAATGAATAACCATATTTTAGTATTTAACGATGAGAATCGTCTGATTTATAGAAGTTCTATTAATTTGTGGGTAAAAAGAAACCAAGTGGCGGCCGTGGCGTAGCGGGTAGAGTGTGTGGCCCATACGCGAGGGAACCCTGGTCCGAATCCCACCTGACACGGAAAGTTTTTCGATTGAATTAATTTTTCTGTTCGGCCGTCATCTCTCTGCAGACAATGGCAAACCTCAGAGAATAAAAACTGCCATGAAAAGCTTCTTGAGAACGTAAGCCGTTCGGAGTCGGCATAAAACATGTAGGTCCAGTTCTCGATCAATTGTGTTCAAACATTCCACAACACTCACAACACAATTGATCATAAGAAGCTCGGTCAAAGTACTTTCAAGGACTGAAATTGGCCATTTCGTTTTGTTTTTTTTTGTGGGTGGTACAAGTGGGCGTGGCAAATTTTATATATATATATTGACTGCCACTTAGAGCACCTGCATATCAAGTGTTACTATCAAACGTGTGCAACTCAGGAATAAGCATGATTTTGAAAAAGTTGGCGTAGATATGGTGCGACTACGCCCATTTTTAAACAGTTGCCGACAGTGACCATATGAACTAAATTACCAAATCTTAGTCTTCTACGGCAAAAGCCGTCTGATATAAAGCATTTTTACTGATTTGTGGGCGGTAAAAGGGGGCGTGACAACATTTTTATTTACATAATGACTGCCAGTTGCACCCAGAGCACCTGCGTACCAAGATTGGCTATGAAAACGTGTACAACTCAGGAATAAGCATGATTTCGATAAAGTGGGCGTAGATATAGTGCGGCCATGCCCATTTCTTATACATTGGCCGACAGTAACCATACGATCTAAATTACCAAATCGTAGTCTTCTACGGCAAAATCCGTCTGATATAAAGCATTTTTACTGATTTGTGGGCGGTAAAAGTGGGCGTGACAACGTTTATATTTACATAGTGACTGCCACTTAGATCCATAGCACTTGCATACTAAGATTCACTATCAAAACGTGTACAATTCAAGAATAAGCATGATTCCGATAAAGTGGGCGTAGATATAGTTCGGCCACGCCCATTTTTTGTATATTGGCGGAGAGTAATCATATAAACTAAATTATCAAATCTTAGCCTTCTATGGCAAGAGCCGTCTGATATAAAGCATTTTTACTTATTTGTGGGCGGTAAAAGTGGGCGTGACAATGTTTATATTTACATAGTGACTGCCACTTGTATGCATACCACCTGCATATCAAGATTCACTATCAAAACTTGAACATTTTAGGAATTAAAATAATTGCTGAAAAGTGGGCGTAGATATAGTGTGACCACGCCCATTTCTTGTACAGTCACCGAAAGTAACCATCTGAACAAAATAACCAAATTTAAGTTTTATATGATTAAAACCGTCTGATATATAGCAATTTTTTTGGTTTGTGGGCGATAGACCCAATTTGGGTTGTATGGGAGGTACCACGCCCCCTTGCCCAATCAACACCAAACTTCACAGGAACACTTCCCGAATGTTGCTTCAGTATCCCTCAAAATTTCATAGAGTTTGGTTCGGTGGTTTTGGAGTCTATACGTGATATACACACATATCCACATACCCACATACCCACATACATACATTCATTTTTATATATATAGATTACCATTCCGTGGTATCATTGGAAAGGTACTGAATGCTGCTTTTCATTTCTGTCGTTAATTAACCCTTATAAGCACTTTTATAAAAATGCATTTTTTATCAACATGATAAAAAATTTGTGGTTATTTATTAAGTCGCTAATTAAAAGATAAAAAAAAACAATTTAGAGTTTTATCTAAGAAATAATTTTTTTTTTATTCCAAATCTTTTCGTGATTCAATTTTACAGTAACGCTTGCGCGATTGAATCTTGTTTGCAATATGTGCAGGTCTGTTCTTATCAATTACCGAAACGCAGGATTGGCTTACCACATGTACAAAACGTTCCGTATTTTGTGAATGACATGGAAATTCTGAAAATTGTTTGTTAAGAAAAGCATAACAATTATTTTAAAAACTTTTCATTACCAGGAATTTTTACAATTTCATTGGAGTCGTGTAGTTCTAATAAGTATTGTTGAGTATAGAACTGGATGCATGGCAGTTCTGTATTAGCTCTTAATTCATTCCAATCTATCATATTTTTATAGAAATCACAATTGAATTGTATCTTGGGGACATTAAATTGGCGAATTCCTTGTGTGTCATGAGCACGCGATTGTAAAATAATATCGTAGGCTTCCTTTCGTGTCGCCTTGCTCTCATCTGTAACCATTGCCAGTAAAATATTTTCTGGGTGAGCAAAAAACCCATTAATTTGAACAGAGCGTTGTACAATAAATTGCATATCTGCCGGTAATTCGCGCGTCCACTCAATGTATTTAAACAAGTGGCGGCTGCCATGAATGGCTTTTGGTTGGCTTTTTATTAAATTTTGAAGTTTTTTGCGGATCGCAGTCTTCGATATAACCGGAATTTCTGCTCTTTTCCAAATTTTGCTTAAATCATTTAGCATGTTTTGATGATAATTAGATAGCCCGTAAGACCGATTATTATTTTTTTCGCGCAAAAATAATAAATGTTTTATTACATCACTTTTTGTTGGCAATTGATTTTTATTTAACTCGCGAGAAACGAAAAGCATTTTTTTTATGAATAACTTGAACAATTAAGCGATCACAATTCAAAAACTCACATTTATATAATATAATATAACTCATTGTCAAACCTAAAAGTCATGTAAAAGTCATGAGTGACTACTTATAAGAACTGTGGTAAAATTTACTCTTAGCTGTTTTGTCTAAGTACAATAAAGTATTTTCCTATACTTTATTCCAAAGTCCATTTAAAAAATGCATTCTTTATCTACATGATTTAATTTTATTTCTCTTATATTTGAACAAATTCAGGAATTGAGGCAAAGGCCATCACAAAAAAATAAAAATAAAATAAAATGCATTTTTATAAAAGTGCTTATAAGGGTTAATTAACGACAGAAATGAAAAGCAGCATTCAGTACCTTTCCAATGATACCACGGAATGGTAAATCAGGCTATAAATGGGGAAGTTATATATATTTTTATAAAAACTGCATTAAAAAAAATTGAAAAAATCACTGCAAATAACTCAATAACTAAGTGTGTGGGCAGATTTAAAACAAAATAAAAAAACAAAACTATGTAATTCATCGATTTACACTATTTGTGACAATTTTTTTGACCGAAGGTAGTGTGGTATAAATAGTATTAATCAAAAACGCGATTTTTAGAGGTTATTTCAAACCATTCCAGCTCACGAACGGCTAAAGCTAGAGTTGCAATATTTTGGGAATCATCATAAAATAAACCAAAGTTTGTTTTCAGGAGGTGACCCGGACCACTTTTTTTTTTGAGGCGCCTTAATATATATATATAAAATTTGCCACGCCCACTTGTACCACCCACAAAAAAAACAAAACGAAATGGCCAATTTCAGTCCTTGAAAGTACTTTGAGCGAGCTTCTTATGATCAATTGTGTTGTGAGTGTTGTGGAATGTTTGAACACAATTGATCGAGAACTGGACCTACATGTTTTATGCCGACTCCGAACGGCTTACGTTCTCAAGAAGCTTTTCATGGCAGTTTTTATTCTCTGAGGTTTGCCATTGTCTGCAGAGAGATGACTGCCGAACAGAAAAATTAATTCAATCGAAAAACTTTCCGTGTCAGGTGGGATTCGGACCAGGGTTCCCTCGCGTATGGGCCACACACTCTACCCTCTACGCCACGGCCGCCACTTGGTTTCTTTTTACCCACAAATTAATAGAACTTCTATAAATCACACGATTCTCATCGTTAAATACTAAAATATGGTTATTAATTTCATACGCTTACTCTCGACAGCTTTGCAAAAATTGTGCATGGTAGGACTATATCTGTGCCCACTTTTCAGAAATATTTTTATTTAATTTATTTATTTACTTATGTATTAATGTACTACAGTTCATTACAATTTAAAAATTATAACTAAGTTAGCTGCCTGGGCTATCGGTTAGAAATAATTTTAATTCCTGAGATGTGAACGTTTTGATAGACAAACTTGGTATGTAGGTGCTATGGGTCAAATTGGCGTTCACTTTATAAATAAATGTTGCCACGCCTACTTTCAATGCCCACAAATCCATAAAAAGGATATATATCAGACTTTTTTTACAGTAAAAGACTAAAACTTGGTAGATTAGTTCATATGGATACTGCCAGAACTCTTAAAAAATGGGCGTGTCACACTTTATTTAAGACGACTTTTCAAAAATCATTGTAATTTCTGAGCTGTACGCGTTTTGATAGTGGAACTTGGTATATAGGTGCAATGGGACCAAGTGGCGGTCACTTTATATATAAATGTTGCCATACCTACTTTTTCTGCTCATCTATCTATCTGTAAAAAATGTATGTATGTATACTAAGGCTGCTCACAAAAAAAAGGTGTTCGGGTCGGTTCCTCAAAATAATGCTTTATGTTATGATGATTCCCCAAGTATTTCGACTGTAGCGATAGTCATCCGTGAGCTGGAATGGTTTGAAATAAAAAAAAAAAAAAAAACAAAAAGGAACAAAATGGCCATTTCAGACTTTGACCGAGCTTCTTATGCGTGCGTGTTGTGAAATGTTTGAACACAAATGATCGAGAACTGGATCTACAAGGCTTATGCCGACTCCGAACGGTTTATGCTCTCAAGAAGCTTTTCATGACAGTTTTTACAGTCTGAGGTTTGCCATTGTCTGCATAGAGATGGCGGCCGAAGAGAAAAATTAATTCAATTGAAAAAACTTTCTGTGTCAGATAGAATTCGAACCTGGGTTCTATGGTATACAAGCCTCGCACGTCAACCAGTATGCCACGGAATGGTTTGAAATATTCTGTAAAAATCGAGTTTTGTATAAAAATATTTACTGGTGCGGTAGTTAAAAATTAAATAAGTTAAATTAGTTAAAAGTTAAAAACATTTTTTACATTGTACAATTTATTTGACTAAAATTAGTTTAGGAAAAGATTCGTTTGAATTTTAGTGAAAATAGTATGAAAAAAGTTAAAACAATCCAAAAAATCCGCATTATCTTTGGTCCAACGGAAATATAAGATTTTTTGATGCAAAATTTTTTCCATTACTCTTATTTCTGACCGTTTGTTTTTTTCTAACTGCCATACCAGCCAATATTTTTAGTCGCAATATTTTGTGGATCATCAAAACATAAGCCATGGATTATTTTGAAGAACGAGACTGAACAAATTTTTTTCTAAAGAGCGTGAGGCGACTTAATGTATATACGTATGTGGGTATATGTGTATATCACGTAAAGGCTTCGAAACCGCTAAGCCAATTTTTATACCAAAGCGTTGAGAGGGTTCCTGTGAAGTCTGTTGCCGATCGTAAATACACCTAAGCTCACGAACGGCTAAAGCTAGAGTTGCAATATTTTGGGAATCATCATTAAATAAACCAAAGTTTGTTTTCAGGAGGTGACCCGGACCACTTTTTTTTTTGAGGCGCCTTAATATATATATATAAAATTTGCCACGCCCACTTGTACCACCCACAAAAAAAACAAAACGAAATGGCCAATTTCAGTCCTTGAAAGTACTTTGAGCGAGCTTCTTATGATCAATTGTGTTGTGAGTGTTATACAAGCCTCGCACGTCAACCAGTATGCCACGGAATGGTTTGAAATATTCTGTAAAAATCGAGTTTTTTATAAAAATATTTACTGGTGCGGTAGTTAAAAATAACAAACGGTCAGAAATAATAGTAATTAAAAAGTTCTTCCAATCTGCACTAATAAATTTTAAATTTTTACTCTACTCTATAAATTTAAATTTTTTAACTTTTTTTTTTTTTGTATTATTTTCACTAAAATGCAAATTAAATTTTTTTTTTGTTTTGCCATTTTACTTTTAGTCAAATAAATTATCTATGGATGATAAAATAAAGTGTAAAGTGAATTGCTAAATTGAATGAAATTACAAAAAAATGTACACATTTTTTACATTGTACAATTTATTTGACTAAAATTAGTTTAGGAAAAGATTCGTTTGAATTTTAGTGAAAACAATATGAAAAAAGTTAAAACAATCCAAAAAATCCGCATTATCTTTGGTCCAACGGAAATATAAGACTTTTTGATGCAAAATTTTTTCCATTACTCTTATTTCTGATCGTTTGTTTTTTTCTAACTGCCATACCAGCCAATATTTTTAGTCGCAATATTTTGTGGATCATCAAAACATAAGCCATGGATTATTTTGAAGAACGAGACTGAACAAATTTTTTTCTAAAGAGCGTGAGGCGACTTAATGTATATACGTATGTGGGTATATGTGTATATCACGTAAAGGCTTCGAAACCGCTAAGCCAATTTTTATACCAAAGCGTTGAGAGGGTTCCTGTGAAGTCTGTTGCCGATCGTAAATACACCTAAAATTTTCGATTTCGAACAGTTTTGTAATTATAGGTCGCAAAGCCTCGGAATTCAGTATTCGACCTCAATTTACACATGCCGTTGCACAGGTCACATTTTATGGGTGTTGGACGAGGGGCGTGGTACTTTTTCCGCACCCAAAATTTTCGGTATAGCTTTCGAAATAAGTCACACATTAATAAAACTCGGTAAGAACTTACTATAAAAGCATGGCTTCACTAAAGCTACGCCCTCTTTTAGGGGATAAGCGCTGAGCGCAGCGAAGCGCGCCGGGTATAAGCTAGTCTATATATATAAAAATGAATGTATGTATGTGGGTATGTGGGTATGTGGGTATGTGGGTATGTGGATATGTGTGTATATCACGTATAGACTCCAAAACCAACGAACCAAACTCTATGAAATTTTGAGGGATACTGAAGCAATATTCGGGAAGTGTTCCTATGAAGTTTGGTGTTGATTGGGCAAGGGGGCGTGGTACCTCCTATACAACCCAAATTGGCTCTATCGCCCACAAACCAAAAAAATTGCTATATATCAGACGGTTTTAATCATATAAAACTTAAATTGGTTATTTTGTTCAGATGGTTACTTTCGGTGACTGTACAAGAAATGGGCGTGGTCACACTATATCTACGCCCACTTTTCAGCAATTATTTTAATTCCTAAAATGTTCAAGTTTTGATAGTGAATCTTGATATGCAGGTGCTATGCATACAAGTGGCAGTCACTATGTAAATATAAACGTTGTCACGCCCACTTTTACCGCCCACAAATAAGTAAAAATGCTTTATATCAGACGGCTCTTGCCATAGAAGGCTAAGATTTGATAATTTAGTTTATATGATTACTATCCGCCAATATACAAAAAATGGGCGTGGCCGAACTATATCTACGCCCACTTTATCGGAATCATGCTTATTCTTGAGTTGTACACGTTTTGATAGTGAATCTTAGTATGCAAGTGCTATGGATCTAAGTGGCAGTCACTATGTAAATATAAACGTTGTCACGCCCACTTTTATCGCCCACAAATCAGTAAAAATGCTTTATATCAGACGGATTTTGCCGTAGAAGACTACGATTTGGTAATTTAGATCGTAAATAAAAATGTTGTCACGCCACCTTTTACCGCCCACAAATCAGTAAAAATGGTTTATATCAGACGGCTCTTGCCGTAGATGACTAAGATTTGGTAATTTAGTTCATATGGTTACTGTCGGTCAATGTATAAAAAATGGGCATGGCCGCACTATATCTACGCCCACTTTAACCTGCATAGCCAATCTTCGTATGCAGGTGCTAAGGGTGCAAGTGGCAGTCACTTTGTAAATATAAACGTTGTCACGCCTACTTTTACCGCCCACAAATCAGTAAAAAGGCTTTATATCAGACGGATTTTGCCGTAGAAGACTAAGATTTGGTAATTTAGTTCATATGGTCACTGTCGGTAACTGTTTAAAAATGGGCGTAGTCGCACCATATCTACGCCAACTTGTTCGAAATCATGCTTATTCCTGAGTTGCACACGTTTGATAGTAACACTTGATATGCAGGTGCTCTAAGTGGCAGTCAATATATATATATAAAATTTGCCACGCCCACTTGTACCACCCACAAAAAAAAACAAAACGAAATGGTCAATTTCAGCCCTTGAAAGCACTTTGACCAAGCTTCTTATGATCAATTGTGTTGTGAGTGTTGTGGAATGTTTGAACACAAATGATCGAGAACTGGACCTACATGTTTTATGTCGACTCCGAACGGCTTATGTTCTCAAGAAGCTTTTCATGGCAGTTTTTATTCTCTGAGGTTTGCCATTGTCTGCAGAGAGATGATGGCCGAACAGAAAAATTAATTCAATCGAAAAACTTTCCGTGTCAGGTGGGATTCGGACCAGGGTTCCCTCGCGTATGGGCCACACACTCTACCCGCTACGCCACGGCCGCCACTTGGTTTCTTTTTACCCACAAATTAATAGAACTTCTATAAATCAGACGATTCTCATCGTTAAATACTAAAATATGGTTATTAATTTCATACGCTTACTCTCGACAGCTTTGCAAAAATTGTGCATGGTAGGACTATATCTGTGCCCACTTTTCAGAAATAATTTTATTTAATTTATTTATTTACTTATGTATTAATGTACTATAGTTCATTACAATTTAAAAATTATAACTAAGTTAGCTGCCTGGGCTATCGGTTAGAAATAATTTTAATTCCTGAGATGTGAACGTTTTGATAGACAAACTTGGTATGTAGGTGCTATGGGTCAAATTGGCGTTCACTTTATATATAAATGTTGCCACGCCTACTTTCAATGCCCACAAATCCATAAAAAGGATATATATCAGACTTTTTTTACAGTAAAAGACTAAAACTTGGTAGATTAGTTCATATGGATACTGCCAGAACTCTTAAAAAATGGGCGTGTCACACTTTATTTAAGACGACTTTTCAAAAATCATTGTAATTTCTGAGCTGTACGCGTTTTGATAGTGGAACTTGGTATATAGGTGCAATGGGACCAAGTGGCGGTCACTTTATATATAAATGTTGCCATACCTACTTTTTCTGCTCATCTATCTATCTGTAAAAAATGTATGTATGTATACTAAGGCTGCTCACAAAAAAAAGGTGTTCGGGTCGGTTCCTCAAAATAATGCTTTATGTTATGATGATTCCCCAAATATTTCGACTGTAGCGATAGTCATCCGTGAGCTGGAATGGTTTGAAATAAAAAAAAAAAAAAACAAAAAGGAACAAAATGGCCATTTCAGACTTTGACCGAGCTTCTTATGCGTGCGTGTTGTGAAATGTTTGAACACAAATGATCGAGAACTGGATCTACAAGGCTTATGCCGACTCCGAACGGCTTATGTTCTCAAGAAGCTTTTCATGCCAGTTTTTACTCTCTGAGGTTTGCCATTGTCTGCATAGAGATGGCGGCCGAACAGAAAAATTAATTCAATTGAAAAAACTTTCTGTGTCAGATAGAATTCGAACCTGGGTTCTATGGTATACAAGCCTCGCACGTCAACCAGTATGCCACGGAATGGTTTGAAATATTCTGTAAAAATCGAGTTTTTTATAAAAATATTTACTGGCGCGGTAGTTAAAAATAACAAACGGTCAGAAATAATAGTAATTAAAAAGTTCTTCCAATCTGCACTAATAAATTTTAAATTTTTACTCTACTCTATAAATTTAAATTTTTTAACTTGTTTTTTTTTGTATTATTTTCACTAAAATGCAAATTAATTTTTTTTTTTGTTTTGCCATTTTACTTTTAGTCAAATAAATTATCTATGGATGATAAAATAAAGTGTAAAGTGAATTGCTAAATTGAATGAAATTACAAAAAAATTTACACATTTTTTACATTGTACAATTTATTTGACTAAAATTAGTTTAGGAAAAGATTCGTTTGAATTTTAGTGAAAATAATATGAAAAAAGTTAAAACAATCCAAAAAATCCGCATTATCTTTGGTCCAACGGAAATATAAGATTTTTTGATGCAAAATTTTTTCCATTACTCTTATTTCTGACCGTTTGTTTTTTTCTAACTGCCATACCAGCCAATATTTTTAGTCGCAATATTTTGTGGATCATCAAAACATAAGCCATGGATTATTTTGAAGAACGAGACTGAACAAATTTTTTTCTAAAGAGCGTGAGGCGACTTAATGTATATACGTATGTGGGTATATGTGTATATCACGTAAAGGCTTCGAAACCGCTAAGCCAATTTTTATACCAAAGCGTTGAGAGGGTTCCTGTGAAGTCTGTTGCCGATCGTAAATACACCTAAAATTTTCGATTTCGAACAGTTTTGTAATTATAGGTCGCAAAGCCTCGGAATTCAGTATTCGACCTCAATTTACACATGCCGTTGCACAGGTCACATTTTATGGGTGTTGGACGAGGGGCGTGGTACTTTTTCCGCACCCAAAATTTTCGGTATAGCTTTCGAAATAAGTCACACATTAATAAAACTCGGTAAGAACTTACTATAAAAGCATGGCTTCACTAAAGCTACGCCCTCTTTTAGGGGATAAGCGCTGAGCGCAGCGAAGCGCGCTGGTTATAAGCTAGTATTATATAAATGTGAGTTTTTGAATTGTGATCGCTTAATTGTTCAAGTTATTCATAAAAAAAGTGCTTTTCGTTTCTCGCGAGTTAAATAAAAATCAATTGCCAACAAAAAGTGATGTAATAAAACATTTATTATGTTTGCGCGAAAAAAATAATAATCGGTCTTACGGGCTATCTAATTATCATCAAAACATGCTAAATGATTTAAGCAAAATTTGGAAAAGAGCAGAAATTCCGGTTATATCGAAGACTGCGATCCGCAAAAAACTTCAAAATTTAATAAAAAGCCAACCAAAAGCCATTCATGGCAGCCGCCACTTGTTTAAATACATTGAGTGGACGCGCGAATTACCGGCAGATATGCAATTTATTGTACAACGCTCTGTTCAAATTAATGGATTTTTTGCTCACCCAGAAAATATTTTACTGGCAATGGTTACAGATGAGAGCAAGGCGACACGAAAGGAAGCCTACGATATTATTTTACAATCGCGTGCTCATGACACACAAGGAATTCGCCAATTTAATGTCCCCAAGATACAATTCAATTGTGATTCCTATAAAAATATGATAGATTGGAATGAATCAGGAGCTAATACAGAACTGCCATGCATCCAGTTCTATACTCAACAATACTTATTAGAACTACACGACTCCAATGAAATTGTAAAAATTCCTGGTAATGAAAAGTTTTTAAAATAATTGTTATGCTTTTCTTAACAAACAATTTTCAGAATTTCCATGTCATTCACAAAATACGGAACGTTTTGTACATGTGGTAAGCCAATCCTGCGTTTCGGTAATTGATAAGAACAGACCTGCACTTATTGCAAACAAGATTCAATCGCGCAAGCGTTACTGTAAAATTGAATCATGAAAAGATTTGGAATAAAAAAAAAAATATTTCCTTGATAAAACTCTAAATTGTTTTTTTTTTATCTTTTAATTAGCGACTTAATAAATAACCACAAATTTTTTATCATGTTGATAAAAAATGCATTTTTATAAAAGTGCTTATAAGGGTTAATTAACGACAGAAATGAAAAGCAGCATTCAGTACCTTTCCAATGATACCACGGAATGGTAAATCAGGCTATAAATGGGGAAGTTATATATGATTTTATAAAAACTGCATTAAAAAAAAGTTAAAAAATCACTGCAAATAACTCAATAACTAAGTGTGTGGGCAGATTTAAAACAAAATAAAAAAACAAAACTATGTAATTCATCGATTTACACTATTTGTGACAATTTTTTTGACCGAAGGTAGTGTGGTATAAATAGTATTCATCAAAAACGCGATTTTTAGAGGTTATTTCAAACCATTCCAGCTCACGAACGGCTAAAGCTAGAGTTGCAATATTTTGGGAATCATCATAAAATAAACCAAAGTTTGTTTTCAGGAGGTGACCCGGACAACTTTTTTTTCCTCCATACAAGTTGAGGCGCCTTAATATATATTGACTGCCACTTAGAGCACCTGCATATCAAGTGTTACTATCAAACGTGTGCAACTCAGGAATAAGCATGATTTCGAAAAGTTGGCGTAGATATGGTGCGACTACGTCCATTTTTAAACAGTTGCCGACAGTGACCATATGAACTAAATTACCAAATCTTAGTCTTCTACGGCAAAAGCCGTCTGATATAAAGCATTTTTACTGATTTGTGGGCGGTAAAAGTAGGCGTGACAACGTTTATATTTACAAAGTGACTGCCACTTGCACCCTTAGCACCTGCATACGAAGATTGGCTATGCAGGCTAAAGTGGGCGTAGATATAGTGCGGCCATGCCCATTTTTTATAGATTGACCGACAGTAACCATATGAACTAAATTACCAAATCTTAGTCATCTACGGCAAGAGCCGTCTGATATAAACCATTTTTACTGATTTGTGGGCGGTAAAAGGGGGCGTGACAACATTTTTATTTACATAATGACTGCCAGTTGCACCCAGAGCACCTGCATACCAAGATTGGCTATGAAAACGTGTACAACTCAGGAATAAGCATGATTTCGATAAAGTGGGCGTAGATATAGTGCGGCCATGCCCATTTTTTATACATTGGCCGACAGTAACCATACGATCTAAATTACCAAATCGTAGTCTTCTACGGCAAAATCCGTCTGATATAAAGCATTTTTACTGATTTGTGGGCGGTAAAAGTGGGCGTGACAACGTTTATATTTACATAGTGACTGCCACTTAGATCCATAGCACTTGCATACTAAGATTCACTATCAAAACGTGTACAACTCAAGAATAAGCATGATTCCGATAAAGTGGGCGTAGATATAGTTCGGCCACGCCCATTTTTTGTATATTGGCGGATAGTAATCATATAAACTAAATTATCAAATCTTAGCCTTCTATGGCAAGAGCCGTCTGATATAAAGCATTTTTACTTATTTGTGGGCGGTAAAAGTGGGCGTGACAACGTTTATATTTACATAGTGACTGCCACTTGTATGCATAGCACCTGCATATCAAGATTCACTATCAAAACTTGAACATTTTAGGAATTAAAATAATTGCTGAAAAGTGGGCGTAGATATAGTGTGACCACGCCCATTTCTTGTACAGTCACCGAAAGTAACCATCTGAACAAAATAACCAAATTTAAGTTTTATATGATTAAAACCGTCTGATATATAGCAATTTTTTTGGTTTGTGGGCGATAGAGCCAATTTGGGTTGTATGGGAGGTACCACGCCCCCTTGTCCAATCAACACCAAACTTCACAGGAACACTTCCCGAATGTTGCTTCAGTATCCCTCAAAATTTCATAGAGTTTGGTTCGGTGGTTTTGGAGTCTATACGTGATATACACACATATCCTCATACCCACATACCCACATACCCACATACATACATTCATTTTTATATATATAGATAGATAATTTATTTGACTAAAAGTAAAATGGCAAAACAAAAAAAAAAATTAATTTGCATTTTAGTGAAAATAATACAAAAAAAAAAAGTTTAAAAAATTTAAATTTATAGAGTAGAGGTAAAAATTTAAAATTTATTAGTGCAGATTGGAAGAACTTTTTAATTACTATTATTTCTGACCGTTTGTTATTTTTAACTACCGCACCAGTAAATATTTTTATAAAAAACTCGATTTTTACAGAATATTTCAAACCATTCCGTGGCATACTGGTTGACGTGCGAGGCTTGTATACCATAGAACCCAGGTTCGAATTCTATCTGACACAGAAAGTTTTTTCAATTGAATTAATTTTTCTCTTCTGCCGCCATCTCTATGCAGACAATGGCAAACCTCAGACTGTAAAAACTGTCATGAAAAGCTTCTTGAGAGCATAAACCGTTCGGAGTCGGCATAAGCCTTGTAGATCCAGTTCTCGATCATTTGTGTTCAAACATTTCACAACACGCACGCATAAGAAGCTCGGTCAAAGTCTGAAATGGCCATTTTGTTCCTTTTTGTTTTTTTTTTTTTTTTTTATTTCAAACCATTCCAGCTCACGGATGACTATCGCTACAGTCGAAATATTTGGGGAATCATCATAACATAAAGCATTATTTTGAGGAACCGACCCGAACACCTTTTTTTTGTGAGCAGCCTTAGTATACATACATACATTTTTTACAGATAGATAAATGAGCAGAAAAAGTATGTATGGCAACATTTATATATAAAGTGACCGCCATTTGGTCCCATTGCACCTATATACCAAGTTCCACTATCAAAACGCGTACAGCTCAGAAATTACAATGATTTTTGAAAAGTCGTCTTAAATAAAGTGTGACACGCCCATTTTTTAAGAGTTCTGGCAGTATCCATATGAACTAATCTACCAAGTTTTAGTCTTTTACTGTAAAAAAAGTCTGATATATATCCTTTTTATGGATTTGTGGGTATTGAAAGTAGGCGTGGCAACATTTATTTATAAAGTGAACGCCAATTTGACCCATAGCACCTACATACCAAGTTTGTCTATCAAAACGTTCACATCTCAGGAATTAAAATTATTTCTAACCGATAGCCCAGGCAGCTAACTTAGTTATAATTTTTAAATTGTAATGAGCTGTAGTACATTAATACATAAGTAAATAAATAAATTAAATAAAAATATTTCTGAAAAGTGGGCACAGATATAGTCCTACCATGCACAATTTTTGCAAAGCTGTCGAGAGTAAGCGTATGAAATTAATAACCATATTTTAGTATTTAACGATGAGAATCGTCTGATTTATAGAAGTTCTATTAATTTGTGGGTAAAAAGAAACCAAGTGGCGGCCGTGGCGTAGCGGGTAGAGTGTGTGGCCCATACGCGAGGGAACCCTGGTCCGAATCCCACCTGACACGGAAAGTTTTTCGATTGAATTAATTTTTCTGTTCGGCAGTCATCTCTCTGCAGACAATGGCAAACCTCAGAGAATAAAAACTGCCATGAAAAGCTTCTTGAGAACGTAAGCCGTTCGGAGTCGGCATAAAACATGTAGGTCCAGTTCTCGATCAATTGTGTTCAAACATTCCACAACACTCACAACACAATTGATCATAAGAAGCTCGCTCAAAGTACTTTCAAGGACTGAAATTGGCCATTTCGTTTTGTTTTTTTTGTGGGTGGTACAAGTGGGCGTGGCAAATTTTATATATATATATTAAGGCGCCTCAAAAAAAAAGTGGTCCCGGGTCACCTCCTGAAAACAAACTTTGGTTTATTTTATGATGATTCCCAAAATATTGCAACTCTAGCTTTAGCCGTTCGTGAGCTGGAATGGTTTGAAATAACCTCTAAAAATCGCGTTTTTGATTAATACTATTTATACCACACTACCTTCGGTCAAAAAAATTGTCACAAATAGTGTAAATCGATGAATTACATAGTTTTTGTTTTTTTATTTTGTTTTAAATCTGCCCACACACTTAGTTATTGAGTTATTTGCAGTGATTTTTTAAATTTTTTTTAATGCAGTTTTTATAAAAAATATATATAACTTCCCCATTTATAGCCTGACTAGCTTATACCCGGCGCGCTTCGCTGCGCTCAGCGCTTATCCCCTAAAAGAGGGCGTAGCTTTAGTGAAGCCATGCTTTTATAGTAAGTTCTTACCCGAGTTTTTATTAATGTGTGACTTATTCGAAAGCTATACCGAAAATTTTGGGGTGCGGAAAAAGTACCACGCCCCTCGTCCAACACCCATAAAATGTTACCTGTGCAACGGCATGTGTAAATTGAGGTCGAATACTGAATTCCGAGGCTTTGCGACCTATAATTACAAAACTGTTCGAAATCGAAAATTTTAGGTGTATTTACGATCGGCAAACAGACTTCACAGGAACCCTCTCAACGCTTTGGTATAAAAATTGGCTTAGCGGTTTCGAAGCCTTTACGTGATATACACATATACCCACATACGTATATACATTAAGTCGCCTCACGCTCTTTAGAAAAAAATTTGTTCAGTCTCGTTCCTCAAAATAATCCATGGCTTATGTTTTGATGATCCACAAAATATTGCGACTAAAAATATTGGCTGGTATGGCAGTTAGAAAAAAACAAACGGTCAGAAATAAGAGTAATGGAAAAAATTTTGCATCAAAAAATCTTATATTTCCGTTGGACCAAAGATAATGCGGATTTTTTGGATTGTTTTAACTTTTTTCATATTATTTTCACTAAAATTCAAACGAATCTTTTCCTAAACTAATTTTAGTCAAATAAATTGTACAATGTAAAAAATGTTTTTAACTTTTAACTAATTTAACTAATTTAATTTTTAACTACCGCACCAGTAAATATTTTTATACAAAACTCGATTTTTACAGAATATTTCAAACCATTCCGTGGCATACTGGTTGACGTGCGAGGCTTGTATACCATAGAACCCAGGTTCGAATTCTATCTGACACAGAAAGTTTTTTCAATTGAATTAATTTTTCTCTTCGGCCGCCATCTCTATGCAGACAATGGCAAACCTCAGACTGTAAAAACTGTCATGAAAAGCTTCTTGAGAGCATAAACCGTTCGGAGTCGGCATAAGCCTTGTTAGATCCAGTTCTCGATCATTTGTGTTCAAACATTTCACAACACGCACGCATAAGAAGCTCGGTCAAAGTCTGAAATGGCCATTTTGTTCCTTTTTGTTTTTTTTTTTTTTTTATTTCAAACCATTCCAGCTCACGGATGACTATCGCTACAGTCGAAATATTTGGGGAATCATCATAACATAAAGCATTATTTTGAGGAACCGACCCGAACACCTTTTTTTTGTGAGCAACCTTAGTATACATACATACATTTTTTACAGATAGATAGATGAGCAGAAAAAGTAGGTATGGCAACATTTATATATAAAGTGACCGCCACTTGGTCCCATTGCACCTATATACCAAGTTCCACTATCAAAACGCGTACAGCTCAGAAATTACAATGATTTTTGAAAAGTCGTCTTAAATAAAGTGTGACACGCCCATTTTTTAAGAGTTCTGGCAGTATCCATATGAACTAATCTACCAAGTTTTAGTCTTTTACTGTAAAAAAAGTCTGATATATATCCTTTTTATGGAATTTGTGGGCATTGAAAGTAGGCGTGGCAACATTTATTTATAAAGTGAACGCCAATTTGACCCATAGCACCTACATACCAAGTTTGTCTATCAAAACTTTCACATCTCAGGAATTAAAATTATTTCTAACCGATAGCCCAGGCAGCTAACTTAGTTATAATTTTTAAATTGTAATGAACTGTAGTACATTAATACATAAGTAAATAAATAAATTAAATAAAATTATTTCTGAAAAGTGGGCACAGATATAGTCCTACCATGCACAATTTTTGCAAAGCTGTCGAGAGTAAGCGTATGAAATTAATAACCATATTTTAGTATTTAACGATGAGAATCGTCTGGATTTATAGAAGTTCTATTAATTTGTGGGTAAAAAGAAACCAAGTGGGCGGCCGTGGCGTAGCGGGTAGAGTGTGTGGCCCATACGCGAGGGAACCCTGGTCCGAATCCCACCTGACACGGAAAGTTTTTCGATTGAATTAATTTTTTCTGTTCGGCCGTCATCTCTCTGCAGACAATGGCAAACCTCAGAGAATAAAAACTGCCATGAAAAGCTTCTTGAGAACGTAAGCCGTTCGGAGTCGGCATAAAACATGTAGGTCCAGTTCTCGATCAATTGTGTTCAAACATTCCACAACACTCACAACACAATTGATCATAAGAAGCTCGCTCAAAGTACTTTCAAGGACTGAAATTGGCCATTTCGTTTTGTTTTTTTTGTGGGTGGTACAAGTGGGCGTGGCAAATTTTATATATATATATTAAGGCGCCTCAAAAAAAAAAAGTGGTCCGGGTCACCTCCTGAAAACAAACTTTGGTTTATTTTATGATGATTCCCAAAATATTGCAACTCTAGCTTTAGCCGTTCGTGAGCTGGAATGGTTTGAAATAACCTCTAAAATCGCGTTTTTGATTAATACTATTTATACCACACTACCTTCGGTCAAAAAAATTGTCACAAATAGTGTAAATCGATGAATTACATAGTTTTGTTTTTTTATTTTGTTTTAAATCTGCCCACACACTTAGTTATTGAATTATTTGCAGTGATTTTTTCAATTTTTTTTAATGCAGTTTTTATAAAAATATATATAACTTCCCCATTTATAGCCTGATTTACTATTCCGTGGTATCATTGGAAAGGTACTGAATGCTGCTTTTCATTTCTGTCGTTAATTAACCCTTATAAGCACTTTTATAAAAATGCATTTTATTTTATTTTTATTTTTTTGTGATGGCCTTTGCCTCAGTTCCTGAATTTGTTCAAATATAAGAGAAATAAAATGAAATCATGTAGATAAAGAATGCATTTTTTAAATGGACTTTGGAATAAAGTATAGGAAAATACTTTATTGTACTTAGACAAAACAGCTAAGAGTAAATTTTACCACAGTTCTTATAAGTAGTCACTCATGACTTTTACATGACTTTTAGGTTTGACAATGAGTTATATTATATTATATAAATGTGAGTTTTTGAATTGTTATCGCTTAATTGTTCAAGTTATTCATAAAAAAAATGCTTTTCGTTTCTCGCGAGTTAAATAAAAATCAATTGCCAACAAAAAGTGATGTAATAAAACATTTATTATGTTTGCGCGAAAAAAATAATAATCGGTCTTACGGGCTATCTAATTATCATCAAAACATGCTAAATGATTTAAGCAAAATTTGGAAAAGAGCAGAAATTCCGGTTATATCGAAGACTGCGATCCGCAAAAAACTTCAAAATTTAATAAAAAGCCAACCAAAAGCCATTCATGGCAGCCGCCACTTGTTTAAATACATTGAGTGGACGCGCGAATTACCGGCAGATATGCAATTTATTGTACAACGCTCTGTTCAAATTAATGGATTTTTTGCTCACCCAGAAAATATTTTACTGGCAATGGTTACAGATGAGAGCAAGGCGACACGAAAGGAAGCCTACGATATTATTTTACAATCGCGTGCTCATGACACACAAGGAATTCGCCAATTTAATGTCCCCAAGATACAATTCAATTGTGATTCCTATAAAAATATTATAGATTGGAATGAATTAAGAGCTAATACAGAACTGCCATGCATCCAGTTCTATACTCAACAATACTTATTAGAACTACACGACTCCAATGAAATTGTAAAAATTCCTGGTAATGAAAAGATTTTAAAATAATTGTTATGCTTTTCTTAACAAACAATTTTCAGAATTTCCATGTCATTCACAAAATACGGAACGTTTTGTACATGTGGTAAGCCAATCCTGCGTTTCGGTAATTGATAAGAACAGACCTGCACATATTGCAAACAAGATTCAATCGCGCAAGCGTTACTGTAAAATTGAATCACGAAAAGATTTGGAATAAAAAAAAATTATTTCTTTGATAAAACTTTTAATTGTTTTTTTTTTATCTTTTAATTAGCGACTTAATAAATAACCACAAATTTTTTATCATGTTGATAAAAAATGCATTTTTATAAAAGTGCTTATAAGGGTTAATTAACGACAGAAATGAAAAGCAGCATTCAGTACCTTTCCAATGATACCACGGAATGGTAAATCTATATATATAAAAATGAATGTATGTATGTGGGTATGTGGGTATGTGGGTATGTGGATATGTGTGTATATCACGTATAGACTCCAAAACCACCGAACCAAACTCTATGAAATTTTGAGGGATACTGAAGCAACATTCGGGAAGTGTTCCTGTGAAGTTTGGTGTTGATTGGGCAAGGGGGCGTGGTACCTCCCATACAACCTAAATTGGCTCTATCGCCCACAAACCAAAAAAATTGCTATATATCAGACGGTTTTAATCATATAAAACTTAAATTTGGTTATTTTGTTCAGATGGTTACTTTCGGTGACTGTACAAGAAATGGGCGTGGTCACACTATATCTACGCCCACTTTTCAGCAATTATTTTAATTCCTAAAATGTTCAAGTTTTGATAGTGAATCTTGATATGCAGGTGCTATGCATACAAGTGGCAGTCACTATGTAAATATAAACGTTGTCACGCCCACTTTTACCGCCCACAAATAAGTAAAAATGCTTTATATCAGACGGCTCTTGCCATAGAAGGCTAAGATTTGATAATTTAGTTTATATGATTACTATCCGCCAATATACAAAAAATGGGCGTGGCCGAACTATATCTACGCCCACTTTGTCGGAATCATGCTTATTCTTGAGTTGTACACGTTTTGATAGTGAATCTTAGTATGCAAGTGCTATGGATCTAAGTGGCAGTCACTATGTAAATATAAACGTTGTCACGCCCACTTTTACCGCCCACAAATCAGTAAAAATGGCTTATATCAGACGGATTTTGCCGTAGAAGACTACGATTTGGTAATTTAGATCGTATGGTTACTGTCGGCCAATGCATAAAAAATGGGCATGGCCGCACTATATTTACGCCCACTTTATCGAAATCATGCTTATTCCTGAGTTGTACACGTTTTCATAGCCAATCTTGGTATGGAGGTGCTCTGGGTGCAACTGGCAGTCATTATGTAAATAAAAATGTTGTCACGCCCCCTCTTACCGCCCACAAATCAGTAAAAATGGTTTATATCAGACGGCTCTTGCCGTAGATGACTAAGATTTGGTAATTTAGTTCATATGGTTACTGTCGGTCAATGTATAAAAAATGGGCATGGCCGCACTATATCTACGCCCACTTTAGCCTGCATAGCCAATCTTCGTATGCAGGTGCTAAGGGTGCAAGTGGCAGTCACTTTGTAAATATAAAAGTTGTCACGCCTACTTTTACCGCCCACAAATCAGTAAAAATGCTTTATATCAGACGGCTTTTGCCGTAGAAGACTAAGATTTGGTAATTTAGTTCATATGGTCACTGTCGGCAACTGTTTAAAAATGGGCGTAGTCGCACCATATCTACGCCAACTTTTTCGAAATCATGCTTATTCCTGAGTTGCACACGTTTGATAGTAACACTTGATATGCAGGAGCTCTAAGTGGCAGTCAATATATATATATAAAATTTGCCACGCCAACTTGTACCACCCACAAAAAAAAAAAAACGAAATGGCCAATTTCAGTCCTTGAAAGTACTTTGACCGAGCTTCTTATGATCAATTGTGTTGTGAGTGTTGTGGAATGTTTGAACACAATTGATCGAGAACTGGACCTACATGTTTTATGCCGACTCCGAACGGCTTACGTTCTCAAGAAGCTTTTCATGGCAGTTTTTATTCTCTGAGGTTTGCCATTGTCTGCAGAGAGATGACGGCCGAACAGAAAAATTAATTCAATCGAAAAACTTTCCGTGTCAGGTGGGATTCGGACCAGGGTTCCCTCGCGTATGGGCCACACACTCTACCCGCTACGCCACGGCCGCCACTTGGTTTCTTTTAACCCACAAATTAATAGAACTTCTATAAATCAGACGATTCTCATCGTTAAATACTAAAATATGGTTATTAATTTCATACGCTTACTCTCGACAGCTTTGCAAAAATTGTGCATGGTAGGACTATATCTGTGCCCACTTTTCAGAAATAATTTTATTTAATTTATTTATTTACTTATGTATTAATTTACTACAGTTCATTACAATTTAAAAATTATAACTAAGTTAGCTGCCTGGGCTATCGGTTAGAAATAATTTTAATTCCTGAGATGTGAACGTTTTGATAGACAAACTTGGTATGTAGGTGCTATGGGTCAAATTGGCGTTCACTTTATAAATAAATGTAGCCACGCCTACTTTCAATGCCCACAAATCCATAAAAAGGATATATATCAGACTTTTTTTACAGTAAAAGACTAAAACTTGGTAGATTAGTTCATATGGATACTGCCAGAACTCTTAAAAAATGGGCGTGTCACACTTTATTTAAGACGACTTTTCAAAAATCATTGTAATTTCTGAGCTGTACGCGTTTTGATAGTGGAACTTGGTATATAGGTGCAATGGGACCAAGTGGCGGTCACTTTATATATAAATGTTGCCATACATACTTTTTCTGCTCATCTATCTATCTGTAAAAAATGTATGTATGTATACTAAGGCTGCTCACAAAAAAAAGGTGTTCGGGTCGGTTCCTCAAAATAATGCTTTATGTTATGATGATTCCCCAAATATTTCGACTGTAGCGATAGTCATCCGTGAGCTGGAATGGTTTGAAATAAAAAAAAAAAAAAAAACAAAAAGGAACAAAATGGCCATTTCAGACTTTGACCGAGCTTCTTATGCGTGCGTGTTGTGAAATGTTTGAACACAAATGATCGAGAACTGGATCTACAAGGCTTATGCCGACTCCGAAAGGTTTATGCTCTCAAGAAGCTTTTCATGACAGTTTTTACACTCTGAGGTTTGCCATTGTCTGCATAGAGATGGCGGCCGAAGAGAAAAATTAATTCAATTGAAAAAACTTTCTGTGTCAGATAGAATTCGAACCTGGGTTCTATGGTATACAAGCCTCGCACGTCAACCAGTATGCCACGGAATGGTTTGAAATATTCTGTAAAAATCGAGTTTTGTATAAAAATATTTACTGGTGCGGTAGTTAAAAATAACAAACGGTCAGAAATAATAGTAATTAAAAAGTTCTTCCAATCTGCACTAATAAATTTTAAATTTTTACTCTACTCTATAAATTTAAATTTTTTAACTTTTTTTTTTGTATTATTTTCACTAAAATGCAAATTAAATTTTTTTTTTGTTTTGCCATTTTACTTTTAGTCAAATAAATTATCTATGGATGATAAAATAAAGTGTAAAGTGAATTGCTAAATTGAATGAAATTACAAAAAAATGTACACATTTTTTACATTGTACAATTTATTTGACTAAAATTAGTTTAGGAAAAGATTCGTTTGAATTTTAGTGAAAATAATATGAAAAAAGTTAAAACAATCCAAAAAATCCGCATTATCTTTGGTCCAACGGAAATATAAGATTTTTTGATGCAAAATTTTTTCCATTACTCTTATTTCTGACCGTTTGTTTTTTTCTAACTGCCATACCAGCCAATATTTTTATTCGCAATATTTTGTGGATCATCATAACATAAGCCATGGATTATTTTGAAGAACGAGACTGAACAAATTTTTTTCTAAAGAGCGTGAGGCGACTTAATGTATATACGTATGTGGGTATATGTGTATATCACGTAAAGGCTTCGAAACCGCTAAGCCAATTTTTATACCAAAGCGTTGAGAGGGTTCCTGTGAAGTCTGTTGCCGATCGTAAATACACCTAAAATTTTCGATTTCGAACAGTTTTGTAATTATAGGTCGCAAAGCCTCGGAATTCAGTATTCGACCTCAATTTACACATGCCGTTGCACAGGTAACATTTTATGGGTGTTGGACGAGGGGCGTGGTACTTTTTCCGCACCCAAAATTTGCGGTATAGCTTTCGAAATAAGTCACACATTAATAAAACTCGGTAAGAACTTACTATAAAAGCATGGCTTCACTAAAGCTACGCCCTCTTTTAGGGGATAAGCGCTGAGCGCAGCGAAGCGCGCCGGGTATAAGCTATCTATATATATAAAAATGAATGTATGTATGTGGGTATGTGGGTATGTGGGTATGTGGGTATGTGGGTATGTGGATATGTGTGTATATCACGTATAGACTCCAAAACCACCGAACCAAACTTTATGAAATTCTTAGGGATACTAAAGCAACATTCGGGAAGTGTTCCTGTGAAGTTTGGTGTTGATTGGGCAAGGGGGCGTGGTACCTCCCATACAACCCAAATTGGCTCTATCGCCCACAAACCAAAAAAATTGCTATATATCAGACGGTTTTAATCATATAAAACTTAAATTTGGTAATTTTGTTCAGATGGTTACTTTCGGTGACTGTACAATAAATGGGCGTGGTCACACTATATATACGCCCACTTTTCAGCACTAATTTTAATTCATGATATTTTCAAGTTTTGACAGTGAATCTTGATATGCAGGTGCTATGCATACACGTGGCAGTCACTTTGTAAATATAAACGTTGTCACGCCCACTTTTACCGCCCACAAATAAGTAAAAATGCTTTATATCAGACGGCTTTTGCCGTAGAAGACTAAAATTTGGTAATTTAGTTCGTATGGTTACTGTCGGCCAATATTCAAAAAATGGGCGTGCACGCACTATATATACGCCCACTTTATCGGAATCATGCTTATTCCTGAGTTGTACACGTTTTGATAGTGAATCTTGGTATGCAGGTTCTAAAGGTCCAAGTGGCAGGCACTATGTAAATAGAAATGTTTTCACGCCCACTTTTACCTCCCACAAATAAGTAAAAATGCTTTATATCAGACGGCTTTTGCCGTAGAAGACTAAGATTTGGTAATTAAGTTCGTGTGGTTACTCTCGGCCAATATACAAAAAATGGGCGTGCCCGCAGTATATCTACGCCCACTTCATCAGAATCATGCTTATTACTGAGTTGTACACGTTTTGATAGTGAATCTTGGTATGCAGGTTCTAAAGGTCCAAGTGGCAGGCACTAGGTAAATAGAAATGTTTTCACGCCCACTTTTACCGCCCCCAAATTAGTAAAAATGCTTTATATCAGACGGTTTTCGCCGTAGAAGACTAAGATTTGGTAATTTAGTTCGTATGGTTACTGTCGGCCAATGTACAAAAAATGGGCATGGCCGCACTATATCTACGCACACTTTATCGAAATCATGCTTATTCCTGAGTTGTACACGTTTTGATAGTGAATCTTGGTATGCCGGTTCTATAGGTCCAAGTGGCAGTCACTATGTAAATATAAATGTTGTCACGCCCACTTTTACCGCCCACAAATCAGTAAAAATGCTTTATATCAGACGGATTTTGCCGTAGAAGACTAAGATTTGGTAATTTAGTTCATATGGTCACTGTCGGCAACTGCTAAAAAAGGGCCGTGGTCGCACCATATCTACGCCCACTTTTTCGAAATCATGCTTATTCCTGAGTTGCACAAGTTTGATAGTAACACTTGATATGCAGGTGCTCTAAGTGGCAGTCAATATCTATATATATAAAAATGAATGTATGTATGTGGGTATGTGGGTATGTGGGTATGTGGATATGTGTGTATATCACGTATAGACTCCAAAACCAACGAACCAAACTCTATGAAATTTTGAGGGATACTGAAGCAATATTCGGGAAGTGTTCCTATGAAGTTTGGTGTTGATTGGGCAAGGGGGCGTGGTACCTCCTATACAACCCAAATTGGCTCTATCGCCCACAAACCAAAAAAATTGCTATATATCAGACGGTTTTAATCATATAAAACTTAAATTGGTTATTTTGTTCAGATGGTTACTTTCGGTGACTGTACAAGAAATGGGCGTGGTCACACTATATCTACGCCCACTTTTCAGCAATTATTTTAATTCCTAAAATGTTCAAGTTTTGATAGTGAATCTTGATATGCAGGTGCTATGCATACAAGTGGCAGTCACTATGTAAATATAAACGTTGTCACGCCCACTTTTACCGCCCACAAATAAGTAAAAATGCTTTATATCAGACGGCTCTTGCCATAGAAGGCTAAGATTTGATAATTTAGTTTATATGATTACTATCCGCCAATATACAAAAAATGGGCGTGGCCGAACTATATCTACGCCCACTTTATCGGAATCATGCTTATTCTTGAGTTGTACACGTTTTGATAGTGAATCTTAGTATGCAAGTGCTATGGATCTAAGTGGCAGTCACTATGTAAATATAAACGTTGTCACGCCCACTTTTATCGCCCACAAATCAGTAAAAATGCTTTATATCAGACGGATTTTGCCGTAGAAGACTACGATTTGGTAATTTAGATCGTAAATAAAAATGTTGTCACGCCACCTTTTACCGCCCACAAATCAGTAAAAATGGTTTATATCAGACGGCTCTTGCCGTAGATGACTAAGATTTGGTAATTTAGTTCATATGGTTACTGTCGGTCAATGTATAAAAAATGGGCATGGCCGCACTATATCTACGCCCACTTTAACCTGCATAGCCAATCTTCGTATGCAGGTGCTAAGGGTGCAAGTGGCAGTCACTTTGTAAATATAAACGTTGTCACGCCTACTTTTACCGCCCACAAATCAGTAAAAATGCTTTATATCAGACGGCTTTTGCCGTAGAAGACTAAGATTTGGTAATTTAGTTCATATGGTCACTGTCGGTAACTGTTTAAAAATGGGCGTAGTCGCACCATATCTACGCCAACTTGTTCGAAATCATGCTTATTCCTGAGTTGCACACGTTTGATAGTAACACTTGATATGCAGGTGCTCTAAGTGGCAGTCAATATATATATATAAAATTTGCCACGCCCACTTGTACCACCCACAAAAAAAAACAAAACGAAATGGTCAATTTCAGCCCTTGAAAGCACTTTGACCAAGCTTCTTATGATCAATTGTGTTGTGAGTGTTGTGGAATGTTTGAACACAAATGATCGAGAACTGGACCTACATGTTTTATGTCGACTCCGAACGGCTTATGTTCTCAAGAAGCTTTTCATGGCAGTTTTTATTCTCTGAGGTTTGCCATTGTCTGCAGAGAGATGATGGCCGAACAGAAAAATTAATTCAATCGAAAAACTTTCCGTGTCAGGTGGGATTCGGACCAGGGTTCCCTCGCGTATGGGCCACACACTCTACCCGCTACGCCACGGCCGCCACTTGGTTTCTTTTTACCCACAAATTAATAGAACTTCTATAAATCAGACGATTCTCATCGTTAAATACTAAAATATGGTTATTAATTTCATACGCTTACTCTCGACAGCTTTGCAAAAATTGTGCATGGTAGGACTATATCTGTGCCCACTTTTCAGAAATAATTTTATTTAATTTATTTATTTACTTATGTATTAATGTACTATAGTTCATTACAATTTAAAAATTATAACTAAGTTAGCTGCCTGGGCTATCGGTTAGAAATAATTTTAATTCCTGAGATGTGAACGTTTTGATAGACAAACTTGGTATGTAGGTGCTATGGGTCAAATTGGCGTTCACTTTATATATAAATGTTGCCACGCCTACTTTCAATGCCCACAAATCCATAAAAAGGATATATATCAGACTTTTTTTACAGTAAAAGACTAAAACTTGGTAGATTAGTTCATATGGATACTGCCAGAACTCTTAAAAAATGGGCGTGTCACACTTTATTTAAGACGACTTTTCAAAAATCATTGTAATTTCTGAGCTGTACGCGTTTTGATAGTGGAACTTGGTATATAGGTGCAATGGGACCAAGTGGCGGTCACTTTATATATAAATGTTGCCATACCTACTTTTTCTGCTCATCTATCTATCTGTAAAAAATGTATGTATGTATACTAAGGCTGCTCACAAAAAAAAGGTGTTCGGGTCGGTTCCTCAAAATAATGCTTTATGTTATGATGATTCCCCAAATATTTCGACTGTAGCGATAGTCATCCGTGAGCTGGAATGGTTTGAAATAAAAAAAAAAAAAAACAAAAAGGAACAAAATGGCCATTTCAGACTTTGACCGAGCTTCTTATGCGTGCGTGTTGTGAAATGTTTGAACACAAATGATCGAGAACTGGATCTACAAGGCTTATGCCGACTCCGAACGGCTTATGTTCTCAAGAAGCTTTTCATGCCAGTTTTTACTCTCTGAGGTTTGCCATTGTCTGCATAGAGATGGCGGCCGAACAGAAAAATTAATTCAATTGAAAAAACTTTCTGTGTCAGATAGAATTCGAACCTGGGTTCTATGGTATACAAGCCTCGCACGTCAACCAGTATGCCACGGAATGGTTTGAAATATTCTGTAAAAATCGAGTTTTTTATAAAAATATTTACTGGCGCGGTAGTTAAAAATAACAAACGGTCAGAAATAATAGTAATTAAAAAGTTCTTCCAATCTGCACTAATAAATTTTAAATTTTTACTCTACTCTATAAATTTAAATTTTTTAACTTGTTTTTTTTGTATTATTTTCACTAAAATGCAAATTAATTTTTTTTTTTGTTTTGCCATTTTACTTTTAGTCAAATAAATTATCTATGGATGATAAAATAAAGTGTAAAGTGAATTGCTAAATTGAATGAAATTACAAAAAAATTTACACATTTTTTACATTGTACAATTTATTTGACTAAAATTAGTTTAGGAAAAGATTCGTTTGAATTTTAGTGAAAATAATATGAAAAAAGTTAAAACAATCCAAAAAATCCGCATTATCTTTGGTCCAACGGAAATATAAGATTTTTTGATGCAAAATTTTTTCCATTACTCTTATTTCTGACCGTTTGTTTTTTTCTAACTGCCATACCAGCCAATATTTTTAGTCGCAATATTTTGTGGATCATCAAAACATAAGCCATGGATTATTTTGAAGAACGAGACTGAACAAATTTTTTTCTAAAGAGCGTGAGGCGACTTAATGTATATACGTATGTGGGTATATGTGTATATCACGTAAAGGCTTCGAAACCGCTAAGCCAATTTTTATACCAAAGCGTTGAGAGGGTTCCTGTGAAGTCTGTTGCCGATCGTAAATACACCTAAAATTTTCGATTTCGAACAGTTTTGTAATTATAGGTCGCAAAGCCTCGGAATTCAGTATTCGACCTCAATTTACACATGCCGTTGCACAGGTCACATTTTATGGGTGTTGGACGAGGGGCGTGGTACTTTTTCCGCACCCAAAATTTTCGGTATAGCTTTCGAAATAAGTCACACATTAATAAAACTCGGTAAGAACTTACTATAAAAGCATGGCTTCACTAAAGCTACGCCCTCTTTTAGGGGATAAGCGCTGAGCGCAGCGAAGCGCGCTGGTTATAAGCTAGTATATATATAAAATTTTCCACGCCCAATTGTACCACCCACAAAAAAAAACAAAACGAAATGGCCAATTTCAGCCCTTGAAAGCACTTTGACCGAGCTTCTTATGATCAATTGTGTTGTGAGTGTTGTGGAATGTTTGAACACAAATGATCGAGAATTGGACCTACATGTTTTATGTCGACTCCGAACGGCTTATGTTCTCAAGAAGCTTTTCATGGCAGTTTTTATTCTCTGAGGTTTGTCATTGTCTGCAGAGAGGTGACGGCCGAACAGAAAAATTTATTCAATTGAAAAACTTTCCGTGTCAGGTGGGATTCGGACCAAGGTATTCTCGCGTATGGGCCACACACTCTACCCACTACGCCACGGCCGCCACTTGATTTTTTTTTTTGATCCACAAATTAATAGAACTTCTTTAAATCAGACGATTATCATCGTTAAATACTAAAATTTGGTAATTAAGTTCACACGCTTACTCTCGACAGCTTTGCAAAAAATGTGCATGGTAGCACTATATCTGTGCCCACTCTTCAGAAATAATTTTATTTAATTTATTTATTTACTTATTTTTTAATTGTACTATAGTTAATTACAATTTAAAAATTATAACTAAGTCAGCACTAGCTGCCAGGGCTATCGGTTAGAAATAATTTTAATTCCTGAGATGTGAACATTTTGATAGACAAACTTGGTATGTAGGTGCTATGGGTCAAATTGGCGTTCACTTTATATATAAATGTTGACACGCCTACTTTAAACGCCCACAAATCTATAAAAAGGATGTATATCAGACTTTTTTAGAGTAAAAGACTAAAATTTGGTAGATTAGTTCATATGGTTACTGCCAGAACCCTTAAAAAATGGGCGTTTCGCACGTTATCTACGACGACTTTTCAAAAATCATTCTAATTTCTGAGCTGTACGTGTTTTGATAGTGAAACTTGGTACGTAGGTGCAATGGGACCAAGTGGCGGTCACTATATATATAAATGTTGCCATGACTACTTTTTCTGCTCATCTATCTATCTGTAAAAAATGTATGTATGTATAATAAGGCTCCTCACAAAAAAAAGGTGAACAAGTCGGTTCCTCAAAATAATGCTTAATGTTATGATGATTCCCCAAATATTTCGACTGTAGGAATAGCCATCCGTGAGCTGGAATAGTTTGAAATAAAAAAGAAAAAAAAAAAAACAAAAACGAAATGGCCATTTCAGCCCTTGAAAATACTTCGACCGTTTGAACACAAATGATCGAGAACTGAATCTACAAGTTTTATGCCGACTCCGAACGGCTTATGTTCTCAAGAAGCTTTTTATGCCAGTTTTTACTCTCTGAGGTTTGCCATTGTCTGCATAGAGATGAGGGCCGAACAGAAAAATTAATTTAATTGAAAAAACTTCCTATGTCAGGTGGTATTCGAACCTGGGTTCTATGGCATTCAAGCCACGCACCTCAACCAGTATGCCACGCAATGGTTTGAAATATGCTCTAAAAATCGTGTTTTTTATAAAAATATTTAATGGTGTGTTAGTTAAAAATAACAAACGGTCAGAAATAATAGTTATGAAAAAGTTCTTTCAATCTGCACCAATAAATTTTAAATTTTTACAGTCGGACGAGAGATAATGCAGATTTTCATTACTTTTTTAACTTTTTTTTTAATTACTTTCACTAAAATTCAAATTAATTTTATTTTTTTGTTTTGCCATGTTACATGCTGATATCAAACAGTTTTGGAATTATAGGTCGCACAGCCTAGGAATTTAGTATTCGACCTCAATTTACACATGCCGTTCCACAGGTAACATATTATGGGTGTTGGGCGAGGGGTAAGGGGCGCGGTCTTATTCCGCACCCTGAATTTTCGGTATAGCTTTCGAAATAAGTCACACATCAATGAAACTCGGTACGAAGTTACTATAAAAGCATGGCTTCACTGAAGCTACGCCCTCTCTTAGGGAATAAGCGCTGAGCGCAGCGAAGCGCGCCGGGTATAAGCTAGTCAGGCTATAAATGGGGAAGTTATATATGATTTTATAAAAACTGCATTAAAAAAAATTTTAAAAATCACTGCAAATAACTCAATAACTAAGTGTGTGGGCAGATTTAAAACAAAATAAAAAAACAAAACTATGTAATTCATCGATTTACACTATTTGTGACAATTTTTTTGACCGAAGGTAGTGTGGTATAAATAGTATTAATCAAAAACGCGATTTTTAGAGGTTATTTCAAACCATTCCAGCTCACGAACGGCTAAAGCTAGAGTTGCAATATTTTGGGAATCATCATAAAATAAACCAAAGTTTGTTTTCAGGAGGTGACCCGGACAACTTTTTTTTCCTCCATACAAGTTGAGGCGCCTTAATATACAGGGTTAGGCGATTGAACTGTTACCAAGTTCGCACCGGTATATCTGGCAACCCGATAATGGCAACTCTACCAAATTCATACCAATGACAACTCTTTATATTGTTTACAAGCTACCAAAAGCATTTGCGTCAAAGTTTGATAGGACAGAAATTATTCGATATGGAATTCAAAAGTAATAGTGTGATCGCGTTATATTTGGCTGGAAAATTACAACCAGCTATTGTTCGTGAGCTAAGCCATCTTAAAGTGAATAAAATGTTCGTGTATCGTACCATAAAACGTTATAATGATACAGGTAGCATTGCCAAACGCTATGGTGGTGGTCGAAAAAAAACAGCAACATCACCAGAAATGGTTCGGAAAGTGAAGGCTCGACTTGAACGAAATCCACGTCGTAGTGGTAATCAAATGGCCAAAGAACTAAAAATATCCCAGAGAAGTATCCGACGCATATTGCAAAATGACCTCAAAGTAAAGCCTTACAAGTTCCAAAAGGCACACGATCTTACACCAAAGCAAAAAAAAGTTAGACTCGAAAGAGCAAAGGAGTTGTTACGCTTGCACGAACGTGGCGAATTCCCAAACATTGTGTTTTCTGATGAGAAAAATTTTCCTATTGAGCAGTTCATAAACTCTCAAAATGATCGTGTTTACTTAACTGAACGCACTTACGAAAATTTGAGCCTACGAACGGCCACCCGAAGTAATTTCCCATCTCAAGTAATGGTATGGGCAGCTGTGACCGCCGATGGACGCTGTCCAATCGTTTTCATCGAGCCTGGTGTCAAAGTCAATGCGACTTATTATCGGGAAAGTGTTTTGGAAGCTGCTTTAGAGCCGTGGGCACGAAAACATTTCGGTCGTAGGCCGTGGACGTTCCAACAAGACTCGGCACCATCTCATAAAGCTCGTCTGAACCAAGAATGGTTAAAAAATCATGTTCCACACTTCATTTCGTCCACACAATGGCTTTCGAATTCGCCAGATGCAAATCCGATGGACTATTCAATCTGGGCCAATTTAGAGAGCAAGGTGAGGACTAAAAAATATGCCAGTATGGATGCGCTGAAGAAAGCCATTGTACGGGAATGGGCCAAAATACCGGAAGATCACATTCGTGCAGCATGCAACTCATTTTTTAACCGTTTGAAGGCCATAGTCAAGGCAAAAGGTGGACACATCGAGCTAAAGTGAATATATTCTGAAATTTTGATTATTCCACGCATTTTTTTAATTGGAATCAATAAAAAATAATTTCACACAAAAAAAGTATTATCGTTTGAATAGGTAACAGTTCAATCGCCTAACCCTGTATATTGACTGCCACTTAGAGCACCTGCATATCAAGTGTTACTATCAAACGTGTGCAACTCAGGAATAAGCATGATTTCGAAAAGTTGGCGTAGATATGGTGCGACTACGCCCATTTTTAAACAGTTGCCGACAGTGACCATATGAACTAAATTACCAAATCTTAGTCTTCTACGGCAAAAGCCGTCTGATATAAAGCATTTTTACTGATTTGTGGGCGGTAAAAGTAGGCGTGACAACGTTTATATTTACAAAGTGACTGCCACTTGCACCCTTAGCACCTGCATACGAAGATTGGCTATGCAGGCTAAAGTGGGCGTAGATATAGTGCGGCCATGCCCATTTTTTATACATTGACCGACAGTAACCATATGAACTAAATTACCAAATCTTAGTCATCTACGGCAAGAGCCATCTGATATAAACCATTTTTACTGATTTGTGGGCGGTAAAAGGGGGCGTGACAACATTTTTATTTACATAATGACTGCCAGTTGCACCCAGAGCACCTGCATACCAAGATTGGCTATGAAAACGTGTACAACTCAGGAATAAGCATGATTTCGATAAAGTGGGCGTAGATATAGTGCGGCCATGCCCATTTTTTATACATTGGCCGACAGTAACCATACGATCTAAATTACCAAATCGTAGTCTTCTACGGCAAAATCCGTCTGATATAAAGCATTTTTACTGATTTGTGGGCGGTAAAAGTGGGCGTGACAACGTTTATATTTACATAGTGACTGCCACTTAGATCCATAGCACTTGCATACTAAGATTCACTATCAAAACGTGTACAACTCAAGAATAAGCATGATTCCGATAAAGTGGGCGTAGATATAGTTCGGCCACGCCCATTTTTTGTATATTGGCGGAGAGTAATCATATAAACTAAATTATCAAATCTTAGCCTTCTATGGCAAGAGCCGTCTGATATAAAGCATTTTTACTTATTTGTGGGCGGTAAAAGTGGGCGTGACAACGTTTATATTTACATAGTGACTGCCACTTGTATGCATAGCACCTGCATATCAAGATTCACTATCAAAACTTGAACATTTTAGGAATTAAAATAATTGCTGAAAAGTGGGCGTAGATATAGTGTGACCACGCCCATTTCTTGTACAGTCACCGAAAGTAACCATCTGAACAAAATAACCAAATTTAAGTTTTATATGATTAAAACCGTCTGATATATAGCAATTTTTTTGGTGTGTGGGCGATAGAGCCAATTTGGGTTGTATGGGAGGTACCACGCCCCCTTGCCCAATCAACACCAAACTTCACAGGAACACTTCCCGAATGTTGCTTCAGTATCCCTCAAAATTTCATAGAGTTTGGTTCGGTGGTTTTGGAGTCTATACGTGATATACACACATATCCACATACCCACATACCCACATACATACATTCATTTTTATATATATAGAAGACTAGCTTATACCCGGCGCGCTTCGCTGCGCTCAGCGCTTATCCCCTAAAAGAGGGCGTAGCTTTAGTGAAGCCATGCTTTTATAGTAAGTTCTTACCGAGTTTTATTAATGTGTGACTTATTTCGAAAGCTATACCGAAAATTTTGGGTGCGGAAAAAGTACCACGCCCCTCGTCCAACACCCATAAAATGTTACCTGTGCAACAGCATGTGTATATTGAGGTCGAATACTGAATTCCGAGGCTTTGCGACCTATAATTACAAAACTGTTCGAAATCGAAAATTTTAGGTGTATTTACGATCGGCAACAGACTTCACAGGAACCCTCTCAACGCTTTGGTATAAAAATTGGCTTAGCGGTTTCGAAGCCTTTACGTGATATACACATATACCCACATACGTATATACATTAAGTCGCCTCACGCTCTTTAGAAAAAAATTTGTTCAGTCTCGTTCTTCAAAATAATCCATGGCTTATGTTTTGATGATCCACAAAATATTGCGACTAAAAATATTGGCTGGTATGGCAGTTAGAAAAAAACAAACGGTCAGAAATAAGAGTAATGGAAAAAATGTTGCATCAAAAAATCTTATATTTCCGTTGGACCAAAGATAATGCGGATTTTTTGGATTGTTTTAACTTTTTTCATATTATATTCACTAAAATTCAAACGAATCTTTTCCTAAACTAATTTTAGTCAAATAAATTGTACAATGTAAAAAATGTGTACATTTTTTTGTAATTTCATTTAATTTAGCAATTCACTTTACACTTTATTTTATCATCCATAGATAATTTATTTGACTAAAAGTAAAATGGCAAAACAAAAAAAAAATTTAATTTGCATTTTAGTGAAAATAATACAAAAAAAAAAGTTAAAAAATTTAAATTTATAGAGTAGAGTAAAAATTTAAAATTTATTAGTGCAGATTGGAAGAACTTTTTAATTACTATTATTTCTGACCGTTTGTTATTTTTAACTACCGCGCCAGTAAATATTTTTATAAAAAACTCGATTTTTACAGAATATTTCAAACCATTCCGTGGCATACTGGTTGACGTGCGAGGCTTGTTTACCATAGAACCCAGGTTCGAATTCTATCTGACACAGAAAGTTTTTTCAATTGAATTAATTTTTCTGTTCGGCCGCCATCTCTATGCAGACAATGGCAAGCCTCAGAGAGTAAAAACTGGCGTGAAAAGCTTCTTGATAACATAAGCAGTTCGGAGTCGGCATAAGCCTTGTAGATCCAGTTCTCGATCATTTGTGTTCAAACATTTCACAACACGCACGCATAAGATGCTCGGTCAAAATCTGAAATGGCCATTTTGTTCCTTTTTGTTTTTTTTTTTTTTATTTCAAACCATTCCAGCTCACGGATGACTATCGCTACAGTCGAAATATTTGGGGAATCATCATAACATAAAGCATTATTTTGAGGAACCGACCCGAACACCTTTTTTTTTTGTGAGCAGCCTTAGTATACATACATACATTTTATACAGATAGATAGATGAGCAGAAAAAGTAGGTATGGCAACATTTATATATAAAGAGACCGCCACTTGGTCCCATTGCACCTATATACCAAGTTCCACTATCAAAACGCGTACAGCTCAGAAATTACAATGATTTTTTAAAAGTCGTCTTAAATAAAGTGTGACACGCCCATTTTTTAAGAGTTCTGGCAGTATCCATATGAACTAATCTACCAAGTTTTAGTCTTTTACTGTAAAAAAAGTCTGATATATATCCTTTTTATGGATTTGTGGGCATTGAAAGTAGGCGTGGCAACATTTATATATAAAGTGAACGCCAATTTGACCCATAGCACCTACATACCAAGTTTGTCTATCAAAACGTTCACATCTCAGGAATTAAAATTATTTCTAACCGATAGCCCAGGCAGCTAACTTAGTTATAATTTTTAAATTGTAATGAACTATAGTACATTAATACATAAGTAAATAAATAAATTAAATAAAATTATTTCTGAAAAGTGGGCACAGATATAGTCCTACCATGCACAATTTTTGCAAAGCTGTCGAGAGTAAGCGTATGAAATGAATAACCATATTTTAGTATTTAACGATGAGAATCGTCTGATTTATAGAAGTTCTATTAATTTGTGGGTAAAAAGAAACCAAGTGGCGGCCGTGGCGTAGCGGGTAGAGTGTGTGGCCCATACGCGAGGGAACCCTGGTCCGAATCCCACCTGACACGGAAAGTTTTTCGATTGAATTAATTTTTCTGTTCGGCCGTCATCTCTCTGCAGACAATGGCAAACCTCAGAGAATAAAAACTGCCATGAAAAGCTTCTTGAGAACGTAAGCCGTTCGGAGTCGGCATAAAACATGTAGGTCCAGTTCTCGATCAATTGTGTTCAAACATTCCACAACACTCACAACACAATTGATCATAAGAAGCTCGGTCAAAGTACTTTCAAGGACTGAAATTGGCCATTTCGTTTTGTTTTTTTTTGTGGGTGGTACAAGTGGGCGTGGCAAATTTTATATATATATATTGACTGCCACTTAGAGCACCTGCATATCAAGTGTTACTATCAAACGTGTGCAACTCAGGAATAAGCATGATTTTGAAAAAGTTGGCGTAGATATGGTGCGACTACGCCCATTTTTAAACAGTTGCCGACAGTGACCATATGAACTAAATTACCAAATCTTAGTCTTCTACGGCAAAAGCCGTCTGATATAAAGCATTTTTACTGATTTGTGGGCGGTAAAAGGGGGCGTGACAACATTTTTATTTACATAATGACTGCCAGTTGCACCCAGAGCACCTGCATACCAAGATTGGCTATGAAAACGTGTACAACTCAGGAATAAGCATGATTTCGATAAAGTGGGCGTAGATATAGTGCGGCCATGCCCATTTCTTATACATTGGCCGACAGTAACCATACGATCTAAATTACCAAATCGTAGTCTTCTACGGCAAAATCCGTCTGATATAAAGCATTTTTACTGATTTGTGGGCGGTAAAAGTGGGCGTGACAACGTTTATATTTACATAGTGACTGCCACTTAGATCCATAGCACTTGCATACTAAGATTCACTATCAAAACGTGTACAATTCAAGAATAAGCATGATTCCGATAAAGTGGGCGTAGATATAGTTCGGCCACGCCCATTTTTTGTATATTGGCGGAGAGTAATCATATAAACTAAATTATCAAATCTTAGCCTTCTATGGCAAGAGCCGTCTGATATAAAGCATTTTTACTTATTTGTGGGCGGTAAAAGTGGGCGTGACAATGTTTATATTTACATAGTGACTGCCACTTGTATGCATACCACCTGCATATCAAGATTCACTATCAAAACTTGAACATTTTAGGAATTAAAATAATTGCTGAAAAGTGGGCGTAGATATAGTGTGACCACGCCCATTTCTTGTACAGTCACCGAAAGTAACCATCTGAACAAAATAACCAAATTTAAGTTTTATATGATTAAAACCGTCTGATATATAGCAATTTTTTTGGTTTGTGGGCGATAGACCCAATTTGGGTTGTATGGGAGGTACCACGCCCCCTTGCCCAATCAACACCAAACTTCACAGGAACACTTCCCGAATGTTGCTTCAGTATCCCTCAAAATTTCATAGAGTTTGGTTCGGTGGTTTTGGAGTCTATACGTGATATACACACATATCCACATACCCACATACCCACATACCCACATACATACATTCATTTTTATATATATAGATTACCATTCCGTGGTATCATTGGAAAGGTACTGAATGCTGCTTTTCATTTCTGTCGTTAATTAACCCTTATAAGCACTTTTATAAAAATGCATTTTTTATCAACATGATAAAAAATTTGTGGTTATTTATTAAGTCGCTAATTAAAAGATAAAAAAAAAAACAATTTAGAGTTTTATCAAAGAAATAATTTTTTTTTTATTCCAAATCTTTTCGTGATTCAATTTTACAGTAACGCTTGCGCGATTGAATCTTGTTTGCAATAAGTGCAGGTCTGTTCTTATCAATTACCGAAACGCAGGATTGGCTTACCACATGTACAAAACGTTCCGTATTTTGTGAATGACATGGAAATTCTGAAAATTGTTTGTTAAGAAAAGCATAACAATTATTTTAAAAACTTTTCATTACCAGGAATTTTTACAATTTCATTGGAGTCGTGTAGTTCTAATAAGTATTGTTGAGTATAGAACTGGATGCATGGCAGTTCTGTATTAGCTCTTAATTCATTCCAATCTATCATATTTTTATAGGAATCACAATTGAATTGTATCTTGGGGACATTAAATTGGCGAATTCCTTGTGTGTCATGAGCACGCGATTGTAAAATAATATCGTAGGCTTCCTTTTGTGTCGCCTTGCTCTCATCTGTAACCATTGCCAGTAAAATATTTTCTGGGTGAGCAAAAAATCCATTAATTTGAACAGAGCGTTGTACAATAAATTGCATATCTGCCGGTAATTCGCGCGTCCACTCAATGTATTTAAACAAGTGGCGGCTGCCATGAATGGCTTTTGGTTGGCTTTTTATTAAATTTTGAAGTTTTTTGCGGATCGCAGTCTTCGATATAACCGGAATTTCTGCTCTTTTCCAAATTTTGCTTAAATCATTTAGCATGTTTTGATGATAATTAGATAGCCCGTAAGACCGATTATTATTTTTTTCGCGCAAAAATAATAAATGTTTTATTACATCACTTTTTGTTGGCAATTGATTTTTATTTAACTCGCGAGAAACGAAAAGCATTTTTTTTATGAATAACTTGAACAATTAAGCGATCACAATTCAAAAACTCACATTTATATAATATAATATAACTCATTGTCAAACCTAAAAGTCATGTAAAAGTCATGAGTGACTACTTATAAGAACTGTGGTAAAATTTACTCTTAGCTGTTTTGTCTAAGTACAATAAAGTATTTTCCTATACTTTATTCCAAAGTCCATTTAAAAAATGCATTCTTTATCTACATGATTTAATTTTATTTCTCTTATATTTGAACAAATTCAGGAATTGAGGCAAAGGCCATCACAAAAAAATAAAAATAAAATAAAATGCATTTTTATAAAAGTGCTTATAAGGGTTAATTAACGACAGAAATGAAAAGCAGCATTCAGTACCTTTCCAATGATACCACGGAATGGTAAATCAGGCTATAAATGGGGAAGTTATATATGATTTTATAAAAACTGCATTAAAAAAAATTTTAAAAATCACTGCAAATAACTCAATAACTAAGTGTGTGGGCAGATTTAAAACAAAATAAAAAAACAAAACTATGTAATTCATCGATTTACACTATTTGTGACAATTTTTTTGACCGAAGGTAGTGTGGTATAAATAGTATTAATCAAAAACGCGATTTTTAGAGGTTATTTCAAACCATTCCAGCTCACGAACGGCTAAAGCTAGAGTTGCAATATTTTGGGAATCATCATAAAATAAACCAAAGTTTGTTTTCAGGAGGTGACCCGGACCACTTTTTTTTTTGAGGCGCCTTAATATATATATATAAAATTTGCCACGCCCACTTGTACCACCCACAAAAAAAACAAAACGAAATGGCCAATTTCAGTCCTTGAAAGTACTTTGAGCGAGCTTCTTATGATCAATTGTGTTGTGAGTGTTGTGGAATGTTTGAACACAATTGATCGAGAACTGGACCTACATGTTTTATGCCGACTCCGAACGGCTTACGTTCTCAAGAAGCTTTTCATGGCAGTTTTTATTCTCTGAGGTTTGCCATTGTCTGCAGAGAGATGACTGCCGAACAGAAAAATTAATTCAATCGAAAAACTTTCCGTGTCAGGTGGGATTCGGACCAGGGTTCCCTCGCGTATGGGCCACACACTCTACCCTCTACGCCACGGCCGCCACTTGGTTTCTTTTTACCCACAAATTAATAGAACTTCTATAAATCAGACGATTCTCATCGTTAAATACTAAAATATGGTTATTAATTTCATACGCTTACTCTCGACAGCTTTGCAAAAATTGTGCATGGTAGGACTATATCTGTGCCCACTTTTCAGAAATATTTTTATTTAATTTATTTATTTACTTATGTATTAATGTACTACAGTTCATTACAATTTAAAAATTATAACTAAGTTAGCTGCCTGGGCTATCGGTTAGAAATAATTTTAATTCCTGAGATGTGAACGTTTTGATAGACAAACTTGGTATGTAGGTGCTATGGGTCAAATTGGCGTTCTCTTTATAAATAAATGTTGCCACGCCTACTTTCAATGCCCACAAATCCATAAAAAGGATATATATCAGACTTTTTTTACAGTAAAAGACTAAAACTTGGTAGATTAGTTCATATGGATACTGCCAGAACTCTTAAAAAATGGGCGTGTCACACTTTATTTAAGACGACTTTTCAAAAATCATTGTAATTTCTGAGCTGTACGCGTTTTGATAGTGGAACTTGGTATATAGGTGCAATGGGACCAAGTGGCGGTCACTATATATATAAATGTTGCCATACCTACTTTTTCTGCTCATCTATCTATCTGTAAAAAATGTATGTATGTATACTAAGGCTGCTCACAAAAAAAAGGTGTTCGGGTCGGTTCCTCAAAATAATGCTTTATGTTATGATGATTCCCCAAATATTTCGACTGTAGCGATAGTCATCCGTGAGCTGGAATGGTTTGAAATAAAAAAAAAAAAAACAAAAAGGAACAAAATGGCCATTTCAGACTTTGACCGAGCTTCTTATGCGTGCGTGTTGTGAAATGTTTGAACACAAATGATCGAGAACTGGATCTACAAGGCTTATGCCGACTCCGAACGGTTTATGCTCTCAAGAAGCTTTTCATGACAGTTTTTACAGTCTGAGGTTTGCCATTGTCTGCATAGAGATGGCGGCCGAAGAGAAAAATTAATTCAATTGAAAAAACTTTCTGTGTCAGATAGAATTCGAACCTGGGTTCTATGGTATACAAGCCTCGCACGTCAACCAGTATGCCACGGAATGGTTTGAAATATTCTGTAAAAATCGAGTTTTTTATAAAAATATTTACTGGTGCGGTAGTTAAAAATTAAATTAGTTAAATTAGTTAAAAGTTAAAAACATTTTTTACATTGTACAATTTATTTGACTAAAATTAGTTTAGGAAAAGATTCGTTTGAATTTTAGTGAAAATAATATGAAAAAAGTTAAAACAATCCAAAAAATCCGCATTATCTTTGGTCCAACGGAAATATAAGATTTTTTGATGCAAAATTTTTTCCATTACTCTTATTTCTGACCGTTTGTTTTTTTCTAACTGCCATACCAGCCAATATTTTTAGTCGCAATATTTTGTGGATCATCAAAACATAAGCCATGGATTATTTTGAAGAACGAGACTGAACAAATTTTTTTCTAAAGAGCGTGAGGCGACTTAATGCATATACGTATGTGGGTATATGTGTATATCACGTAAAGGCTTCGAAACCGCTAAGCCAATTTTTATACCAAAGCGTTGAGAGGGTTCCTGTGAAGTCTGTTGCCGATCGTAAATACACCTAAAATTTTCGATTTCGAACAGTTTTGTAATTATAGGTCGCAAAGCCTCGGAATTCAGTATTCGACCTCAATTTACACATGCCGTTGCACAGGTAACATTTTATGGGTGTTGGACGAGGGGCGTGGTACTTTTTCCGCACCCAAAATTTTCGGTATAGCTTTCGAAATAAGTCACACATTAATAAAACTCGGTAAGAACTTACTATAAAAGCATGGCTTCACTAAAGCTACGCCCTCTTTTAGGGGATAAGCGCTGAGCGCAGCGAAGCGCGCCGGGTATAAGCTAGTCAGGCTATAAATGGGGAAGTTATATATATTTTTATAAAAACTGCATTAAAAAAATTTAAAAAATCACTGCAAATAACTCAATAACTAAGTGTGTGGGCAGATTTAAAACAAAATAAAAAAACAAAACTATGTAATTCATCGATTTACACTATTTGTGACAATTTTTTTGACCGAAGGTAGTGTGGTATAAATAGTATTAATCAAAAACGCGATTTTTAGAGGTTATTTCAAACCATTCCAGCTCACGAACGGCTAAAGCTAGAGTTGCAATATTTTGGGAATCATCATAAAATAAACCAAAGTTTGTTTTCAGGAGGTGACCCGGACCACTTTTTTTTTGAGGCGCCTTAATATATATATATAAAATTTGCCACGCCCACTTGTACCACCCACAAAAAAAACAAAACGAAATGGCCAATTTCAGTCCTTGAAAGTACTTTGGCGAGCTTCTTATGATCAATTGTGTTGTGAGTGTTGTGGAATGTTTGAACACAATTGATCGAGAACTGGACCTACATGTTTTATGCCGACTCCGAACGGCTTACGTTCTCAAGAAGCTTTTCATGGCAGTTTTTATTCTCTGAGGTTTGCCATTGTCTGCAGAGAGATGACTGCCGAACAGAAAAATTAATTCAATCGAAAAACTTTCCGTGTCAGGTGGGATTCGGACCAGGGTTCCCTCGCGTATGGGCCACACACTCTACCCGCTACGCCACGGCCGCCACTTGGTTTCTTTTTACCCACAAATTAATAGAACTTCTATAAATCAGACGATTCTCATCGTTAAATACTAAAATATGGTTATTAATTTCATACGCTTACTCTCGACAGCTTTGCAAAAATTGTGCATGGTAGGACTATATCTGTGCCCACTTTTCAGAAATAATTTTATTTAATTTATTTATTTACTTATGTATTAATGTACTACAGTTCATTACAATTTATAAATTATAACTAAGTTAGCTGCCTGGGCTATCGGTTAGAAATAATTTTAATTCCTGAGATGTGAACGTTTTGATAGACAAACTTGGTACGTAGGTGCTATGGGTCAAATTGGCGGTCACTTTATATATAAATGTTGCCATACATACTTTTTCTGCTCATCTATTTATCTGTAAAAAATGTATGTATGTATACTAAGGCTGCTCACAAAAAAAAGGTGTTCGGGTCGGTTCCTCAAAATAATGCTTTATTTTTATTTTATGTTATGATGATTTGTACATTATGTTATGATGATTCCCCAAATATTTCGACTGTAGCGATAGTCATCCGTGAGCTGGAATGGTTTGAAATAAAAAAAAAAAAAAAAACAAAAAGGAACAAAATGGCCATTTCAGACTTTGACCGAGCTTCTTATGCGTGCGTGTTGTGAAATGTTTGAACACAAATGATCAAGAACTGGATCTACAAGGCTTATGCCGTTTCCGAACGGTTTATGCTCTCAAGAAGCTTTTCATGACAGTTTTTACTCTCTGAGGTTTGCCATTGTCTGCATAGAGATGGCGGCCGAACAGAAAAATTAATTCAATTGAAAAAACTTTCTGTGTCAGATAGAATTCGAACCTGGGTTCTATGGTATACAAGCCTCGCACGTCAACCAGTATGCCACGGAATGGTTTGAAATATTCTGTAAAAATCGAATTTTTTATAAAAATATTTACTGGCGCGGTAGTTAAAAATAACAAACGGTCAGAAATAATAGTAATTAAAAAGTTCTTCCAATCTGCACTAATAAATTTTAAATTTTTACTCTACTCTATAAATTTAAATTTTTTAACTTGTTTTTTTTGTATTATTTTCACTAAAATGCAAATTAATTTTTTTTTTTGTTTTGCCATTTTACTTTTAGTCAAATAAATTATCTATCTATATATATAAAAATGAATGTATGTATGTGGGTATGTGGGTATGAGGATATGTGTGTATATCACGTATAGACTCCAAAACCACCGAACCAAACTCTATGAAATTTTGAGGGATACTGAAGCAACATTCGGGAAGTGTTCCTGTGAAGTTTGGTGTTGATTGGGCAAGGGGGCGTGGTACCTCCCATACAACCCAAATTGGCTCTATCGCCCACAAACCAAAAAAATTGCTATATATCAGACGGTTTTAATCATATAAAACTTAAATTTGGTTATTTTGTTCAGATGGTTACTTTCGGTGACTGTACAAGAAATGGGCGTGGTCACACTATATCTACGCCCACTTTTCAGCAAATATTTTAATTCCTAAAATGTTCAAGTTTTGATAGTGAATCTTGACATGCAGGTGCTATGCATACAAGTGGCAGTCACTATGTAAATATAAACGTTGTCACGCCCACTTTTACCGCCCACAAATAAGTAAAAATGCTTTATATCAGACGGCTCTTGCCATAGAAGGCTAAGATTTGATAATTTAGTTTATATGATTACTATCCGCCAATATACAAAAAATGGGCGTGGCCGAACTATATCTACGCCCACTTTATCGGAATCATGCTTATTCTTGAGTTGTACACGTTTTGATAGTGAATCTTAGTATGCAAGTGCTATGGATCTAAGTGGCAGTCACTATGTAAATATAAACGTTGTCACGCCCACTTTTACCGCCCACAAATCAGTAAAAATGCTTTATATCAGACGGATTTTGCCGTAGAAGACTACGATTTGGTAATTTAGATCGTATGGTTACTGTCGGCCAATGTATAAAAAATGGGCATGGCCGCACTATATCTACGCCCACTTTATCGAAATCATGCTTATTCCAGAGATGTACACGTTTTCATAGCCCATCTTGGTATGCAGGTGCTCTGGGTGCAACTGGCAGTCATTATGTAAATAAAAATGTTGTCACGCCCCCTTTTACCGCCCACAAATCAGTAAAAATGGTTTATATCAGACGGCTCTTGCCGTAGATGACTAAGATTTGGTAATTTAGTTCATATGGTTACTGTCGGTCAATGTATAAAAAATGGGCATGGCCGCACTATATCTACGCCCACTTTAGCCTGCATAGCCAATCTTCGTATGCAGGTGCTAAGGGTGCAAGTGGCAGTCACTTTGTAAATATAAACGTTGTCACGCCTACTTTTACCGCCCACAAATCAGTAAAAATGCTTTATATCAGACGGCTTTTGCCGTAGAAGACTAAGATTTGGTAATTTAGTTCATATGGTCACTGTCGGCAACTGTTTAAAAATGGGCGTAGTCGCACCATATCTACGCCAACTTTTCGAAATCATGCTTATTCCTGAGTTGCACACGTTTGATAGTAACACTTGATATGCAGGTGCTCTAAGTGGCAGTCAATATATATTAAGGCGCCTCAACTTGTATGGAGGAAAAAAAAGTTGTCCGGTTCACCTCCTGAAAACAAACTTTGGTTTATTTTATGATGATTCCCAAAATATTGCAACTCTAGCTTTAGCCGTTCGTGAGCTGGAATGGTTTGAAATAACCTCTAAAAATCGCGTTTTTGATGAATACTATTTATACCACACTACCTTCGGTCAAAAAAATTGTCACAAATAGTGTAAATCGATGAATTACATAGTTTTGTTTTTTTATTTTGTTTTAAATCTGCCCACACACTTAGTTATTGAGTTATTTGCAGTGATTTTTAAAATTTTTTTTAATGCAGTTTTTATAAAATCATATATAACTTCCCCATTTATAGCCTGATTTACCATTCCGTGGTATCATTGGAAAGGTACTGAATGCTGCTTTTCATTTCTGTCGTTAATTAACCCTTATAAGCACTTTTATAAAAATGCATTTTTTATCAACATGATAAAAAATTTGTGGTTATTTATTAAGTCGCTAATTAAAAGATAAAAAAAAAACAATTTAGAGTTTTATCAAAGAAATAATTTTTTTTTTATTCCAAATCTTTTCGTGATTCAATTTTACAGTAACGCTTGCGCGATTGAATCTTGTTTGCAATAAGTGCAGGTCTGTTCTTATCAATTACCGAAACGCAGGATTGGCTTACCACATGTACAAAACGTTCCGTATTTTGTGAATGACATGGAAATTCTGAAAATTGTTTGTTAAGAAAAGCATAACAATTATTTTAAAATCTTTTCATTACCAGGAATTTTTACAATTTCATTGGAGTCGTGTAGTTCTAATAAGTATTGTTGAGTATAGAACTGGATGCATGGCAGTTCTGTATTAGCTCTTAATTCATTCCAATCTATCATATTTTTATAGGAATCACAATTGAATTGTATCTTGGGGACATTAAATTGGCGAATTCCTTGTGTGTCATGAGCACGCGATTGTAAAATAATATCGTAGGCTTCCTTTTGTGTCGCCTTGCTCTCATCTGTAACCATTGCCAGTAAAATATTTTCTGGGTGAGCAAAAAATCCATTAATTTGAACAGAGCGTTGTACAATAAATTGCATATCTGCCGGTAATTCGCGCGTCCACTCAATGTATTTAAACAAGTGGCGGCTGCCATGAATGGCTTTTGGTTGGCTTTTTATTAAATTTTGAAGTTTTTTGCGGATCGCAGTCTTCGATATAACCGGAATTTCTGCTCTTTTCCAAATTTTGCTTAAATCATTTAGCATGTTTTGATGATAATTAGATAGCCCGTAAGACCGATTATTATTTTTTTCGCGCAAAAATAATAAATGTTTTATTACATCACTTTTTGTTGGCAATTGATTTTTATTTAACTCGCGAGAAACGAAAAGCATTTTTTTTATGAATAACTTGAACAATTAAGCGATCACAATTCAAAAACTCACATTTATATAATATAATATAACTCATTGTCAAACCTAAAAGTCATGTAAAAGTCATGAGTGACTACTTATAAGAACTGTGGTAAAATTTACTCTTAGCTGTTTTGTCTAAGTACAATAAAGTATTTTCCTATACTTTATTCCAAAGTCCATTTAAAAAATGCATTCTTTATCTACATGATTTAATTTTATTTCTCTTATATTTGAACAAATTCAGGAATTGAGGCAAAGGCCATCACAAAAAAATAAAAATAAAATAAAATGCATTTTTATAAAAGTGCTTATAAGGGTTAATTAACGACAGAAATGAAAAGAAGCATTCAGTACCTTTCCAATGATACCACGGAATGGTAAATCAGGCTATAAATGGGGAAGTTATATATATTTTTATAAAAACTGCATTAAAAAAAATTGAAAAAATCACTGCAAATAACTCAATAACTAAGTGTGTGGGCAGATTTAAAACAAAATAAAAAAACAAAACTATGTAATTCATCGATTTACACTATTTGTGACAATTTTTTTGACCGAAGGTAGTGTGGTATAAATAGTATTAATCAAAAACGCGATTTTTAGAGGTTATTTCAAACCATTCCAGCTCACGAACGGCTAAAGCTAGAGTTGCAATATTTTGGGAATCATCATAAAATAAACCAAAGTTTGTTTTCAGGAGGTGACCCGGACCACTTTTTTTTTTGAGGCGCCTTAATATATATATTTAAAATTTGCCACGCCCACTTGTACCACCCACAAAAAAAACAAAACGAAATGGCCAATTTCAGTCCTTGAAAGTACTTTGAGCGAGCTTCTTATGATCAATTGTGTTGTGAGTGTTGTGGAATGTTTGAACACAATTGATCGAGAACTGGACCTACATGTTTTATGCCGACTCCGAACGGCTTACGTTCTCAAGAAGCTTTTCATGGCAGTTTTTATTCTCTGAGGTTTGCCATTGTCTGCAGAGAGATGACTGCCGAACAGAAAAATTAATTCAATCGAAAAACTTTCCGTGTCAGGTGGGATTCGGACCAGGGTTCCCTCGCGTATGGGCCACACACTCTACCCGCTACGCCACGGCCGCCACTTGGTTTCTTTTTACCCACAAATTAATAGAACTTCTATAAATCAGACGATTCTCATCGTTAAATACTAAAATATGGTTATTAATTTCATACGCTTACTATCGACAGCTTTGCAAAAATTGTGCATGGTAGGACTATATCTGTGCCCACTTTTCAGAAATAATTTTATTTAATTTATTTATTTACTTATGTATTAATGTACTACAGTTCATTACAATTTAAAAATTATAACTAAGTTAGCTGCCTGGGCTATCGGTTAGAAATAATTTTAATTCCTGAGATGTGAACGTTTTGATAGACAAACTTGGTATGTAGGTGCTATGGGTCAAATTGGCGTTCTCTTTATAAATAAATGTTGCCACCCCTACTTTCAATGCCCACAAATCCATAAAAAGGATATATATCAGACTTTTTTTACAGTAAAAGACTAAAACTTGGTAGATTAGTTCATATGGATACTGCCAGAACTCTTAAAAAATGGGCGTGTCACACTTTATTTAAGACGACTTTTCAAAAATCATTGTAATTTCTGAGCTGTACGCGTTTTGATAGTGGAACTTGGTATATAGGTGCAATGGGACCAAGTGGCGGTCACTATATATATAAATGTTGCCATACCTACTTTTTCTGCTCATCTATCTATCTGTAAAAAATGTATGTATGTATACTAAGGCTGCTCACAAAAAAAAGGTGTTCGGGTCGGTTCCTCAAAATAATGCTTTATGTTATGATGATTCCCCAAATATTTCGACTGTAGCGATAGTCATCCGTGAGCTGGAATGGTTTGAAATAAAAAAAAAAAAAAACAAAAAGGAACAAAATGGCCATTTCAGACTTTGACCGAGCTTCTTATGCGTGCGTGTTGTGAAATGTTTGAACACAAATGATCGAGAACTGGATCAACAAGGCTTATGCCGACTCCGAACGGTTTATGCTCTCAAGAAGCTTTTCATGACAGTTTTTACAGTCTGAGGTTTGCCATTGTCTGCATAGAGATGGCGGCCGAAGAGAAAAATTAATTCAATTGAAAAAACTTTCTGTGCGGTAAAAGTTAAAAACATTTTTTACATTGTACAATTTATTTGACTAAAATTAGTTTAGGAAAAGATTCGTTTGAATTTTAGTGAAAATAATATGAAAAAAGTTAAAACAATCCAAAAAATCCGCATTATCTTTGGTCCAACGGAAATATAAGATTTTTTGATGCAAAATTTTTTCCATTACTCTTATTTCTGACCGTTTGTTTTTTTCTAACTGCCATACCAGCCAATATTTTTAGTCGCAATATTTTGTGGATCATCAAAACATAAGCCATGGATTATTTTGAAGAACGAGACTGAACAAATTTTTTTCTAAAGAGCGTGAGGCGACTTAATGTATATACGAATGTGGGTATATGTGTATATCACGTAAAGCTTCGAAACCGCTAAGCCAATTTTTATACCAAAGCGTTGAGAGGGTTCCTGTGAAGTCTGTTGCCGATCGTAAATACACCTAAAATTTTCGATTTCGAACAGTTTTGTAATTATAGGTCGCAAAGCCTCGGAATTCAGTATTCGACCTCAATTTACACATGCCGTTGCACAGGTAACATTTTATGGGTGTTGGACGAGGGGCGTGGTACTTTTTCCGCACCCAAAATTTTCGGTATAGCTTTCGAAATAAGTCACACATTAATAAAACTCGGTAAGAACTTACTATAAAAGCATGGCTTCACTAAAGCTACGCCCTCTTTTAGGGGATAAGCGCTGAGCGCAGCGAAGCGCGCCGGGTATAAGCTAGTCAGGCTATAAATGGGGAAGTTATATATATTTTTATAAAAACTGCATTAAAAAAATTTAAAAAATCACTGCAAATAACTCAATAACTAAGTGTGTGGGCAGATTTAAAACAAAATAAAAAAACAAAACTATGTAATTCATCGATTTACACTATTTGTGACAATTTTTTTGACCGAAGGTAGTGTGGTAAAAATAGTATTAATCAAAAACGCGATTTTGATAGACACACTTGGTACGTAGGTGCTATGGGTCAAATTGGCGGTCACTTTATATATAAATGTTGCCATACATACTTTTTCTGCTCATCTATCTATCTGTAAAAAATGTATGTATGTATACTAAGGCTGCTCACATAAAAAAGGTGTTCGGGTCGGTTCCTCAAAATAATGCTTTATTTTTATTTTATGTTATGATGATTTGTACATTATGTTATGATGATTCCCCAAATATTTCGACTGTAGCGATAGTCATCCGTGAGCTGGAATGGTTTGAAATAAAAAAAAAAAAAAAAACAAAAAGGAACAAAATGGCCATTTCAGACTTTGACCGAGCTTCTTATGCGTGCGTGTTGTGAAATGTTTGAACACAAATGATCGAGAACTGGATCTACAAGGCTTATGCCGTTTCCGAACGGTTTATGCTCTCAAGAAGCTTTTCATGACAGTTTTTACTCTCTGAGGTTTGCCATTGTCTGCATAGAGATGGCGGCCGAACAGAAAAATTAATTCAATTGAAAAAACTTTCTGTGTCAGATAGAATTCGAACCTGGGTTCTATGGTATACAAGCCTCGCACGTCAACCAGTATGCCACGGAATGGTTTGAAATATTCTGTAAAAATCGAGTTTTTTATAAAAATATTTACTGGTGCGGTAGTTAAAAATAACAAACGGTCAGAAATAATAGTAATTAAAAAGTTCTTCCAATCTGCACTAATAAATTTTAAATTTTTACTCTACTCTATAAATTTAAATTTTTTATTTTTTTTTTTTGTATTATTTTCACTAAAATGCAAATTAATTTTTTTTTTGTTTTGCCATTTTACTTTTAGTCAAATAAATTATCTATCTTCTATCTATCTATATATATAAAAATGAATGTATGTATGTGGGTATGTGGATATGTGTGTATATCACGTATAGACTCCAAAACCAACGAACCAAACTCTATGAAATTTTGAGGGATACTGAAGCAATATTCGGGAAGTGTTCCTGTGAAGTTTGGTGTTGATTGGGCAAGGGGGCGTGGTACCTCCCATACAACCCAAATTGGCTCTATCGCCCACAAACCAAAAAAATTGCTATATATCAGACGGTTTTAATCATATAAAACTTAAATTTGGTTATTTTGTTCAGATGGTTACTTTCGGTGACTGTACAAGAAATGGGCGTGGTCACACTATATCTACGCCCACTTTTCAGCAATTATTTTAATTCCTAAGTTTTGATAGTGAATCTTGATATGCAGGTGCTATGCATACAAGTGGCAGTCACTATGTAAATATAAACGTTGTCACGCCCACTTTTACCGCCCACAAATAAGTAAAAATGCTTTATATCAGCCTGCTCTTGCCATAGAAGGCTAAGATTTGATAATTTAGTTTATATGATTACTATCCGCCAATATACAAAAAATGGGCGTGGCCGAACTATATCTACGCCCACTTTATCGGAATCATGTTTATTCTTGAGTTGTACACGTTTTGATAGTGAATCTTAGTATGCAAGTGCTATGGATCTAAGTGGCAGTCACTATGTAAATATAAACGTTGTCACGCCCACTTTTATCGCCCACAAATCAGTAAAAATGGTTTATATCAGACGGATTTTGCCGTAGAAGACTACGATTTGGTAATTTAGATCGTAAATAAAAATGTTGTCACGCCCCCTTTTACCGCCCACAAATCAGTAAAAATGGTTTATATCAGACGGCTCTTGCCGTAGATGACTACGATTTGGTAATTTAGTTCATATGGTTACTGTCGGTCAATGTATAAAAAATGGGCATGGCCGCACTATATCTACGCCCACTTTAGCCTGCATAGCCAATCTTCGTATGCAGGTGCTAAGGGTGCAAGTGGCAGTCACTTTGTAAATATAAACGTTGTCACGCCTACTTTTACCGCCCACAAATCAGTAAAAATGCTTTATATCAGACGGCTTTTGCCGTAGAAGACTAAGATTTGGTAATTTAGTTCATATGGTCACTGTCGGTAACTGTTTAAAAATGGGCGTAGTCGCACCATATCTACGCCAACTTGTTCGAAATCATGCTTATTCCTGAGTTGCACACGTTTGATAGTAACACTTGATATGCAGGTGCTCTAAGTGGCAGTCAATATATATATATAAAATTTGCCACGCCCACTTGTACCACCCACAAAAAAAAACAAAACGAAATGGTCAATTTCAGCCCTTGAAAGCACTTTGACCGAGCTTCTTATGATCAATTGTGTTGTGAGTGTTGGGGAATGTTTGAACACAAATGATCGAGAACTGGACCTACATGTTTTATGTCGACTCCGAACGGCTTATGTTCTCAAGAAGCTTTTCATGGCAGTTTTTATTCTCTGAGGTTTGCCATTGTCTGCAGAGAGATGATGGCCGAACAGAAAAATTAATTCAATCGAAAAACTTTCCGTGTCAGGTGGGATTCGGACCAGGGTTCCCTCGCGTATGGGCCACACACTCTACCCGCTACGCCACGGCCGCCACTTGGTTTCTTTTTACCCACAAATTAATAGAACTTCTATAAATCAGACGATTCTCATCGTTAAATACTAAAATATGGTTATTAATTTCATACGCTTACTCTCGACAGCTTTGCAAAAATTGTGCATGGTAGGACTATATCTGTGCCCACTTTTCAGAAATAATTTTATTTAATTTATTTATTTACTTATGTATTAATGTACTATAGTTCATTACAATTTAAAAAGTATAACTAAGTTAGCTGCCTGGGCTATCGGTTAGAAATAATTTTAATTCCTGAGATGTGAACGTTTTGATAGACAAACTTGGTATGTAGGTACTATGGGTCAAATTGGCGTTCACTTTATATATAAATGTTGCCACGCCTACTTTCAATGCCCACAAATCCATAAAAAGGATATAAATCACTTTTTTTACAGTAAAAGACTAAAACTTGGTAGATTAGTTCATATGGATACTGCCAGAACTCTTAAAAAATGGGCGTGTCACACTTTATTTAAGACGACTTTTCAAAAATCATTGTAATTTCTGAGCTGTACGCGTTTTGATAGTGGAACTTGGTATATAGGTGCAATGGGACCAAGTGGCGGTCACTTTATATATAAATGTTGCCATACCTACTTTTTCTGCTCATCTATCTATCTGTACAAAATGTATGTATGTATACTAAGGCTGCTCACAAAAAAAAAGATGTTCGGGTCGGTTCCTCAAAATAATGCTTTATGTTATGATGATTCCCCAAATATTTCGACTGTAGCGATAGTCATCCGTGAGCTGGAATGGTTTGAAATAAAAAAAAAAAAAAAACAAAAAGGAACAAAATGGCCATTTCAGACTTTGACCGAGCTTCTTATGCGTGCGTGTTGTGAAATGTTTGAACACAAATGATCGAGAACTGGATCTACAAGGCTTATGCCGACTCCGAACGGCTTATGTTCTCAAGAAGCTTTTCATGCCAGTTTTTACTCTCTGAGGTTTGCCATTGTCTGCATAGAGATGGCGGCCGAAGAGAAAAATTAATTCAATTGAAAAAACTTTCTGTGTCAGATAGAATTCGAACCTGGGTTCTATGGTATACAAGCCACGCACGTCAACCAGTATGCCACGGAATGGTTTGAAATATTCTGTAAAAATCGAGTTTTTTATAAAAATATTTACTGGCGCGGTAGTTAAAAATAACAAACGGTCAGAAATAATAGTAATTAAAAAGTTCTTCCAATCTGCACTAATAAATTTTAAATTTTTACTCTACTCTATAAATTTAAATTTTTTAACTTTTTTTTTTTGTATTATTTTCACTAAAATGCAAATTAATTTTTTTTTTTGTTTTGCCATTTTACTTTAAGTCAAATAAATTATCTATGGATGATAAAATAAAGTGTAAAGTGAATTGCTAAATTGAATGAAATTACAAAAAAATTTACACATTTTTTACATTGTACAATTTATTTGACTAAAATTAGTTTAGGAAAAGATTCGTTTGAATTTTAGTGAAAATAATATGAAAAAAGTTAAAACAATCCAAAAAATCCGCATTATCTTTGGTCCAACGGAAATATAAGATTTTTTGATGCAAAATTTTTTCCATTACTCTTATTTCTGACCGTTTGTTTTTTTCTAACTGCCATACCAGCCAATATTTTTAGTCGCAATATTTTGTGGATCATCAAAACATAATCCATGGATTATTTTGAAGAACGAGACTGAACAAATTTTTTTCTAAAGAGCGTGAGGCGACTTAATGTATATACGTATGTGGGTATATGTGTATATCACGTAAAGGCTTCGAAACCGCTAAGCCAATTTTTATACCAAAGCGTTGAGAGGGTTCCTGTGAAGTCTGTTGCCGATCGTAAATACACCTAAAATTTTCGATTTCGAACAGTTTTGTAATTATAGGTCGCAAAGCCTCGGAATTCAGTATTCGACCTCAATTTACACATGCCGTTGCACAGGTCACATTTTATGGGTGTTGGACGAGGGGCGTGGTACTTTTTCCGCACCCAAAATTTTCGGTATAGCTTCCGAAATAAGTCACACATTAATAAAACTCGGTAAGAACTTACTATAAAAGCATGGCTTCACTAAAGCTACGCCCTCTTTTAGGGGATAAGCGCTGAGCGCAGCGAAGCGCGCCGGGTATAAGCTAGTATTATATAAATGTGAGTTTTTGAATTGTGATCGCTTAATTGTTCAAGTTATTCATAAAAAAAATGCTTTTCGTTTCTCGCGAGTTAAATAAAAATCAATTGCCAACAAAAAGTGATGTAATAAAACATTTATTATTTTTGCGCGAAAAAAATAATAATCGGTCTTACGGGCTATCTAATTATCATCAAAACATGCTAAATGATTTAAGCAAAATTTGGAAAAGAGCAGAAATTCCGGTTATATCGAAGACTGCGATCCGCAAAAAACTTCAAAATTTAATAAAAAGCCAACCAAAAGCCATTCATGGCAGCCGCCACTTGTTTAAATACATTGAGTGGACGCGCGAATTACCGGCAGATATGCAATTTATTGTACAACGCTCTGTTCAAATTAATGGATTTTTTGCTCACCCAGAAAATATTTTACTGGCAATGGTTACAGATGAGAGCAAGGCGACACAAAAGGAAGCCTACGATATTATTTTACAATCGCGTGCTCATGACACACAAGGAATTCGCCAATTTAATGTCCCCAAGATACAATTCAATTGTGATTCCTATAAAAATATGATAGATTGGAATGAATTAAGAGCTAATACAGAACTGCCATGCATCCAGTTCTATACTCAACAATACTTATTAGAACTACACGACTCCAATGAAATTGTAAAAATTCCTGGTAATGAAAAGTTTTTAAAATAATTGTTATGCTTTTCTTAACAAACAATTTTCAGAATTTCCATGTCATTCACAAAATACGGAACGTTTTGTACATGTGGTAAGCCAATCCTGCGTTTCGGTAATTGATAAGAACAGACCTGCACTTATTGCAAACAAGATTCAATCGCGCAAGCGTTACTGTAAAATTGAATCACGAAAAGATTTGGAATAAAAAAAAAATTATTTCTTTGATAAAACTCTAAATTGTTTTTTTTTTTATCTTTTAATTAGCGACTTAATAAATAACCACAAATTTTTTATCATGTTGATAAAAAATGCATTTTTATAAAAGTGCTTATAAGGGTTAATTAACGACAGAAATGAAAAGCAGCATTCAGTACCTTTCCAATGATACCACGGAATGGTAAATCAGGCTATAAATGGGGAAGTTATATATGATTTTATAAAAACTGCATTAAAAAAAATTTTAAAAATCACTGCAAATAACTCAATAACTAAGTGTGTGGGCAGATTTAAAACAAAATAAAAAAACAAAACTATGTAATTCATCGATTTACACTATTTGTGACAATTTTTTTGACCGAAGGTAGTGTGGTATAAATAGTATTCATCAAAAACGCGATTTTTAGAGGTTATTTCAAACCATTCCAGCTCACGAACGGCTAAAGCTAGAGTTGCAATATTTTGGGAATCATCATAAAATAAACCAAAGTTTGTTTTCAGGAGGTGACCCGGACAACTTTTTTTTCCTCCATACAAGTTGAGGCGCCTTAATATATATTGACTGCCACTTAGAGCACCTGCATATCAAGTGTTACTATCAAACGTGTGCAACTCAGGAATAAGCATGATTTCGAAAAGTTGGCGTAGATATGGTGCGACTACGCCCATTTTTAAACAGTTGCCGACAGTGACCATATGAACTAAATTACCAAATCTTAGTCTTCTACGGCAAAAGCTGTCTGATATAAAGCATTTTTACTAATTTGTGGGCGGTAAAAGTAGGCGTGACAACGTTTATATTTACAAAGTAACTGCCACTTGCACCCTTAGCACCTGCATACGAAGATTGGCTATGCAGGCTAAAGTGGGCGTAGATATAGTGCGGCCATGCCCATTTTTTATAGATTGACCGACAGTAACCATATGAACTAAATTACCAAATCTTAGTCGTCTACGGCAAGAGCCGTCTGATATAAACCATTTTTACTGATTTGTGGGCGGTAAAAGGGGGCGTGACAACATTTTTATTTACATAATGACTGCCAGTTGCACCCAGAGCACCTGCATACCAAGATTGGCTATGAAAACGTGTACAACTCAGGAATAAGCATGATTTCGATAAAGTGGGCGTAGATATAGTGCGGCCATGCCCATTTTTTATACATTGGCCGACAGTAACCATACGATCTAAATTACCAAATCGTAGTCTTCTACGGCAAAATCCGTCTGATATAAAGCATTTTTACTGATTTGTGGGCGGTAAAAGTGGGCGTGACAACGTTTATATTTACATAGTGACTGCCACTTAGATCCATAGCACTTGCATACTAAGATTCACTATCAAAACGTGTACAACTCAAGAATAAGCATGATTCCGATAAAGTGGGCGTAGATATAGTTCGGCCACGCCCATTTTTTGTATATTGGCGGATAGTAATCATATAAACTAAATTATCAAATCTTAGCCTTCTATGGCAAGAGCCGTCTGATATAAAGCATTTTTACTTATTTGTGGGCGGTAAAGTGGGCGTGACAACGTTTATATTTACATAGTGACTGCCACTTGTATGCATAGCACCTGCATATCAAGATTCACTATCAAAACTTGAACATTTTAGGAATTAAAATATTTGCTGAAAAGTGGGCGTAGATATAGTGTGACCACGCCCATTTCTTGTACAGTCACCGACAGTAACCATCTGAACAAAATAACCAAATTTAAGTTTTATATGATTAAAACCGTCTGATATATAGCAATTTTTTTGGTTTGTGGGCGATAGAGCCAATTTGGGTTGTATGGGAGGTACCACGCCCCCTTGCCCAATCACACCAAACTTTACAGGAACACTTCCCGAACGTTGCTTCAGTATCCCTCAAAATTTCATAGAGTTTGGTTCGGTGGTTTTGGAGTCTATACGTGATATACACACATATCCACATACCCACATACCCACATACATACATTCATTTTTATATATATAGAATACTAGCTTATACCCGGCGCGCTTCGCTGCGCTCAGCGCTTATCCCCTAAAAGAGGGCGTAGCTTTAGTGAAGCCAAGCTTTTATAGTAAGTTCGTACCGAGTTTCATTGATGTGTGACTTATTTCGAAAGCTATACCGAAAATTTTGGGTGCGGAATAAGACCGCGCCCCTCGTCCCCTCGCCCAACACCCATAATATGTTACCTGTGGAACGGCATGTGTAAATTGAGGTCGAATACTAAATTCCTAGGCTGTGCGACCTATAATTCCAAAACTGTTTGATATCGAACATTTTAGGTGTATGTAAGGTGCCTTTTACGATCGGCACCAGACTTCACAGGAACTCTCTCAAGGCTTTGGTATAAAAATTGGCTTAGCGGTTTCGAACTCTTTACGTGATATACATATATACCCACACACGTATATACATTCAGTCGCCTCACGCTCTTTAGGAAAAAAAATTGTTCAGTCCGGTTCTTCAAAATAAACCATGGCGTATGTTATGATGATCCCCAAAATATTTCGACGAAAAATATTGGCTGGTATGGTAGTTAAAAAAAAACGGTCAGAAATAAGAGTTATGATAAAGTTCTTTTGCATCAAAAAATCTTACATTTTTCCCGTTGGACCAAAGATAATGCGGATTTTTATGGATTGTTTTAACTTTTTCCATATTATTTTCACTAAAATTCAAACGAATTTTTTCCTATACTACTTTAAGTCAAATAAATTGTAAAATGTAAAAAATGTGTAAATTTTTTTGTAATTTCATTCAGTTTAGTTCTTCACTTTACACTATATTTTATCATCAATAGATAATTTATTTGACTAAAAGTAACATGGCAAAACAAAAAAAAAAATTGATTTGAATTTTAGTGAAAGTAATTAAAAAAAAAGTTAAAAAAGAAATGAAAATCTGCATTATCTCTCGTCCGACTGTAAAAATTTAAAATTTATTGGTGCAGATTGGAAGAACTTTTTCATTACTATTATTTCTGACCGTTTGTTATTTTTAACTAACACACCATTAAATATTTTTATAAAAAACTCGATTTTTAGAGCATATTTCAAACCATTGCGTGGCATACTGGTTGAGGTGCGTGGCTTGAATGCCATAGAACCCAGGTTCGAATACCACCTGACATAGGAAGTTTTTTCAATTAAATTAATTTTTCTGTTCGGCCGTCATCTCTATGCAGACAATGGCAAACCTCAGAGAGTAAAAACTGGCATAAAAAGCTTCTTGAGAACATAAGCCGTTCGGAGTCGGCATAAAACTTGTAGATTCAGTTCTCGATCATTTGTGTTCAAACGGTCGAAGTATTTTCAAGGGCTGAAATGGCCATTTCGTTTTTGTTTTTTTTTTTTCTTTTTTATTTCAATTTATTCCAGCTCACGGATGGCAATTCCTACAGTCGAAATATTTGGGGAATCATCATAACATTATGCATTATTTTGAGGAACCGACTTGTTCACCTTTTTTTTTGTGAGGAGCCTTATTATAAATACATACATTTTGTACAGATAGATAGATGAGCAGAAAAAGTAGGTATGGCAACATTTATATATATAGTGACCGCCACTTGGTCCCATTGCACCTACATACCAAGTTTCACTATCAAAACACGTACAGCTCAGAAATTAGAATGATTTTTGAAAAGTTGTCGTAGATAACGTGCGAAACGCCCATTTTTTAAGGGTTCTGGCAGTAACCATATGAACTAATCTACCAAATTTTAGTCTTTTACTCTAAAAAAAGTCTGATATACATCCTTTTTATAGATTTGTGGGCGTTAAAAGTAGGCGTGTCAACATTTATATATAAAGTGAACGCCAATTTGACCCATAGCACCTACATACCAAGTTTGTCTATCAAAACGTTCACATCTCAGGAATTAAAATTATTTCTAACCGATAGCCCTGGCAGCTAGTGCTGACTTAGTTATAATTTTTAAATTGTAATTAACTATAGTACAATTAAAAAATAAGTAAATAAATAAATTAAATAAAATTATTTCTGAAGAGTGGGCACAGATATAGTGCTACCATGCACATTTTTTGCAAAGCTGTCGAGAGTAAGCGTATGAACTTAATTACCAAATTTTAGTATTTAACGATGATAATCGTCTGATTTAAAGAAGTTCTATTAATTTGTGGGTCAAAAAAAAACCAAGTGGCGGCCGTGGCGTAGTGGGTAGAGTGTGTGGCCCATACGCGAGAACACCCTGGTCCGAATCCCACCTGACACGGAAAGTTTTTCAATTGAATTAATTTTTCTGTTCGGCCGTCACTTCTCTGCAGACAATGACAAACCTCAGAGAATAAAAACTGCCATGAAAAGCTTCTTGAGAACATAAGCCGTTCGGAGTCGACATAAAACATGTAGGTCCAGTTCTCGATCATTTGTGTTCAAACATTCCACAACACTCACAACACAATTGATCATAAGAAGCTCGGTCAAAGTGCTTTCAAGGGCTGAAATTGACCATTTCGTTTTGTTTTTTTTTGTGGGTGGTACAAGTGGGCGTGGAAAATTTTATATATATATATTGACTGCCACTTAGAGCACCTGCATATCAAGTGTTACTATCAAACTTGTGCAGTCAGGAATAAGCATGATTTCGAAAAAGTGGGCGTAGATATGGTGCGACCACGGCCCTTTTTAAGCAGTTGCCGACAGTGACCATATGAACTAAATTACCAAATCTTAGTCTTCTACGGCAAAATCCGTCTGATATAAACCATTTTTACTGATTTGTGGGCGGTAAAAGTGGGCGTGACAACATTTATATTTACATAGTGACTGCCACTTGGACCTATAAGACCGGCATACCAAGATTCACTATCAAAACGTGTACAACTCAGGAATAAGCATGCTTTTGATAAAGTGTGCGTAGATATAGTGCGGCCATGCCCACTTTTTGTATATTGGCCGACAGTAACCATACGAACTAAATTACCAAATCTTAGTCTTCTACGGCAAAATCCGTCTGATATAAAGCATTTTTACTAATTTGGGGGCGGTAAAAGTGGGTGTGAAAACCTTTCTATTTACATAGTGCCTGCCACTGGTACCTTTAGAACCTGCATACCAAGATTCACTATCAAAACGTGTAAAACTCAGGAATAAGCAACATTCCGATAAAGTGGGCGTTGATATAGTGCGGGCACGCCCATTTTTTGTATATTGGCCGAGAGTAACCATACGAACTAAATTACCAAATCTTAGTCTTCTACGGCAAAATCCGTCTGATATCATTCTTACTAATTTGGGGGCGGTAAAAGTGGGTGTGAAAACCTTTCTATTCACATAGTGCCTGCCACTGGTACCTTTAGAACCTGCATACCAAGATTCACTATCAAAACGTGTACAATTCAGGAATAAGCATGATTCCGATAAAGTGGGCGTAGATATAGTGCGGGCACGCCCATTTTTTGTATATTGGCCGAGAGTAGCCACACGAACTTAATTACCAAATCTTAGTCTTCTACGGCAAAAGCCGTCTGATATAAAGCATTTTTACTTATTTGTGGGCGGTAAAAGTGGGCGTGAAAACATTTCTATTTACATAGTGCCTGCCACTTGGACCTTTAGAACCTGCATACCAAGATTCACTATCAAAACGTGTTCAAATTATAAATAAGCATGATTCCAATAAAGTGGGCGTATATATAGTGCGTGCACGCCCATTTTTATATATTGGCCGACAGTAACCATACGAACTAAAGTACCAAATCTTAGTCTTCTACGGCAAAAGCCGTCTGATATAAAGTATTTTTACTTATTTGTGGGCGGTAAAAGTGGGCGTGACAACGTTTATATTTACATAGTGACTGCCACGTGTATGCATAGTACCTGCATATCAAAATTCACTGTCAAAACTTGAAAATATCAGGAATTAAAATTAGTGCTGAAAAGTGGTCGTATATATAGTGTGACCACGCCCATTTATTGTACAGTCACCGAAAGTAACCAAGTAAAGTAACCATCTGAACAAAATTACCAAAGTTAAGTTTTATATGATTAAAACCGTCTGATATATAGCAATTTTTTTGGTTTGTGGGCGATAGAGCCAATTTGGGTTGTATGGGAGGTACCACGCCCCCTTGCCCAATCAACACCAAACTTCACAGGAACACTTCCTGAATGTTGCTTCAGTATCCCTAAAAATTTCATAGAGTTTGGTTCGGTGGTTTTGGAGTCTATACGTGATATACACACATATCCACATACCCACATACCCACATACATACATTCATTTTTATATATATAGATAAATATGTATTTTACCTGCTATAGCGTCTTTTTTCATACTTTTTCGACGTTTAAACAAAGGAGCGCTGTGAAACAGAGTTTCGGCGTCACAAAACACCCTGGTACTCAGGTATTGGAAAAAAACTATTTTTAAGGTAATAATTTTTTTTTACGGAGCCCCCAGAACTAAAAGCAATCTACGCCACTGCATGCCATTATACCAGATCGTACCGTATCCATAATATAATCCATTGTACTGTACCTATCATACCATCTCATCATAAAACACCAATCTAACAAACCATCCTTTTTGATTTGAGTGGGCATCAAGTTAATTCAAGTTAATTAAAAGCATTAAAATATAATTTTTCTCATCAAACAAACATCATCAAAATATAGTTTTGTTTCTTCTTCATTTTTTTCAGCGTATACACAAACACAAAAAACTTATTTTTGAAGCGAAGCTTTTTATTGAAGCGAAGCTTTTTACTCCTCGTTCTGTGATTTGCTTAGAGTGAAATCTGAAAAATTTTCGACAGAATTTTTCTTGGAATTTTGATGGTTTCTCTGTTGCTAGCGCTTATTACAACAAGAAAATTTAATACTTTAATATTAAATACTAAAAATATGTTTTGGTTCCCTTGGGGATCGAACCCGTGCCCTTTTTAACGATAGCCAAGCACACTGCCCACTAGGCCACAAAGACCTGTGAGAATATGTTGTTAATTTAATCTTAGTTATAACAGAAGCTATGCTGCAGTAGATCGTCACCATCTATCAATAGATAGAGGATTGTGTATTTGCTATGCTACAAAAATTTGCTCTTACTTGCCACAAGGTATCTCCAGCATCGGTGTTTTTGTATTGTGAATGCGTTTGTGGTGTTGTTGGCATAGAGTATAAATTATTATGTAGAGATTGCATCAACTCTGCTAAATCTCTGGCATGTGTTAACAGAGGTTAACAGAGTGTTTTTTCTTCATGTTTTTAAGTGAATTAACTCTGTTAACACTGTTAGCAGAGTTGATACAATCTCTAGATAATAAATTACACTCTATGTTTTAAGCGTCAAAAAAATAGATGATATCAATAAATATGGAATTAACAAACGCATGCATGAAATCGGCAAGGTATCTAAAATGTTTGTTAAATTTTGTTTCGTGTGCGTTCTTTAATATATATTTTTGAAGCGAAGTTTTTTAATCCTCGTTCTGTGATTTGCTTGGAGTGAAATCTGAAAAATTTTCGACAGATTTTTCGCTACGCAGTAAGCTGTTGAAGGAAAAAATTTGTTCAGTGCAGACAAGTTCACAACCATGTGTGGAGAGTTAAAATGGAGAGTCGCTGGCAGTATATGCCCGTATATGTAATTGGCGTGGAAATTTGAGATTCAACAATAAAAAATAAGCAGTAAATTGTTTTCTGTATATTTGTAATAAATTTTATGTTATTTTAAATTTTTGAATTTAAAAGTTAATTTATTAAAAAGAAAAAAATGATTAAGCTATCAAATCTATGTAACTGCGAAAAAGCTTCGCTTCTCTCGTGTGTCCAACGACGCACCTGTGTTTCTCTAACAATTTCACACACGAAATTCCTGAATTTTAAACGAACGTTCCTGAATTTTTTCTTTAAACGCTAATTTTTAATAACCGATAACAAAATAAACGTTGTTACATACAAACGATACAAACGAACGTGTTGCTTTTTGTTATGTGAAAAATTCGTTTGAAAGAATACGAAGCTGGCAAATTTATCAGTGATAAATATAATGACGCCAGGGGGTCAATTCCTGTTCTGCGTTATTGTCATGTGAAATGTGTTTTCACCTTTACACTGATAATACGATTCTCGATGTGTGTTAAGAGGGCAACAGCTGTTCATTATTTTCTGAAATGAAAAGAAAGTTAACGCCAGTCAAAAGCGCGCGTTATCCACACAAAAATAAAATAAATCATGGAAAAAGACAAGCAGCGTCGAGCAAAAAGGGCAAGCGATACGCAGAAGGAGTACCTTATCAATTTTTTGGAAGAAAATGTTGATATTGCGAATGACAAGTAAGTAATTTTTGCTTTATTAGTTTCGGTAGTTTTATGCTGCCACAAAACTAATCTTTTTGCTATTCGTTTGATAGATTTGTAAGTGTTGATGGCGCAAAATTCAGGGATAGCAAGTGGAAGGAGATTGCACTTGAGTTGAATGGCTTAGGCGTAGCTCAGAAAGAGGGCCAAAAATGGCGAAAATACTGGACGGATTTAAGGTAACATTTTTTGGCCCCGGTCATGTGGTTGGTGACACTTTAAGGTTTTGGGAACATTTTACCTTTGATATCATACCCATATTGCTTACTTAAAAAAATTTAAAAATTTTCAGTTTTCCGTACTCTTCAATTATGCCAAGATTTTACTGAAATTTTTTTGTTTAATAGACTCAGTACAAAAAGCAAATATAGTGAAATAAAACGGCAGCAGCACAGGAGCGGAGTTAATGGTTTGGCAAAGGTGAAGGAACTCTCCGAGTTCGAGGAAAGGATTGTAAGAATTATAACGTTGGAAGCTGTAGATGGCGACATGTCTGCTGAGCTTGGATTTGAAGGAATTGTAAGTATTTCTGTGTTTACAAGCAATGAAAGCCCAAGTTGAAAATTATGCTTTCGATTAATCTTGCTTTAAAGATTTCGATCTCCATACTAGTTTTATGAGATGCTCTTTGGTTTTAGTGTAATAACTTTGCCTAGTCTAGTGTAATTAAATACACTTAAAAAAGACTTCCATTTTTCTTATGTCCAGGTAGAAATTACGCCCATGCATGGAACACATCTTCAAACTCAGTTTTTTTTAATTCGACTTAGGCCGTAATTGCTTGTGATCACAGATTTGACATTTTTTTTAATAAAAATTGATTTTGTTTCTATAGGTAGAAGAGACTTTGGAGCCGGTTTTCGGAGACTGCGATGGCGATATAAGTATTCTTGGCCCAGAAATAGTGGAAGTGCCAACCAGCATTCACGACCAGTATGCACAAAAGCAGACGGAGGAAAAAAGACGGAAGAAAACGCAGAAACGAAACGCGGACATGAATTTGGAGTTGCAAACTTCTGCTGAGATCGAGGAGAAGAAAATTAAACTTTTAGAGGTACTTGTAGAACTGAAAAAAGAGGATATACAAATAAAAAAGGAAATGTGCAACAAACTAAGCGATTTATGTAATACGTTTAGATATTAAGTATGTTAAATCTTTGGCCCATGTCATAAACAGAATTAAGTCGAATTTTAGGCCCCTAGTATGTATTACAACTTAAGTAAGTTGACTAGATTCAACTACTTTTTTTCGTACAACGTATTACAAACATTGCAGCTGAACCATGTAGTTTGCCTTAAGTTTTTAAGAATTTGCAAACTACATCGTTCAACTGAAATTGATGTAATACGTTCTACGAAAAAAATGTAGTTGAATCTAGTCAACTTAGTTGAGTTGTAATACATAATAGGGGTCTTAATTTAGTATAAGCATTTTTGGCAGTTTTCAATATAACTTGTCAAATTGCTTGCACTAAATTTAGAGTTGACTTTATTTTGTTTATGATAATGGGTGTTTAACTTCAACAAGTGTATTTATTTATTTAATTTTGTAATCAGAATGTGATAAGAATGAATTCCCAAAACTATTTTTAAAGTAATAATTTTATGTTGAGTATGTATATATCTTAAATGTGATACTTGTATGTATATCTTAAATGTGATCAGATTGAATTAAAAAAAATCATTTTTAAATATATTATTTTATGTTATATAAACGCACAATAAAAACATATTAAACAACATTTTAAAGTTTCAATTAGTTAGCGTTTTTACTAACTTGTGACTTAAATTGATGACTAAGTTTTTTCTTTTTCTGCACACAGGTTTCAATATTTTTCACAGCAATATTTAATATTTTAATAACAGCAAGAAAACCAGTTTCACATGATAACTTTGGTTTCAAATATTTCGAAGTCCTTTAAACGTCTACTGGAATTCCAAATTTGTTTAAAAATAAAATAAGAAATATTTTTTTATAGATTTAGATTTTTTGATTTTTTTTTTTTTTATCGAAATGATGGAAACAGGCATCTTGAGGATTTCTGAAAATAATTCAAGTTTAAACAGCTAAAACTTTTTTATCCGAATCTCGATTTTTGTAATTTTTTGCACAAAACAAATAGCTTCAGTTTATGCCATAGACGCCTGTAATGTCGTTTTGGTTAATTTTGGATACATTGAATTTTTTTGTGAAAATACCTAAACTCGAAAGTTAAAAATACCTAAACACTTCTAGTAAAAAAATTCATAACGACCACGTTGTTTAAAGTAATCAAAAAATTTTTTGTATTTGTATTAGGCAATCTTTCAGAAAGTACATGAACATTTCATTGCAATTTTTTTTAAATTTGGATTTTAACGATACATTAAAATAATAAAACATTAATTAATAACAAAAAAAAAAATATATTGAACTTGAAGGGAAACTTTTTTTGTTGATAAACCAAAACACATGTGCGTCTTGAAATGTGTCTTCTTTTTGTGTGCAAACAATTCAAAATCGCAAATAAAACCTTTACGAAAATGATCCCTCAATGAGTCTTGTACGTTGCCTTCTTCCTTCGTTTAAAATATTATTTAATTGAACCACGGTGGCGTCTTCTTCTCTATTTGAAGCAGTTTCGGGTTCTTCCAATATATCAGTGAATGGAACTCTGGCTTTGAGTAAAACATTATGTAAAACAATGCAAGCGTATATAATAATTCCAGCCTTCTGCGGGCTATAAAAAAGAGCCCTTTCTTTTGAAAGGCAACGAAATCGGCTCTTTAATATTCCAATACACCTTTCGACGAGAGATCTTGTTTGTTTATGGCTAATGTTGTAAGCTTCTTCGACAGATGATGAAGGTGCTCCAATCGGAGTCATTAACCAAGGCTATTAAGAAATAAAATGATATATATTACTAAAGGAATGAAAATAAATAAAAAGAATTAACAATCAAACCTGTAAGGGATAACCGCTATCCCCTAATAACCAAAATTCCCGTTCACCTCCGTTGTAGTGCTCTTCAAGAGTCCTATTAACCTTGGAGCTGCGCCAAATGTATGCATCGTGGGCGGTGCCTCCAAATCTAGCGCTTGCACTGAGAATCACGTAGTCGGCATCACAAATTATTTGAACATTTTTCGAATGCCCACCCTTTCGGCAGTAATATACATGCTCTATTTCTTTTTTTGGGGCACATATCTTAACGTGGGTTCCATCTATTAACCCGATTATACCTGGAAAGTTATGCTTTTCAAAAAAGGCAATTTTTTTTTGTGCAAACTCTCCTCGAGTTGGAAACTTGACGTGCCGGTGAGCAATTTTATTAATTGCTGTTGCCACTTCAGTCACACAGCGACTGACCGATGTTTGGGACATAGACGAAAGGTGGTCTTGTCCAACGGCTCGTTGGAAGCTGCCGGTCGCAAAAAATCTTAGGGCGCATAAAACTTTTAAATGCGAAGGAATTGCGTGGGCCCGTGTCCTTTTTATTAAAAACGGCTTAATTTCCTCTATTAAATTAATGCAAACCGCTTTAGGGAAGCGATAGAGGTCAATGAAAAGACGCTCTGTGCTAATGGTGAACGGATTATGTTCATCTCGAAGGCTTCTTCGCAAAAATCTCGGATTTTCTCTAAATTAAATAAAAAAAGTTAGGATTAGTACAATTTTTCCCAAGCTTTAAGTAAAGGCAATGAATGAATTGTTACCTTTGATATCGTCTACGTAAAAGGAAAGCTATTATTGCTGAAGACATTTCTTAATAGTTTTAAGAAAGTGGCTTGTTTACTGATTTTTATTTTGATAAAAAGTTCTTTTAATCGGTTTCTTTGAAAAAGGTGTGTTTAATAAGCAACAGCGTGAAAAACTTTAAATTCAGCAACTTTTTTCAGCTATTCAGCAAGTTCTTTTCATTTAGCTAACAAGAATCGCATTTTTTGGCGAAGTGAAGTGAAAAAGTGAAAACATAAAGTGAAAACGTTTGTGAAAAGTTTTTTTTCACTTTTAGATAACGCAGAACAGGAATTGACCCCCAGCAGAGCGTTCGTCATTCGTTCGTAAAAATATTCAATCACAAGTTTATATTAAGAGAACGATCATTGAGAACAATCATATTTCAAACGTTCTTCGCACCCTGGCTTATATGCTGTATTCTAGAGAAATAAAATTAATTTGTTCGCTTTTTTTTTTTATTTTGTCCCGCTAGATTGAGAGCACACTGTGCGTTCGAGACATGCTTGCTGACATAAGAACATTCAATCAGTTGCCCATCTTCTCTCATTGTGTACTGTCGCTTAATTTATTTTCTCTGAGTGATAACAAAATCATTTAAACACGTAATTCAGTTATTTGTTCTTGCTTCTTTTATTTTCAACTATATTGTGTTTCTGTTTAATATAACACCATGACCTCCAACTCAGGAGGGAGTAATTATTACTCCATTCTAGACAGAGAACTCCCAAACAAAAGAAAATTCAACATTGACAATTCACTCGACTTTCCTCGATTAAAAAATAAAGCGCAAAAAAAGAAAATAAAAACCAATTCATGTCCCAAATTTCTTATGATTAAAAATATCGTTGAAAGTACACCTATACAAAGTTTTAACATTTTCGCAGTTGCAAAAGCTATTGAGAGCATTACTGCCGAAGAAAAGTTAACGAAGGCATTCACTAGAGAAGGTCACCTTCTCATATTAACTAAAACGAAAATCAAACATCGCGATTTCTCAAAGCGACCAAGCTTTCTAACCTTTGTGATATTTCAGTGCAACTCCACCCTACCCTTAACATCATCAAGGGCGTGGTGTATTCAAAAATGTTAGCTCAACTTACTGAAGACGAAATAGTGGAAGGTTTAAAAGTCCAAACGTTACCGAATGTAAAAAGATAACAAAGTTCATTAACGGAACTGTTGTGAACACTCCACTACACATAATTTCATTTAATTTATACGATTTACCTCGAGAAATCAACATTGCATAAGAAAAAAGTAAGATCGAACCTTATTTTCCTGCACCAATGCAATGCAAAAACTGTTTCATTTTCGGTCAAACTAAAAATCATTGTAAATCCGAAAAAAATGCTTTGTTTGTTCCAATAGCGAACACGAATCTATACTTTGCACTAAAGTTGAATGCATCAACTGCAAGCAACAACACCGATCCAATAACAGAAATTGTCCAACTTACAAGAAACGACAGGCCATCATCAAAACCAAGACAATCACTAAATGTACTTTTCGTGAAGCAACTTTACAAATAAATCAAAACCAATATGACACTTAAAATAATCCACCGATCAAATCTTTAGAAGAAGCACTTGCTATGAAAAAGAAACATTCTACCAAAACCTCAAGAAAACAAACTAACGCTCATCCCGTTACAACAGTACTAACTAAGCAACAAGCCACCAAATAATCAACCAAAACCAACTCCCTCATACAACTCCAACTAGTTTCTCTAACTCTGAACAAAAAAAAACATTCCACACCACAACAAAAAAATATTAAAATCAACGAAAATAACAGTACAAAAACAACAACTTCAACACGATCTCTTCCAAAACAACCCAAACTCTTAACTTATAACTCCGATCAGATCACGACAAAGCAAACTCTCTCATACAATACACAGCCACACGCTCACAAATCAAGCACTCCTCACTTAAACAAAAATACTAATGACATAGTTTAAAAAAAAACAACATTACCACTCTCACTCGAACTTCTTAGCTCTGACTCCGAAAGTATGGAACAATAATTTTTTTTTACTTGTTTTAAAAGAACTCTAAAAGAATTACTAACAAAATATATTAATCGCTCTGCAATCTAAACAATCCCACGAACTACAACTATCCGACCAATAAAATCGGCTTATTGGTGGAACATCCACCTAGCCAAACTTCAAATCGAAAAACAAATCCTTGGGAAAAAAACAAAAAATCAGACAACTTTTCAAAATAATTTCAACTATAAAAAAACAATTGCTCTCTTCAAACGAGAAGTCAAAATGGCAAAAAGAAACGCATTTATAAACTTCACACGCGAAATTAACCCCACAACTCCTTCAAGTCAATTATGGGACAAAGTCAGATCCTTATCTGGCCTAAACAAAAGAAGAAGCATACATGCATAACAAAAGAAGATGGTAATTTAACCACTGATCCCAGCGAGATAGCTAATCTCTTTGCCATAAATTGGCCATATTATTCCAAGGACTCGAATTTTTCAAATGAATTAAATATTGAAAAAAATAAAATTCAAAACAAAATCAATATCTCTTATCACTTAAACAAGAAAGCTTAGCAAATAAAACTTCCTTTTTCGGCATTAGAGTTCCAGTGTTGTCTCTCTTCCTTAAAAGGTTAAACACCCAAAACAAACCTAAAAATCTTCCTGAATCATACCGATCATTACTTTCATTACTTTGTTGCATGTCAAATATCGAAAAAATGTTATCTCGCACAATCATGTGGTATCTTACTGAACGCAGATACCTTACAACCAAACAAACTGCTTTTAAAATTGGTAAAGGTACCACTGAAAGGCTATTAGTAATAGATGAAGAGATTTGCCAAAAAATCCAACCAAAAATCATTTTTCAATATTATCATTTGATTCTGAGAAAGCTTTCGATCGAATTGGAATACATTCTATTACAGATACATCAACTCTTTGACTGGAAACTCGGCCCCAAAGTAATAAACTTTATTAAGCAATTCCTTTCCAATTGGAAAATTAGAGTGCAAATAAACAATAATTTCTCCGTCCCTTTTCTGATACCTAATGGTAATCCACAGGGCTCACCATTGTCGGTAACTATTTTTTTAAATTGCCATTGACAAATTGATTTATTCTTTAAAAATGCAATATACGCTGACGATTTATACATCTTTGCTTAACATAGAAATCCTTCAGAGTTTAAATTTTAAATTTATCTTTATTTGTAGTAGTAAACGTTATAATACATTTCGTTATAGCACAATTTACAGAGATTTAGTACATCAAATACATTACAACTAAAAAATGATACTTATGATTGAAATAATTAATTTTAGGTTTTATATTTATAATGTTATATAAAATCAGTTTGAATAGCTTATATAGTAATATTAATATATAATGCTTATATAGCGGTACCAAATTCTCTGGAGAAAAAACAAAACAACTCCATATTTGCAAAAAAATTAACTGCATACCATTAGATATTACACTTGATAATTTACATATTCAAAACGTTGATAACTTAAAAATCGTAGGCCTAACCTTTAATAAAAAGTTTTCATGGAACGAGCATGTCAAAAATCTTTGTATAAACCTAATAAATAGATTAAGTATAACTAAATGTCTAAGTCACACCAAATTTGAATGTAATACTAATACACTATTAAGTATTGTAAAATCAATTATATTATCAAGAAAATACTACGGTTAACCCATTTACGGCTCAACTTCACTGAAAAATATTGGGAAGATAAAGTCAATATACCACAGTTCAATCAGAATGGCATTAGGGGCTCTCCGTTCCACTCCTATAATAAATATCCTGACTGAAGCCGGACTGTAATCAATAGAAGACCGACGAACGCTCATGACAGGACGAATGATCCCAAAAGTCATATTTTCAGAAGGATCCGAAGTCGCGATCTTATCCAAAAAAAGAATAAAATGTAAACGCCCTGCAAAGAAGGAATCAGCAATACAGAGAATAATTGATGCAGGAGAAGTCATTCAAATAAATGCAATTCCGATAACAAAACCATGTCTGAGCTCACCACCTTGGTTATTAAAATCAAACTCAATTATACTGGAACTTAGTAATCACGCAAAGGGCGATACAAATCCAATTCTATTTTTGAAACTTTTTCAAGACATACAGAATAATCTGATTGACTGGAAAGCTCTCTACATAGATGACTCCAAAAACGAACACGCTACCGCATACAGTGTAGTAGACGAAAACAAAGTAGTAATAAGAATGGTATACTTTTCACCCACCACCATCTCTTCACCAAAAGTCCCATTCCAATATGCCGTTTCTGCAACATCGAAAACCTTACTATCCAGCATATTTTCAACTGTAACGCAGTAGCCGCAATCACAAGCAATAATAATATACGACATAATTCAATTGAACTTCTGAAAAATGTATCCAAAAATAATATTTTAAAATTTAACGAATTTGTTAAAAAACTAGGCATACTTTTTGATGCCTTAGAATATAATACATTTATAATTATAACTAGAAGCGGAAGGCCTTAGTCGCTAATTCTTAGTCTTAAGTTTTAATTGTAATTTATTTCCTTAAAAACTTAATAAAAAAAAGAACATTCAATTTATTTTAAAAGATGGCCTCAAAGGAAAAATTCATCCCAGTTTTTGTATCAGTTCTGAAATCTATATTATTATGACGTAAGCGCATTTTTTCATAAATAGGGTAGCAATTGAAAGGTCTTGCTCTTGCTTTTTAAAAAAGGTAAAACAATTTTCTTTAAAAAACAACCAAATTTTTTTGTGATGCCTAAAAGCATGTGATAGATTTTATTATAATGATATGATAAGTAATAACTGGGCTACTTAAAGAATTCAACAGAAATATAGAAAATTTCTATGAAAGCCTTGGTTCAAAGGTAAAAGAAGTTTTTAATATAAAAACAAAATAACCTACCACTAGATATTTTTTATGTTGGAGCTTAAACGCCACACGGGATTACTAGTATTTTTAACCACATTTGAATTTGGACGTAGAATTAAGTCTTACAGTGCTGTTTGTATGGAGTATTTTCACAACTTTTTTCAAGACCATGCTAATGTTTTTTGGGGGCCACTTTAGGGCCTTATATAGCCTTTAATATTCATCGTTCATAGATAAAATGTATGCCAAAATGTCAGTTATTTTGTGCATAAAAGGAATATCTAACTTTGGACTTTGTCATTTCTTTAATAAGGTCACACGATAGCAAAAGAAAAGAAGAAAAATTCACATTTTTGTATGAGAAAAATTCATTGATGATTCAGATGCTGCTGACGTTCATATGCTCGTTGCTTTAGTTCGTGTCAAAATCTCGAAAGCAACATCGTATTGTTTTTTTAATATAATCGTTGTATGAATTTCTCAGAGCTTTGCAATCAATGCATACGTATATAAATGATTGCGACTCTAATGGTCTGATTATGCAAACTTGAAGTAACACAAGTTAACATGACGCAACGTACTATGGCTTTTGGTTGATTATGCTACCAACGTAGCAACCACAGCAAGTGCCAAATAATTCACTAGATCAATTAGTTTTTCGTCGTCTACCATTCTAAAACATGTTTTCATTATTAATAAAAAATCAATTTAAATTAAAATACTTACATTTCGCTTCAATAAGTAAACGCAAACAAGAAAATATTACTCAAAAATCAAAGTGTGATGCTAGCAACCTTACTAAAAGTACGCTGTAAGCTGAAATGTCAGCCGACGTAACATAGATTTTAGACCTATTCATAGAATTTTCAAGAATAGGTCTGTAAATGCAAAATTGTAAAAATTACTATCAAGCCGCCCAATTCTAAAAACTGTTGGAAAAAAATGCAACAATATTCTGATTTGAAGCGATATAATTAATGATTTCGAACATACAGGGCTGTCCATATTCGAAGCGCCCATCTGGCAATACTGTAACTTTCCGCAGAGATGCCAAATCGACTAATGAAATACCGCGTTTGAAGCGTCATTCCAAGCAAATGTTTACAATGGAACAGTACACGCCACGCGAACGCTCTAAAATTGTTGAAATTTACATTCAACAAAACAAGTCAATAGTGAAAACTCAACGTACTTTAAAAAAAATAAATAAAGTGAAAAGTGCGCCTTCCAAGAAAACAATTTATCGTTTGTATGAAACTGAAAATTTACAAGAGATTCAAGACGTACCTCTTCACGATGCAAAAGTCACTGTTTGGTGCGGCGTTTGTGCTAAAATGCTCATTGGGCCGTTCTTTTTCGAAGATGATAATGGCCACAGAGTTACTATCAATCAGGAGCGTTATCGCGATATGATAAACAATTTTTTCATGCCAATCGTTCGTCGAAAGCGTATCAGGCACTACTGGTTTCAACAAGACGGCGCGCCACCACACACAAGCCGCACTACAGTCGATTTTTTGAAGCAATTGTTCCCTGGCCGTTTGATGTCAAAAAATGGTTTGATGTCAAAACGCCTCCAGACTTCTTTTTGTGGGGTTATTTGAAATCAGAGGCTTACGTCAACAAGCCAAAGACCCTAGAAGAGCTGAAAACCAACATCCGTCAAGAAATAACCGCCATTCCACTCGAAATGTTGAAGAAAACCATGGAAAATGCTGCAAAACGGGCACAATATGTCATAGAGGCCAATGGCGACCATTTACGAGATATCATATTCAAGAAATGATGTAAGCAAATCTACTTGAATCCAATTAAATGATATTCATGACGAACAGACAAAAAATTGTGGTTTCTTTGATTTATTTAAAAATAAAATGGGCGCTTCGAATATTGACAACCCTGTATAATAAGGAGTTCAGACCTGTATAAGCACATATTTAATGATGTCGTGACTTTAATGAACTCAGTTTAAGCTATTTATTAGTGGATGCTCGATTTTTTTAAGAAAGCATTCGTGTGATTGGAATATTCTAGTATGCTCAGGTATGGCAAGAATCTACAGATATGAAAGAATAGGCTTGAGAGAGCAACTCTGAAAAGTAAAATATTCATGTCTTGTATACTAAAGTTAATACTCGACATGTAATGAAACATAAAAAATTAAAAATGTCATGTATATTTAAGAGAATTTAAGCACTTGTTGGTCTTAAGTAAACCAATGATATTTAATTAAATTTTTTTAAATAAATTGTAATTTAGCGTCAATTTTATTCTTAAACTAATGAATTATTCTGTTTGAAAATATTTTCATGATTTAATCAAATGCTTAAGAAAGTGCAAAATCACAATGCAATTTTAAAATCTTTCTGACCTGACACAAAAAAAGTTAAAATGCACTGGTAGAATAATTAAATTAATTATAGTACACGTAAGTGGAATTTCTCTTGTGTGCAATGCATTACATAATGCATTATGTCAAGTTTTTTCTGCATTTCATTTGAAATTTCTCAATTTTAGACTAACTCAATTTGAACCGTGGAAAGATACACAATCGAGCAATGCGTTAAAGTTATTCAGGCTTATTATGAAAATGGGCGTTCAAATCAAAATGCATATCGTGCATTTCGTGATTTTTCCGGTCAATTTAATCGTCCAAATGTGCGTACAATCGGAAAAATCGTGCAAAAATTTGAGCAAACCGGGTCTGTAGGAGATGTGAAAACACCAGTGCATGCTCGTACAGCTCGTACTGCAGAAAATATTGCTGCTGTTCGCGATAGTGTGGCTGAAGAGCCGTCAGGCAGTTACTGTGAATGGTGTTCGCTATCGTGAGATGATAACGAACTTTTTATGGCCCGAATTGGAAGATATGGATGTGGACGATATGTGGTTTCAATGGCACTGGGCAATGGCAATGGCCGTGTTATCTCATGTGGTGGCGATATCAACTTGCCGCCAAGATCATGTGATTTGACACCGTTGGAATTCTTTCTTTGGGGTTATTTGAAAGAAAAGGTGTACGTCGATAAGCCAGCAACAATTCAAGAGCTAAAGGATGAGATAATTCGGCACATTAACGGCATAGAACCTCACTTATGCCTCAGCGTCATCAAAAATTTGGACCATCGGATGGAGGTGTGCCGCCGAGGTCGCGGCGGCCATTTGGCCGATATTTTGTTCCATACATAATTGAACCATACCAATATTATCATAATAAAAAGAAATTATAATAATTTCCTAAATAATTTGTTTTATTCAAAATCAACATCGGCCCTTAAAATTTAACCACCCCTTATAAGATTGTAAATTCTCAATACGTTGAGTATAGACAGTTGCTCGGTGATGCAAATTTTAAGATAAGGTTATATATATTATTAATAAGTCTTTGTGTTGTGTTTATATTTCTAATGATTTTTAAAATATTTATTTAGAGTTATATTTTCGAGCTCAAGGTCTCGATATTATCAATAAAAAGGTTGAAAAGGTTGAAAATTCAGAGAGAAAGAACGTACTAGATACTACAAAAATGTATGTGTTAAGCATAGTTCAACTTATAAAAATTGTTCAACTAAGCAAATTATTTTATTCCGATTATTATTTTTTTATTATCTTTAAGCAAAGTCATAAGGCTATAGAGTAGTTTCCCTTTGAATGTCCCTTAAAGTTAAATCTGGTACTTGATTTTAATATTATTGTATTTAAAATAATAGAATAATATTAATGATTTTCACCGAGAATTATGTTTACTTTTGTTTTTTGCTTACTTTTCCTCATACTTTAATTTTAAAATCCGGTTTATAAGTTTAGCTAATATGCATTAATATATCCCAATAAAGTACTAGTCAGTGACTTCATACTTTTTTATAATTGAAGTCATGAATGAATAAAGGTGATATGTCGCAATTATTTAGTTTCGAGGAAATCGAGTTTAAAGTTTCACATTTGTACTGAAATCTATATGTAATCAAACATTGTCAAGTAATAAATTTCTAAAAAATTTTTTATAATAAATAAATAGTTTTAAAATATGAAAGTTTTTATGTAAATAAGGGTTCATCAATGCATAAAACACAAAAAATCCGAAAATACGACATATTACCTTCATTCATTCATTTCTTCAATTATGTTGTATAGTGCATGTGTAATAAAAGAAAATAATTTTATATTTTTTTACTGAATTCATTTCAAGCTTAAAAATTTTTTATGATTATGTAACACATATAACATAATAATGTAATTTTTTTTTTGGCCCACTTTCCCACCCTTCCCCCCTGTGGACACTCATGAGTGCTTGCGTTGTAATCGAGGTGCTCAGGTTGAAATCTGGCTGGTGGCGTATTGTTTTTTATAGTTGTTTTGGTTAAAAAATTTGCTGTTATTAGTTATTCTGTTATACAATAAATCTTACACCTATATTGTGCCGGCCATGGCATACTGGTTGGAGTGCTGGCTTTGTAAGCGAGATGACCTGGTATAAACCCGTGGCTGGGTGATTGTTTTTTGTTTTGTTTTTAGGAATTTTTTATATTTTTAAATATTTACGTACTTGATTTATGCAAATGCGTCAATGGTTCAAAAACGACCTGGTTTTTGATGAATTAAACACGTTTTTGGATAAACTTAATATATTTTCCCTTAGTATAACGTTTTGATCCGCACTACTTTTTTTGTGACAAGCGAAGAGTACTGAATCTATGATAGCTACTAACAGCAAGCATGGAGGCTTAGTCATGGATAAATTCACGGTCGAACAACGCGTACAAATTGTTAAAATTCACTACAAATTACTTGCACTATATCTTGCTTATTAAGCTGGAATGGTAGCGAGTCACTCAAACTGAAGATTTTTTCCGTTGAAGATTTTTTGTAGAAATTCGAGTGACTCGCTACCAAAAATCTTCAACGGACATGTTCAAGAAAAGTTCTACTAAGAGCTAATCAAAAATCTGATTAACAGTTTGTAAAGAAGCAGCATATTCTTGCAGCAAGGTTTAAGTTTTATCGCACAACAATGAAGTCAAATCAGACATACGGATTGGGTCGCAGAATTACGTGGTGCATCCAAAGACTGCATGCTTCAATGTGAAAAGGAGGGATGTTCAGAACCATACGTGGATAATAAAATTCGACCTATGATTGTTATTCACACGCCTCATGATCGTGTACACTCATCAGCTCTGCAAGAGTCGGATCGATCTTTGGAAGAAGTTTTTCAAATTGCAACAATATACGAAGAAACCATTAATACTTGATCGGAAATTAAAGGCGAAGCAAGTCATTTAACTGAAATCAATGAAGCTCAAGTCGTTCATCGTTTTCACAGTCAAAATAGGCAGCAAGGTCGGAGTAAAAGTCGAAGCATAGCTAAGGTTATACACAAGTCTTGTCTTGGGTTGTGGTAAGTCACTCAACGAAGTGATTGTTTTCATTACAAAAATAAATCAATTTGCAATAACTGCTCAAAAACTGGGCATATATCAAGTGTATGTCAATCTAAATTATCAAATTGTTCTAAATCTATAAATCACAAAAGAAATTCAAGGTCCTTACAAAAAAAGGAAGTTAATATTGTCGAAGATGAATTCGAAACAATAGGTTTAGCTGAAATAATTGGACCATTTTTCGAAAATATCTAAGAAATGTCGAATTCTATCAAAAGTTCAGAGAAGTTTTTTGTTAATATAACTGTAAACAAACAAGATTTAACATTTCAAGTTGACACAGGTGCGACAAGCGACTCCAAATTAGTCTAAAAAATGTCCTCCCAGTTAAGAAGTCGTTAAAGTCCCAAATTTTGTAAACAAGTGTTAAATGGCCAAAGCGGAAAGCAGGCGTATTACACTTACTTAACTTAACATATTAACTTAGCAAATGGCATTCTGAAGAAAATTTCTCTTTTTTTTACCTACACCCGAAATATATAAGTATATACTATATGTAAATATAAATACATAATTGCCATTGCATAGCGTCTTCTTTCATCGATTTTCGACGTTTAAACAAAGTTAGGCTGGGAAACACGACATTCTGCGCAGGCCCGTAGACAAAGGAGGGTTTTTGGGTGTTCAAACCCTCCCCCCTTAGGGTCCAGAAAGTATAAAAAAAATAAAATATAATCATTAATATGGCATTTTTTTATATGAGCATACTTAATGCTCCTACGTTTCTCTTCAGTAACAGTATAAATTGCAACAGCAACACGCTTAAGATATCGAATAAAGTTCGATACATTCAATTGAGCCTTGTCCATCACAAGTGATTTAGAAATCTAGTGCGCTGGAAAGTATTAAATGAAAGTGAGGAAAAATTTTACCTTTACAATAATTATAGTTATTGTATAGTTATATATATAATAACTATATATATAACAATAAGTATAGTTATGATTGTGGTTTTCTAAAATTTAAACCATTTGTGTTAAGTATTTTCTATTGATTATTTTATTGTGCCAAAATACTAAACCGATTCCACTTAATTAGCTCCAGAAAGGCGGAAAGTAAATTTTTGTTTTTAAGGAATTTTTTTTTTTTCAATATCCGTCCTTATTATGGAATATCGACTTCTTGATATTCTTTAATACTTTGATCCAATGTTACAAAATTAAATACGAGTAATTATAAAAAGAAGATGACACCGCCGAAGTCGAAGCGACATTAGAACTACTTTGCTCATGTACCAACCGAGTGCTGCCAGAATGGTGTAGTGGTCAATGTGCGCGGTGTCCATTTTATATTATAATTATTTGATGGTTACAATTTTAGCTAAATCGTAATTATGTAATATTGTATTTCGTTTGCATTGTAGAAAGCGTTCAAGAATCTTTAAAACCTGAAAAGTGTCCAGAACTGCTTTGTAACCGGCAGTTGCAGGAGGTGGTAGTATTGATAGTAATGTTAAAAGCGGTCGTATACGTAGTGTTATTAAGAATATTTCACTTTTTATGTTAATAATTCTAAATTTGTGCGTTTTGTGTGTATGATTGAAGAAGTTGTACCAGAAACAGAAATTTCATTTGATACATCAGAACTGCCTTCGGCTTCGGCAGTACATAAAGGTGCAAGCAACGATATTTGCAATTTCATTTCATTTCAAGTTTTTAAAACATTTAAAATACGCCCAACTTTTAATTTTCCTCTCAGTGGTTTGCGTTATCTACGATTTAAGCAGTCTTGGTTGAACCGTTGGCATTAGTTATCTTACTCCAAATTGAGAAACGGAGCTTATTGTAAGAGGTGGTAGTATTGATAGTAATGTTAATGATGTCGTATACGTAGTGTTATTAAGAATATTTCACTTTTTATGTTAATAATTCTAAATTTGTGCGTTTTGTGTGTATGATTGAAGAAGTTGTACCAGAAACAGAAATTTAATTTTATACATCAGAACTGCCTTCGGCTTCGGCAGTACATAAAGGTGCAAGCAACGGTATTTGCAATTTCATTTCATTTCAAGTTTTTAAAACATTTAAAATACCCCCAACTTTTAATTTTCCTCTCAGTGGTTCGCGTTATCTACGATTTAAGCAGTCTTGGTTGAACCGTTGGCATTAATTAGCTTACTCCAAATTGAGAAACGGAGCTTATTGTAAGTTTTGCCTTTTTTCAGCACTGACGCGGGATCTCAACCTCTTGGGACAGCACAAATTTTTAAAAATAAAATTTTTAAGCCTTTTGAATGTTGTCGATAAAGTCAATTAAATTTAAAAATTTTGCTAAGTGATCTGTTACAGTTTAGGAGTTGGTTACGGATTTACTTGTAAGAAAAATCTTCTTATCGTGGTAATTTTTCTAGTAGTTAACAAGTGGCTTATAGTTCAACCTTGCTTTAGACAAAATATTAACCCGATAGCCGCTTACGAAGACGCTTACAAAAATATTGTTTGAAAGGAATTTGCATTGTAGGTCGCATTTCTAATGGTGTGGAAAATTTTTACAAAATTAATGTTTATATAACTTTCCTTGGTGCAAGAATTTACAACATGGAAGTACTATTTACAAAGCACAACTGGCTTTTGTCATTGTTCAACTTGATTTTGATGACATCCGAAAACGAGGAACGATCAAAATTTTAATTAAACAATATGCAAGAATTTTTCCTTGCTCTGGTAACGCAACAATAGGAATAAATTAAATCAGAATTCAGCAGCGGATGCTGGTGCAAATATAGGGAAAGTGTGGTGATAGGTGAAGGAGTGCAAAATTGATATTTGATATATATTTCTAGAAGTTCTATGGGCGAGTACCGCTTAAATGATTGTGCATCCTTAAGAATCCATAGGGATAGCAAAGTCACAGAGGATGACGTATTGTCAGAATTGGCAAAAAAAAAAAAAGACTTAATACATACATATAAAAATAAATAAAAGTAAGTTTTATTAAAAATTCATTAAAGTTTTACACTAAATTCCTTCGATTCATCTATATCAATATGAATATCGATATATTTTTTATGAAACACCCCCCCCCCCCCCCCCCCCCCTAAGGTAAGTCCTGGCTACGGGCCTGATTCTGCGTCACAAAACACTCAGGTAATCGGGTATTCAAAAGCAAATTTTGTTAAGGTTCTTTTTTTATGGACATCCCCCCAAAACCAAAAGCAATCTACGCCACTGAGCAAGTGCCATATGAGAATACTAGTGATAACGTCCCGAAAATCGGGTATACTTCCCTACTTCGCTTTGGGAATCATACTTTCTCATTCACTTTAGTGCGAGTTCGTGTCTTAAGTCTTTTTGCCATTTTTTCAACTCCATACTCTCATATATGCTCAACGCTACCTTTTATCAAAAATCTAATAATTTTCTGCTTACCTTCGGCTCAAGACCTTTTTAATGATATATCAAGTGTTGTTGTAGCGTTTGTAGATTTGCTGGAATAAGATGACCCCTACAGGAATAAATATATAGATTTACTTGAAACCTTAGCATTGACTTTTAGGTTTTATTTTGTGCATGTGTTAATGTAAAGTATATTGCATAGAACTAACGGTTACGGAAAGTGTTCGATGTCGCTGAAAAGTATTCAATTGTACACTGACTCAGTGTTTGTACATACTTTTTTAAAAAGTCTCTACGCAGCCGAAAAAAAATCCCTACTTTTCCCTACGCTCAAAAACTGTTTTCCGTTCAAAATTCCATACTACTTCTTTTTGTTGAATATTTGTTAAATACAAAGAGTGTTCAACCCCAAACAATTTTATCGTTATTTATTTTATCGTGTTTTTTTCATATATATAAATACATTAAGATGTATAAATATTAAATTAAGTTCACAGAAGAGCTGCTGAAAAAATGCTTGAACCCATGTCTAAATTATTTCTTGTTTAATTTTCTTGTTTAATTTTTAATAAAAATATGGTTTTTTACATTTCAATCTAATGAATATTTATATTTGCCTTGAACGGTTTTCGCCAGACTTTATTTGGCCCATTGTTGCAATACACCATTATTTTCGTTTCGTCACAAAATATGACATCATCCCAGTAGTTATGAGGTTGGTCCATGTAAAGGGTGGTTAAATTTTAAGTGCCGATGTTGATTTTGAATAAAACACAAATTATTTAAGAAAATATTCTAATTTCTTCTTATTATGATAATATTGATATGGTTCAATTATGTATGGAACAAAATATCGGCCAAATCGCCACCGCGACCTCGGCGGCACACCTCCATCCGATGGTCCAAATTTTCGATGTGCCGTTCATGCCGTTAATGTGCCGAATTATCTCATCCTTTAGCTCTTGAATTGTTGCTGGCTTATCGACGTACACCTTTTCTTTCAAATAACCCTAAAGAAAGAAGTCCAACGGTGTCAAATCACATGATCTTGGCGGCCAATTGACATCGTCACCACGTGAGATAACACGGCCATTGAATTTGTCGCTCAAAAGAGCCATTGTTTCGTTAGCTGTGTGGCAAGTGGCACCGTTCTGTTGAAACCACATATCATTCACATCCATATCTTTCAATTCGGGCCATAAAAAGTTCGTTATCATCTCACGATAGCGAACACCATTCACAGTAACTGCCTGACGGCTTTTCAGCCACACTATCGCGAATAGCAGCAATATTTTCTGCAGTACGAGCTGTACGAGCATGCACTGGTGTTTTCACATCTCCTACAGCCGGTTTGTTCAAATTTTTGCACGATTTTTTCGATTGTACGAACATTTGGACGATTAAATTGACCGGAAAAATCACGAAGTACACGATATGCATTTTGATTTGAACGCCCATTTTCATAATAAGCCTGGATAACTTTAACGCGTGGCTCGATTACAAACGGAGACTAAAGCACTATTATTGATATTATACGATGAAAAATTATACGTTGCACAAAAAAACATCGAATCAGATAACAGTAAATAAAATACGCATCGCGAAATTCGTGAAAAAAACAGTAAGTGTAAACAATTACTTGACAGTCAAATTGTTGGGTTATTTTTGATTTTGTTATATTTTCTTTTTGTTTTTGTTGTTATTATGCACTGAATTTGTTTGTATTTGGTTGTAAACACACAAATTAAATTAAAAATGTATGAAAAATAACAAAAAAAAAAATAAAGTTTTGCTATTTCTTATAAGAATATAGATAAAATTATGCTTTCTTTTCATAGTGTAAACAATTACTTGACATATAACATACAGTATGTTATATCAGTAAAAAATAAAAAAATTTAATTTCGAAACATATGAAATTTTTTTTTGCTTACATTTTTGTGGAAATGGCCATAGTGTAGAACATTTTAAAACATACTTCCGGTTAATTTTTAAAATAATATCTAAAAAAAATAAAGCATTCAATGGTTCGTCAGCAAGACTAGAATTGAGCTTGCTGCATATATAACCTGCTGTAGATTAAAATTTGCCTTTTAATGAAGCTTCTGACGATAATCCGCTAGCAACAAATAAAATGAAATTAAAAGATACACAGGGAGTTTCAAATAATTTTGAAATATTTGAGCCCTTGGCGGCAATTTCACTAAATATTTATGAAAGATTTGTTTTTTAATTTACAATTTTTGAGGTAAAAACCTGGGATCGAGGTGATCTAATTCCGGGATCTAATTCCGGGATTGAGGTGATTTAATCCCGGTATCTAATTCTGGGATTCAGGATTGCAAAAAGCCTCCGGAATCCCGGGACTGAAAGCCTTATTTCACACACATCAACGCGGCGCTGTTTTCCCATGAAATTGAGCGTTTTTGGCACAAATCGAGATTTCACTTTTTTGAAGCCCAAACGGTCACTCAAAATAGTTTTTACTGATCCTGCCGATATTCCAACAAAGTCAGTAAGGTCTCGGACTGTAAATCGACGATTTTGCAGTACCAATTCATTGATTTTGTTGATGTGTAGCTTATCAATTGATGACGATGGTCGTCTTGGCCATGCCTCGTCTTCAACGCTTTCTCGACCCTCTTTGAACATTTTGAACCACTCATAAACTTTTGTTTTCGATAGAGCTTGCTTTACGAAGGCCTTCTGCAACATTTCCAACGTTTCGGCTGCATGAATGTCATTCCGTTCACAAAATTTAATGTAACTGAGTTGTTGAATAGTTTCAGATTTTATAAAAAACGAAAAAATCACTAGTAGTAGTAGTGCCACTTTGAAAATAACAACATTTGTCCCTATCGGAATTCCCAAAAAATTTTAATTCAGGTTTCTCCGTTTTTTTTTTTGCCCACAGTAGCAGGGTTGGACTGGCTATGAAATTCTTACCGGGAGTTTTTTGAAAACCGGCCCACTTTCTAAAAAAAAAAATTCAAAAAAATACAAAAATTTTATGTATAAAATAACGTCTTTATTAAGAAAATTATTTAAAATATTAAATTTTTAGAAAATTCAGCACTTTCCTTACATATTTCTTTTATTATTACTTCATTTTCGATACTCATCAAAAAATCTTTATTCCCATTCATAACATTTAATGCATCTACATGCTCATCACTTAGTCTGTTTCTTAATTGGTTTTTTATATATTTGAGAATATTAAATGTGCGTTCGCATTGTACTTGAGTCACTGACAAAGTCAGCACAATTTTCATCATATAATAAACGTTTTTGTATGCCTGGCTATACAAATTATACTCATGCAAAACCTTAAAGCAACAAACTAAGCAGTTCTTGCATCGCTTGCATTCATTCATTTCTTCCGCATCTGCATCCGCACCATCAGTATCGAAATCAAACTTTGCAGCAACATATTTTTCGGATTAATTTTTCTTTAAATACTCCCATTTTTCCACGAAGTCTTTATATTCTTCCAAAAAATCTGACATAACGAATTTTAAGTCCAGCTTTTCCATAACTGCTCCTAAAGTTTTAAAATGTTCTGAACGAGCATTTTTCAGAAAAAAAGTTGGTTGTAGATATTGAATTTCAGCAAAGAAGCCTTCGTTATTTATAAATCGTTCCTTAAAATCATCTATGACTCGTTGATATATTTTTTTAAAAATGTTTTTTTCAAATTTATCCATATTTTCTGCATCAATTGTCTCTTTGGTTTTATTTTCATTACTTTTTTTTCTGATTCACCATTATTTGAATAATTTTCAAACTTATTATTAACGAAATGAATAAATGTATAACAATCTCTTTTTATCATTTTAAAATTATTTAAATCAGTTGATATAATATCGACCGTAGCATGAATCATAGCTACTGCTTGTGATAATATTAGATTTCCTGTCTGTAAATATTTTGATAAAGCAGTTGTACTCCCAAATAACTTTAAATATATATAAGCCATCAATACGGTTTCGTATTTGAACAAATTATCTAATAAATTTGAAGCTTTAAAACGAGCATGTGCAGGAAAAAAGAATCATTTTTAATGTGATTTAATGTCACAGATAGTTCATAAAATATTGACGTATCTGGGTCGCCGTAAGTACCAAATATTTTCCGTAAGGCGGCATCAGTAGACCACCATCTCGTATTTCCGATTGCAGAAATAATAGTTTTTGTATATTGCCGAAGCACAGTCATTCTTTTATATCCTTCTCGTAAAAAATTTATAATTTCTGCTGTGAGTCCAAATAAAGAAATTGATTTAATGGTTTCAGAAGTTATGTCTTTCAAAATTAGATTTAATTTATGTGAATAGCACCAAACATAAATTTGAAATTTCGTGATTTTTTCCAACCAGGACCGTAAGCCATTATATTCTCCTCGCATGTTTGAAGCCCCATCAGTAGAGGAACTTACACATTTAGTCATATCAATGTCATATGTTTTGAATCTATCTTCTTTCTATATATATAAAAATGAATGTATGTATGTGGGTATGTGGGTATGTGGGTATGTGGGTATGTGGATATGTGTGTATATCACGTATAGACTCCAAAACCACCGAACCAAACTCTATGAAATTTTGAGGGATACTGAAGCAACATTCGGGAAGTGTTCCTGTGAAGTTTGGTATTGATTGGGCAAGGGGGCGTGGTACCTCCCATACAACCCAAATTGGCTCTATCGCCCACACACCAAAAAAATTGCTATATATCAGACGGTTTTAATCATATAAAACTTAAATTTGGTTATTTTGTTCAGATGGTTACTTTCGGTGACTGTACAAGAAATGGGCGTGGTCACACTATATCTACGCCCACTTTTCAGCAATTATTTTAATTCCTAAAATGTTCAAGTTTTGATAGTGAATCTTGATATGCAGGTGCTATGCATACAAGTGGCAGTCACTATGTAAATATAAACGTTGTAACGCCCACTTTTACCGCCCACAAATAAGTAAAAATGCTTTATATCAGACGGTTTTTGCCATAGAAGGCTAAGATTTGATAATTTAGTTTATATGATTACTATCCGCCAATATACAAAAAATGGGCGTGGCCGAACTATATCTACGCCCACTTTATCGGAATCATGCTTATTCTTGAGTTGTACACGTTTTGATAGTGAATCTTAGTATGCAAGTGCTATGGATCTAAGTGGCAGTCACTATGTAAATATAAACGTTGTCACGCCCACTTTTACCGCCCACAAATCAGTAAAAATGCTTTATATCAGACGGATTTTGCCGTAGAAGACTACGATTTGGTAATTTAGATCGTATGGTTACTGTCGGCCAATGTATAAAAAATGGGCATGGCCGCACTATATCTACGCCCACTTTATCGAAATCATGCTTATTCCTGAGTTGTACACGTTTTCATAGCCAATCTTGGTATGGAGGTGCTCTGGGTGCAACTGGCAGTCATTATGTAAATAAAAATGTTGTCACGCCCCCTTTTACCGCCCACAAATCAGTAAGAATGGTTTATATCAGACGGCTCTTGCCGTAGATGACTAAGATTTGGTAATTTAGTTCATATGGTTACTGTCGGTCAATGTATAAAAAATGGGCATGGCCGCACTATATCTACGCCCACTTTAGCCTGCATAGCCAATCTTCGTATGCAGGTGCTAAGGGTGCAAGTGGCAGTCACTTTGTAAATATAAACGTTGTCACGCCTACTTTTACCGCCCACAAATCAGTAAAAATGCTTTATATCAGACGGCTTTTGCCGTAGAAGACTAAGATTTGGTAATTTAGTTCATATGGTCACTGTCGGCAACTGTTTAAAAATGGGCGTAGTCGCACCATATCTACGCCAACTTTTTCGAAATCATGCTTATTCCTGAGTTGCACACGTTTGATAGTAACACTTGATATGCAGGTGCTCTAAGTGGCAGTCAATATATATATATATAATTTGCCACGCCCACTTGTACCACCCACAAAAAAAACAAAACGAAATGGCCAATTTCAGTCCTTGAAAGTACTTTGACCGAGCTTCTTATGATCAATTGTGTTGTGAGTGTTGTGGAATGTTTGAACACAATTGATCGAGAACTGGACCTACATGTTTTATGCCGACTCCGAACGGCTTACGTTCTCAAGAAACTTTTCATGGCAGTTTTTATTCTCTGAGGTTTGCCATTGTCTGCAGAGAGATGACGGCCAAACAGAAAAATTAATTCAATCGAAAAACTTTCCGTGTCAGGTGGGATTCGGACCAGGGTTCCCTCGCGTATGGGCCACACACTCTACCCGCTACGCCACGGCCGCCACTTGGTTTCTTTTTACCCACAAATTAATAGAACTTCTATAAATCAGACGATTCTCATCGTTAAATACTAAAATATGGTTATTAATTTCATACGCTTACTCTCGACAGCTTTGCAAAAATTGTGCATGGTAGGACTATATCTGTGCCCACTTTTCAGAAATAATTTTATTTAATTTATTTATTTACTTATGTATTAATGTACTATAGTTCATTACAATTTAAAAATTATAACTAAGTTAGCTGCCTGGGCTATCGGTTAGAAATAATTTTAATTCCTGAGATGTGAACGTTTTGATAGACAAACTTGGTATGTAGGTGCTATGGGTCAAATTGGCGTTCACTTTATATATAAATGTTGCCACGCCTACTTTCAATGCCCACAAATCCATAAAAAGGATATATATCAGACTTTTTTTACAGTAAAAGACTAAAACTTGGTAGATTAGTTCATATGGATACTGCTAGAACTCTTAAAAAATGGGCGTGTCACACTTTATTTAAGACGACTTTTCAAAAATCATTGTAATTTCTGAGCTGTACGCGTTTTGATAGTGGAACTTGGTATATAGGTGCAATGGGACCAAGTGGCGGTCACTTTATATATAAATGTTGCCATACCTACTTTTTCTGCTCATCTATCTATCTGTAAAAAATGTATGTATGTATACTAAGGCTGCTCACAAAAAAAGGTGTTCGGGTCGGTTCCTCAAAATAATGCTTTTTGTTATGATGATTCCCCAAATATTTCGACTGTAGCGATAGTCATCCGTGAGCTGGAATGGTTTGAAATAAAAAAAAAAAAAAAACAAAAAGGAAATGGCCATTTCAGACTTTGACCGAGCTTCTTATGCGTGCGTGTTGTGAAATGTTTGAACACAAATGATCGAGAACTGGATCTACAAGGCTTATGCCGACTCCGAACGGCTTATGTTCTCAAGAAGCTTTTAATGCCAGTTTTTACTCTCTGAGGTTTGCCATTGTCTGCATAGAGATGGCGGCCGAACAGAAAAATTAATTCAATTGAAAAAACTTTCTGTGTCAGATAGAATTCGAACCTGGGTTCTATGGTATACAAGCCTCGCACGTCAACCAGTATGCCACGGAATGGTTTGAAATATTCTGTAAAAATCGAGTTTTTTATAAAAATATTTACTGGCGCGGTAGTTAAAAATAACAAACGGTCAGAAATAATAGTAATTAAAAAGTTCTTCCAATCTGCACTAATAAATTTTAAATTTTTACTCTACTCTATAAATTTAAATTTTTTAACTTTTTTTTTTTTTGTATTATTTTCACTAAAATGCAAATTAAATTTTTTTTTTGTTTTGCCATTTTACTTTTAGTCAAATAAATTATCTATGGATGATAAAATAAAGTGTAAAGTGAATTGCTAAATTGAATGAAATTACAAAAAAATGTACACATTTTTTACATTGTACAATTTATTTGACTAAAATTAGTTTAGGAAAAGATTCGTTTGAATTTTAGTGAAAATAATATGAAAAAAGTTAAAACAATCCAAAAAATCCGCATTATCTTTGGTCCAACGGAAATATAAGACTTTTTGATGCAAAATTTTTTCCATTACTCTTATTTCTGATCGTTTGTTTTTTTCTAACTGCCATACCAGCCAATATTTTTAGTCGCAATATTTTGTGGATCATCAAAACATAAGCCATGGATTATTTTGAAGAACGAGGCTGAACAAATTTTTTTCTAAAGAGCGTGAGGCGACTTAATGTATATACGTATGTGGGTATATGTGTATATCACGTAAAGGCTTCGAAACCGCTAAGCCAATTTTTATACCAAAGCGTTGAGAGGGTTCCTGTGAAGTCTGTTGCCGATCGTAAATACACCTAAAATTTTCGATTTCGAACAGTTTTGTAAATTTAGGTCGCAAAGCCTCGGAATTCAGTATTCGACCTCAATTTACACATGCCGTTGCACAGGTAACATTTTATGGGTGTTGAAGGAGGGGCGTGGTACTTTTTCCGCACCCAAAATTTTCGGTATAGCTTTCGAAATAAGTCACACATTAATAAAACTCGGTAAGAACTTACTATAAAAGCATGGCTTCACTAAAGCTACGCCCTCTTTTAGGGGATAAGCGCTGAGCGCAGCGAAGCGCGCCGGGTATAAGCTAGTATATCTATATATATAAAAATGAATGTATGTATGTGGGTATGTGGGTATGTGGGTATGTGGATATGTGTGTATATCACGTATAGACTCCAAAACCACCGAACCAAACTCTATGAAATTTTGAGGGATACTGAAGCAACATTCGGGAAGTGTTCCTGTGAAGTTTGGTGTTGATTGGGCAAGGGGGCGTGGTACCTCCCATACAACCCAAATTGGGTCTATCGCCCACAAACCAAAAAAATTGCTATATATCAGACGGTTTTAATCATATAAAACTTAAATTTGGTTATTTTGTTCAGATGGTTACTTTCGGTGACTGTACAAGAAATGGGCGTGGTCACACTATATCTACGCCCACTTTTCAGCAATTATTTTAATTCCTAAAATGTTCAAGTTTTGATAGTGAATCTTGATATGCAGGTGGTATGCATACAAGTGGCAGTCACTATGTAAATATAAACGTTGTCACGCCCACTTTTACCGCCCACAAATCAGTAAAAATGCTTTATATCAGACGGATTTTGCCGTAGAAGACTACGATTTGGTAATTTAGATCGTATGGTTACTGTCGGCCAATGTATAAGAAATGGGCATGGCCGCACTATATCTACGCCCACTTTATCGAAATCATGCTTATTCCTGAGTTGTACACGTTTTCATAGCCAATCTTGGTATGCAGGTGCTCTGGGTGCAACTGGCAGTCATTATGTAAATAAAAATGTTGTCACGCCCCCTTTTACCGCCCACAAATCAGTAAAAATGCTTTATATCAGACGGCTTTTGCCGTAGAAGACTAAGATTTGGTAATTTAGTTCATATGGTCACTGTCGGCAACTGTTTAAAAATGGGCGTAGTCGCACCATATCTACGCCAACTTTTTCAAAATCATGCTTATTCCTGAGTTGCACACGTTTGATAGTAACACTTGATATGCAGGTGCTCTAAGTGGCAGTCAATATATATATATAAAATTTGCCACGCCCACTTGTACCACCCACAAAAAAAAACAAAACGAAATGGCCAATTTCAGTCCTTGAAAGTACTTTGACCGAGCTTCTTATGATCAATTGTGTTGTGAGTGTTGTGGAATGTTTGAACACAATTGATCGAGAACTGGACCTACATGTTTTATGCCGACTCCGAACGGCTTACGTTCTCAAGAAGCTTTTCATGGCAGTTTTTATTCTCTGAGGTTTGCCATTGTCTGCAGAGAGATGACGGCCGAACAGAAAAATTAATTCAATCGAAAAACTTTCCGTGTCAGGTGGGATTCGGACCAGGGTTCCCTCGCGTATGGGCCACACACTCTACCCGCTACGCCACGGCCGCCACTTGGTTTCTTTTTACCCACAAATTAATAGAACTTCTATAAATCAGACGATTCTCATCGTTAAATACTAAAATATGGTTATTCATTTCATACGCTTACTCTCGACAGCTTTGCAAAAATTGTGCATGGTAGGACTATATCTGTGCCCACTTTTCAGAAATAATTTTATTTAATTTATTTATTTACTTATGTATTAATGTACTATAGTTCATTACAATTTAAAAATTATAACTAAGTTAGCTGCCTGGGCTATCGGTTAGAAATAATTTTAATTCCTGAGATGTGAACGTTTTGATAGACAAACTTGGTATGTAGGTGCTATGGGTCAAATTGGCGTTCACTTTATATATAAATGTTGCCACGCCTACTTTCAATGCCCACAAATCCATAAAAAGGATATATATCAGACTTTTTTTACAGTAAAAGACTAAAACTTGGTAGATTAGTTCATATGGATACTGCCAGAACTCTTAAAAAATGGGCGTGTCACACTTTATTTAAGACGACTTTTCAAAAATCATTGTAATTTCTGAGCTGTACGCGTTTTGATAGTGGAACTTGGTATATAGGTGCAATGGGACCAAGTGGCGGTCACTTTATATATAAATGTTGCCATACCTACTTTTTCTGCTCATCTATCTATCTGTAAAAAATGTATGTATGTATACTAAGGCTGCTCACAAAAAAAAAGGTGTTCGGGTCGGTTCCTCAAAATAATGCTTTATGTTATGATGATTCCCCAAATATTTCGACTGTAGCGATAGTCATCCGTGAGCTGGAATGGTTTGAAATAAAAAAAAAAAAAAACAAAAAGGAACAAAATGGCCATTTCAGATTTTGACCGAGCATCTTATGCGTGCGTGTTGTGAAATGTTTGAACACAAATGATCGAGAACTGGATCTACAAGGCTTATGCCGACTCCGAACGGCTTATGTTATCAAGAAGCTTTTCACGCCAGTTTTTACTCTCTGAGGTTTGCCATTGTCTGCATAGAGATGGCGGCCGAACAGAAAAATTAATTCAATTGAAAAAACTTTCTGTGTCAGATAGAATTCGAACCTGGGTTCTATGGTAAACAAGCCTCGCACGTCAACCAGTATGCCACGGAATGGTTTGAAATATTCTGTAAAAATCGAGTTTTTTATAAAAATATTTACTGGCGCGGTAGTTAAAAATAACAAACGGTCAGAAATAATAGTAATTAAAAAGTTCTTCCAATCTGCACTAATAAATTTTAAATTTTTACTCTACTCTATAAATTTAAATTTTTTAACTTTTTTTTTTGTATTATTTTCACTAAAATGCAAATTAAATTTTTTTTTTGTTTTGCCATTTTACTTTTAGTCAAATAAATAAATTATAAAATAAAGTGTAAAGTGAATTGCTAAATTAAATGAAATTACAAAAATATGTACACATTTTTTACATTGTACAATTTATTTGACTAAAATTAGTTTAGGAAAAGATTCGTTTGAATTTTAGTGAATATAATATGAAAAAAGTTAAAACAATCCAAAAAATCCGCATTATCTTTGGTCCAACGGAAATATAAGATTTTTTGATGCAACATTTTTTCCATTACTCTTATTTCTGACCGTTTGTTTTTTTCTAACTGCCATACCAGCCAATATTTTTAGTCGCAATATTTTGTGGATCATCAAAACATAAGCCATGGATTATTTTGAAGAACGAGACTGAACAAATTTTTTTCTAAAGAGCGTGAGGCGACTTAATGTATATACGTATGTGGGTATATGTGTATATCACGTAAAGGCTTCGAAACCGCTAAGCCAATTTTTATACCAAAGCGTTGAGAGGGTTCCTGTGAAGTCTGTTGCCGACCGTAAATACACCTAAAATTTTCGATTTCGAACAGTTTTGTAATTATAGGTCGCAAAGCCTCGGAATTCAGTATTCGACCTCAATATACACATGCTGTTGCACAGGTAACATTTTATGGGTGTTGGACGAGGGGCGTGGTACTTTTTCCGCACCCAAAATTTTCGGTATAGCTTTCGAAATAAGTCACACATTAATAAAACTCGGTAAGAACTTACTATAAAAGCATGGCTTCACTAAAGCTACGCCCTCTTTTAGGGGATAAGCGCTGAGCGCAGCGAAGCGCGCCGGGTATAAGCTAGTTTTCAATAAAATTGCAAAGTCCTTTTCCAGTTGTATCATTGCAGGTTTTCATACCGAATATTCGTTCATGTATGTCACCTTCATAAACATATCTCACTATGACAGAACACTGCTCTTTAATAGATACATCCTGCGATGTATCAATTTGAATAGAGAACATTCCAGCGCTTTTAATTTGATCAGCAATTTTTTGTTTAAGAAGGATATTTATTGTTTCAACAATTTGGTTTACTGTTGTTTTTGAAAAAAAAGTAATTTTAGATCCACGACCTTTACATTTTGGATCTTTAAAGCTTTTTTGCTTTTTAATCAAACTATCAATATGAAGCTCTAATGTGGAATTATGTTGTTTCAATAATAACAAAATTTCTAAAAAATTTCCATGATCCAAATTTATATTTTGCAGAGACAAGATGTTTTCATGTTTTCCTCGAAAGCTAAGACCTCTTTTTCCAATCATTTTAACGATGTTAATAACGATATTAACAATTTCTATGTTATTTTTAATTTTTTGTTTTTTTATGCTTCCTTGTTTTTCAAACAGTAATACATCCAAATTTTTTGAGCCACGGAGCGTAAAATATGAAACAACAGAATTGCTATGTCTTTTACTATTTTCATGTTCAGAAATTCTCTGATATGTATGTTTCCAGTCACTCATTCCTGTATTTTCGAAGGCACTATTTCCAGGCAATGGAGCAAAACACAAGCATAATGTACAGAAAAGTGATTTTTGGTTATGTGAATACGAAACCCATTTGCGATTCGTACAATCTGCTCTAAAGTAAACCTTCGAAGAATCAAAAAACGGTTTTAGGTTGAATTGGATGATGAAGTAAAAACTCTCCGACATGTTTATTTCCTGGTTTTGCAAACAAATCAATTTTAGTTTTATCTTCTTCATCACATGTATCAGCTTCCGTTTCACTATTCTCAGTTTCTAAATCCCTTGTATCAGCTTCCGTTTCACTGCTATCGGTTTCTAATTCTAGTTCAATATTTTCTGCTTTTACATCAATAACAGAAACATCGACATTTTTCATATCTTGATCATTGTTTTGACGTAGGTCTTCGTGTTCAGAAGATGTGGTGTCAGATTCAGACGATGATATAATTGTTCTGTCGGAAGGAGCTTTAGTACTGGTGGAAGGTTTTTGGAAATAGTTCTTTAAATTTTGGGACTGAGAAGCTTGTTCCATTAAAATCTTTTGCTTTTTAATTCTAAGTTTTTCTGCTCCACCTTTTCTTTTTGGTTTCGAGTTCATTGTTCTTTAAGAGAATGGGTGGAAAAAAATGCATTTTACTCTTGCTATTTCGATTTAAAAATGTAAAAAAAAAAAAATTTTAAAGACATGGAAACTCTCCAAATTTTGGTTTGAAATTCAAACTTCCGGTTTCGAAATAGAAAAAAAAAAAATTGGAATTTCGGATTTGATCCAGGAATTCAAAAATACAGTCAATTTTCTATATAAGTCTAAAAAATTATATATTTTTTAAATATTTTTACTCAAAAAAAAAAAATGTTTTAAGCAAACGTTCTTTTGAACAACTCAAATTTTCAGACGCCTATAACTCAGCAACCAAGATAGATAAAAAATAAATAAAAATGTCAATTAATGTAGCTTTTCTAGTAGAACACCACAGCAAAATTTGAAAATAATCCGACACCCATCACTTTTTTTGTGGTCCGCTTCACGTGAAATGCACCATATAAGGGCTGTTCAGAAGGTAGAAACTCTTTTTAAGAATAATTTTAAGATATCGGGTATAAAAATTGCTGAGAAAAAAAAGTCTGAGACTTTTGTCAGGTAATTTCAAAATGAGGAAGGGCTTAAGCCATATGAAGTCTTGAAATTTCCGGCCTAAAATCCAAAAAAGAATATAGAGGCGAAAAATTAAGTCAAATTTCTTATAGAAGAATGATTTTTTAATACAAATTCTAAGGGTTTGATAGTTCAAATCATATGAGCTTTATGGTCAAGATGTTAAAATAATTACTTATTCTAATATCTATAGTTTTTCAAAAAAGGAATAATGACAACAACTTTTTACCGAGAAAGAGAGAAAATTAGAAAATTTTATCACTAGCTGATTTTTATTGCAATTTCGGCCTTGCTAAAGGGTTTCATCAGAAAATCTTTGTAGAAATTACTTTATTTCATTATAAGATTTCATTAAGCACTTTTAATGTTGCGTTTTGGACGATGAGACTTAAACCCAAAATAGTTCAAGTTTCCTATAAAAAATTTTACAAGACAGGGATCTTAAGCTGCGTATAGGGTGCTTGCAAAAACGACTTTTACCATCCATAAGGAAACATGAGGTCTCTGCTTTTTATGCCCGGTTTGAGCTTTGTGCCATTACAGTTAATCTAGATTTAAATGATATGCAAGGAAAAATGTTATATTTCTCAGATGTGAAAATTAACCTTGATTACCGGAGCTGTGACCCATTGAAAAATATTTAACTCTGGTTTAAATTAATATTAAAACCTCAAAAAAGGTTGCTGAAAGCTTTAAAAAAAGGGATCAGCCGGTCCGAACGAAAGTTTAGGGTATATCCCAAAAACAAAACAAAGGGCAAAACATCGTATCTAGCATTTAAGAAAGGGTTCAGAAATTGAAAAAAGCTTCAAATTTGTAGATACATACGATAAAATTTTTGTTTTGTTTTAAGTGTAATGGAATGATATTTGATAAATAATATTTTCTGAGGACATGACAATACATAACAAAATCCTGATTATGAAAAAACGTGAGTTTCGAAGATATGCTGGTACTAAAAATTAAATTTTGTTTTGTACACATTTTTTAACTATAACACCGAGTAAAAAAAGTGGCCGGTTAAGGAGACGGCCCAACTTCGGTGCCACTACGTTACAATTTAAACAATTAATAAACAATAAAAAATATTTACCTGTTAAAATTCTGTTATTTTTATACAAAAAATGTATGTTTTGAAAATAACTAATTATTTTACATATAAAACAATTAATACTTTTAAAAATTGATTTTTTATTACACTTTGAATCTCACACTCAGATAGCTTTCAAGAGAATGTGATTTTGTGCTTTCATTACAGAAACGTCTACAATGGCTACTGATGGCTACCATAAATTTTGTTATTGTAAGCAACGAGCACATCGTTTTAATATGAAATTGCATTTTTCAAATATTTATTTTCGTATCCATCCGTTTGCAAAGTGAACTTTGTTTTTAAATTTGTTTTGATTGTAAACTATTTTAAATAATTCATTGTTTGCCGGCCCGCAATTTAGTTAATACATTTTCAAAAGTGAACTTTGTTTTAAAAAAATTTTCAATTGTAAATTAGTTTGAAAGGTTGATTGTTCACTAGCCCGCAATACGAGTGGCCTGCAATGCGACCGGCCCACAATGCGGAAAATTCCCGGTGTCCCGGTGGGCCAGTCCAACCCTGCACAGTAGTATATTCAAAGTACTCTCTATCAGGATTAAGACCATCTAAACAGAATGATTCTTTGAAAATGTTGGCAAATACACCGAGAAAAAAGGTTATGTTAAATTGAAAAAAAACTAGTATAATTTATAAAATGGCTTTGGCAGTTTTCAGCCACCCAAGTACTTTATCAAAACGCCTAAGTTTTACATGTTGACTTGCCAATTTTTATTGGGTAATAAATTAACCAAGTTTTTGGCAATTTTTTATACACTACTTTAAAAAAAAAAATATTAATTTCAAAAATACAACTTTATTTCGGGTTTTAGTTTTTTATTTTTCTTTTTTTTTAAACTGCCGCCTCTCGTTCTGTGATTTGCTTGACTGAAATCGGCAACAACACAAATTTTTCTTTTATCAACACCGTTGTTTTCTTAGAAATTAATGACTTCTCTTGCTGATTGACGTCATTTATAACAAGAACATTAAATTAAATTAAATTGAATTAAATACCAAATTCAAAAATTTTACCTTCGCTGCCGTTGAGATCCGAACCCACACCAACCCGATACCACTATGTATGAAGACACTACGCTATGCATTGAGCCAAGCTCTATCGTTACACTGAGTGATTTATTCAATATTAATTACAACTGAAGCTATGCTGCAGCTATCAACAGAATACTGCGACATACTGCATCTGTTAATACAGCATCTGTTAATACAGCATCTGTTAACATCTGTGAATCAAATATTTTTTTTGGGCAGCGTATCGAAGTATGTGCTTTTAAAGCAATGTATTAAATAATAAATTGCTTAGGTGAATTAACCTAGCTGCAGTTATGTCAGCGAACAGTGGCAAGGCTGCTTAGATCAGTTGGTTGAGCGATGGGCTGGCACCAAAAGTCCTTGATTCGATTCCACACGGCGGGCAAAGACTTTTTTTTCTTTTCTTTTTGTTGATGAAATTTACTAAAATTTACTGGTGTGAATATTAACGTGTGTTTTTTAATTTACTTAATGTTCTTTTTGAATTTAAAAATGGTTTTATTAAAAAAAAAAAAACCATTAAATTATCAAATCTATCATTCTCTCGCGTGTCTAATGATGCAGCTGTATTTTTTTTTTGCAGAAAATAGCTCAAAACTATGCTTTAGCCATCTCTGCTTGTTTTTTTTAAATTTGTATTTTTGGATTTTGGGCTTAGGTGAATCAAATATTTTTTTTTGGCAGGGTATCGAAGTATGTGCATTCAAAGCAATGTATTAAACAATAAATTGCTTAGGTGAATAAGCATAAATTTATAATTCCTTTACAATTCTCTTTACCCAACCCGATTGAGGTGATTTACCTATTTTTTTTTTCCTCGGTGTAGATCACAAATTCATCATCAGTAAATTCATCAAGAGTTCTGAAAGAAGAAGGAAATCCATCGGATTTCTTCTTTGTGCTTATGAATCCCCAAAATTTTCTTGGATCAGACAATATGCTCAGCTCATTATATTATATTCGTGATATAATATATCTGAGCGATTTTAAAATTCCAGAATCAAACACTTGTAAGTTCTTAGGTCATTTGAGTCTAGGCTACAGACGTATTATTTCCAAGCCCTATTCCTGTTGTTGCGAAGAGTTTTTAAATCTTTTGTGTACCAGGGGTGCCAGAAGCCATGCTTTTATAGTAAGTTCTTACCGAGTTTTATTAATGTGTGACTTATTTCGAAAGCTATACCGAAAATTTTGGGTGCGGAAAAAGTACCACGCCCCTCGTTCAACACCCATAAAATGTTACCTGTGCAACGGCATGTGTAAATTGAGGTCGAATACTGAATTCCGAGGCTTTGCGACCTATAATTACAAAACTGTTCGAAATCGAAAATTTTAGGTGTATTTACGATCGGCAACAGACTTCACAGGAACCCTCTCAACGCTTTGGTATAAAAATTGGCTTAGCGGTTTCGAAGCCTTTACGTGATATACACATATACCCACATACGTATATACATTAAGTCGCCTCACGCTCTTTAGAAAAAAATTTGTTCAGTCTCGTTCTTCAAAATAATCCATGGCTTATGTTTTAATGATCCACAAAATATTGCGACTAAAAATATTGGCTGGTATGGCAGTTAGAAAAAAACAAACCGTCAGATATAAGAGTAATGGAAAAAATTTTGCATCAAAAAATCTTATATTTCCGTTGGACCAAAGATAATGCGGATTTTTTGGATTGTTTTAACTTTTTTCATATTATTTTCACTAAAATTCAAACGAATCGTTTCCTAAACTAATTTTAGTCAAATAAATTGTACAATGTAAAAAATGTGTACATTTTTTTGTAATTTCATTCAATTTAGCAATTCACTTTACACTTTATTTTATCATCCATAGATAATTTATTTGACTAAAAGTAAAATGGCAAAACAAAAAAAAAATTTAATTTGCATTTTAGTGAAAATAATACAAAAAAAAAAAGTTAAAAAATTTAAATTTATAGAGTAGAGTAAAAATTTAAAATTTATTAGTGCAGATTGGAAGAACTTTTTAATTACTATTATTTCTGACCGTTTGTTATTTTTAACTACCGCGCCAGTAAATATTTTTATAAAAAACTCGATTTTTACAGAATATTTCAAACCATTCCGTGGCATACTGGTTGACGTGCGAGGCTTGTATACCATAGAACCCAGGTTCGAATTCTTTCTGACACAGAAAGTTTTTTCAATTGAATTAATTTTTCTGTTCGGCCGCCATCTCTATGCAGACAATGGCAAACCTCAGAGAGTAAAAACTGGCATGAAAAGCTTCTTGAGAACATAAGCCGTTCGGAGTCGGCATAAGCCTTGTAGATCCAGTTCTCGATCATTTGTGTTCAAACATTTCACAACACGCACGCATAAGAAGCTCGGTCAAAGTCTGAAATGGCCATTTCCTTTTTGTTTTTTTTTTTTTTTATTTCAAACCATTCCAGCTCACGGATGACTATCGCTACAGTCGAAATATTTGGGGAATCATCATAACATAAAGCATTATTTTGAGGAACCGACCCGAACACCTTTTTTTTGTGAGCAGCCTTAGTACAATGAGTATATATATAGCAGAGAATTTTTTTCGCTCTGGAGTTTTAACTCATTGCAATTCTGGTTCAAAAATATCAGTCCACGAAAAATGTTCGAAAACTGCGCAGTCGGTATTTGTGCTTCGAAAGATTTTATCTTCGAAAACAGCGCTCTCGGTATTTGTGCAGTCGCCGCCATGATTGTTGTACGCTCTCAGAATTTATGAAACTGGTTTGACTGGTTTTTTTCTTTTATTGAATGGATTCTGCACAATGTTTATATTTTTGGCTGGACGGACTTACATGGATTTATTTCAATATGCCAATTGGATATTTGGAAGATTCAGGTTTGTGAATGAAACTATGAAATGATTTTTTTTCAATATTTTTATGTTTATTCGTTTTTTTTAGATCAAATAGGAAATTTTTCATTCATTTCAAATTGAATTTAATCCAATTTAATTTGAATAAATTTTTAATTTAATCCAATTTATATTTTCAAATAGATTGGATTAAATGAATTTTAATGCTACATTTTTTAGCTTTAGATAAGTTCTTAATTATCTGAATTTAATCGAACTTATTGTAATTTTAAAAAAATTGGAACAAATAAACTTTTTTTACCACATTTTTTGCCTGGCTTGCTTGTTTGTTGCATGCATTTATTTCAATATGAAAATATTGAGTATGAAAATTACTTTTTTCCAATATTTCTATATAATTTCATTTTTTTTAGGTCAAATAGGAATTTCTTTCATTTAATCCAAATTATATTTTTAAATAAATTGTATTAAATTAATTTTAATGTTACATTTTTTAGCTGCTTTTGCTTGCAGAGATTTTATTTCAACTTGCCAATAAGATATTTGCAAGTTTTAAATGTTTTCAATCCACTAACAGGTATTTGTATGAAATTATTAAATGTTCTTTTTTTAATATTTGTAATAACCTACTAAGTTATAGCAGCAAATTTAAAAAAAAGCAAGAAAAAAAAAATTCGTCGCCCCCCAGCTTCGAAACCGGGCATGTTGATTATAAGGGAAAAATGTTAACCAGTCCGCCAAAATCTAATTTAGGGGTTGTTTTCTTAATAACAAATAACAGCAAGTTCGATGAAATGAAATCAAAATTTTCTTTAACAAATTTATATACGCTGAAAAGAACGTGTTGTAAGGAAAACATTTCATTTATATTCGTGGCATGTATAAAATAGAAATTTATTTAAACTTCCCAATTAGATATTTGCAACTTTCAAAGGTTTTCAATTAACTTGCAGGTATTTAATTGGCAAATTGAAGTATGGAAAATAATAAATTTTGATAAAAATTATCACTGGCTTTTCATATATTGACAATTTCATAAAGAAATTTTTTTTTTTTTTGAGCTTCTGTAGATGTTGCAGATTTTTTGGCATCATAACGGCATTTTAAAAAAGTACAAATATGCAATCTGCAAGATTTATTGCAATTGACTGTACTGCTTATGATAATAGGCATGTCAATGATCTTTTGAAAGGCAATTGGTACGCATCGATCGTTCGCGCCGATTTATTTTGATACATTTTTGATTGTTTTTTGATCATGTCTTGTTACTTTTTAAAAAAAAAATGTCACATAATTGTTATGTAAAGAGTTCCCCGGGAGTGGATTGCAAAGGCGAAATCAGGATGTTTCGTTTTCCCCATCATCAACCCGACTTATTGTCGAAATGGCTGAAGAACTTGGGTGTTCAAAATTTGGGCAAGATAAACACGATAAGCCGATTGTGTGCGCGTCACTTTGACTCCTCGTGCTTTGGATCTAAGAAGTTGAAACTAGGTTCATTACCAACTCTGTGCTTAGGTAAGTATAGTGAAAATTTCTGATCGCAGTTTAAGGGAAGTTCTCATCTTTATCATTTAAGTGTCAAAATTTTTTAAAGATCTTTCTTCTGTATATTTCATAGGAATTGTTTATTGATCAATATTTTTTGGATCAGAAATAAAAGATATTTTTTGATTGTTATTTTTCCGATCACAAATAAAAATCATTCCGTGATCATTCTTTCTCCAATTAGAAATGTAAGTTTTTTCCGATCAGAAATTAAAATCATTTTGTGATCGTTATTTCTTCGATCAGAAATAAAAGTTATTATTTATCGATATTTTCCAGATCAGAAATAAAAAGCAATCATTGATCGAAATTTTTTTGTTCAAATTAAAAAATTTTTCTAATCGAAATTATATCAATAACAAAGCAACGTGTATATGTACATTAGACTGGCCGTACGATGTATGGCTTGTTTTTTTTTTGGAAAATAAAATTTTATTTTTTCTTAAAATGTTTGTTTTGATATAAAAACAAACTCCAGAAATTTTCAGCCAAGTCCGATGATGCCTAGTGGTGCCTAGTTGACCTTGAAGTTTACTACGCCAAAAACTTTTTTTTCTTATGCGTTGGACAAAGTTTGTTCTTACTTTGACTAAAAAAAAATGTGCAACAGATTTAATTTTATTATATTATTACTATTAAATTTGTTATATACATATAATTCATTCAAGGCATAGCTTTTTTCTATTCTCTTTTAATTACTCTCTCTTTCGCTCCAAAAAAAAACAATACATAATTGTTAAAAAAAAATTAAAGCAAGTTGAGATGATGAGAAGCATGCTGCAAAAAAGAAATACAAATTCCTCTTTGTGTAGGGTTTGCCTAATGGTGAATTTAATTTCGATTCCTCTTTATGGTTAGCTTCGTGTTGCATTATATTTCGATTCCTCTTTACGGCTTGCTTTTTTCACCGCGATTCTTCTTTAAATACATTTTCTAAACAAGAAAAATGTAACGGCCACCACCAAAGCCACCATTGCAAATAAACATTGATGGTAGTGTGAAAGAGCAATTAACAAGCATGTAAGCTTTGCGTTTCATTACTAAGTAGAGTCTGTGAAGTGACAGTGAATATAAGTGAAAATTAAAAAAAATAGTGAAGAATAAAAAAAATAACAAATAATGGCATTAAAAAACCAACTGAGATCTGGAGATGATTTAGTGTTGTTCATAGGAAAATGTAAAAATGAAATTTTGGGTGCAAAATTACCGTCAGTGAAGCAGGTTCTTCAATTTTTTTTTTATAAAATGCGTATGGAACACTATTCTTTAAAAAGCAGTGCAAAATTGACAATTGCAGTTGTTTCTGATTTTTGGAAAAGAGCCAACATTCCGATAATGTCAGAACAAAACTCTGTTAAAGCCTTGGAGAGAATATATGAGAAATGGAGAAATTTGCAGAAGAATGCCAAGTCCAAGTATGAGAAGCACCGGAAAAACGAAGAGGAATTTGTGGATCACATTGAAAATTATATATTTGACATTGCAACGTCAGATGCACTTGCGGTTATGAAGATCCAACAGGATAAAGACTTTCTTGTTCTTCAAAGGCAAAGAGGTCGACCAGGAAGTATGTCTGGTGTAGATGTAAAAATGGTGGAAAAACAGAAACGAAAAGAAAAGCGTTCTGATATATTAAAAATGCGCGTTGAAACGTATCGCGAGAAAAATGTTTATTTAGGTAATTTAGATTTTTATTGAATTATCATGCAAATTAGTTTATTTATTTTTTCTTGAAATATCAGAGCAAATATCTGCTATGGATATTTCAGGTAGTACTGAAAGTAGCGAAATGGCGTATTCTGTGGTTGATCAAAATGTATCAATTGATATAGCAGACGATGAACCCACCGTCGTAACACAAGGTCAACAATCGCGTGGAAATATCCATTTTATTGATGATAGAATGCTGGCAAGTTTGGACAAATGCAAAATTAGTACGAGAGATGCCATGCATTTAATTACTGCAACAGCAGCTGCACTATTACGAGCAATTGAGGGAGTCAACCCAACTTCCACAGCAATAAAATTGGACGCTTTAGTCCTCAATCGCACCACTATTCAGGCGATGAGGAGGGATTATCGCCGCAAACAAGCTCAGCAGATTCTGGAAAGTTTCAATGTAAATACTAAAAAATCTATTTTTGTGACTAGTTGCATAAAAATAATATTTTTTTTTAATTTTTCTGATTCAAGATACCTGAAGTATTTGTCCTTCATTGGGATGGCAAACTACTTCCAGAAGTAAAAGGCAAAGAAAAATCAGAGCGACTAGCTCTAGTTGTGACTGGCAAAAATGTGGAGAAACTGCTTGGAATTCCAAAAATTCAAGACTCCTCTGGTGAAAGTATAGCTGATACAATATTTAACTTGTTGATAAAATGGAAAATGGACAATTTAGTCGAAATAATATCTTTTGACACAACAGCAAGTAACACTGGCATTAATAAGGGTGCAGCCTACTTATTAGAAAAGAAATTGAAAAGGGACTTGCTGTTTCGTCCATGTCGTCATCACATTAGTGAATTGTTGATAAGAGCTGTCTTCGAACTAAATTTTGGTAAAACTGCTGCACCAGAAGTTCTTATTTTTAATCGCTTCTCCAAGTTTTGGCCAAATATTAACCAAAATAATTTTAAGAGTGGAATATCGGATGAGGATGTAGAAAAACTTTTTACGGTGGGTGAAGTAGAATACCACAAAATATTTTGCCTTGAGGCATTGAAATCTCAATACGTTCGGGCAGATTATAAAGAAGTATTGCAAATGTCATTGCTTTTTATTGGTGAAAAACCACCAGGCTTTTCGGGATTCCGTGCACCTGGTGCAACAACGCATGCTCGATTTATGTCGAAAAATATATACTGCTTTAAAATATTTCTGTTTCGTGAGCAATTTAAACTAACGACAGCGGAATTAAATAGCTTTCGTAACATTTGTGTATTTTTGACGCGAATTTACGTTCCGTATTGGTTTGGATGTGTCAAATCTGTGAATGCACCAAGATTAGATTTGCAACTTATAAATGATGTTACTGCATATTATGATACAAATATTTCCATCATTTTGTTAAAAAAAATTATCAATCATTTATGGTATTTGAGTGAAGAAGCTGTTGCTCTGTCTTTCTTTGATGACCAAATCCCTTACGATATAAAACTAAAAATGGTTAATGCCCTTGGTAACAATGAAGAATTATATGAAGAAGATATTTCGAAAAAAATTAAAACTACAATAGAAGATGTCAGAGCGTATACTGAAAAAAATTTGAGCGATTTCGTGTCTGCAAAAACAAAAAGGTTCTTCACTCGATTGCAAATTGATTGCAGTTTCTTGCATTCGGATCCGGTAACGTGGAAAGATAGAGATGATTTTTGCGCTGGAAAAATTATTTGCGAAAATTTGGCCGTTGTCAACGATGCAGCCGAAAGGGGAGTTAAATTGATAACAGATTTTAATCGAGCGCTAACGTATGACGAGGAAGACAAGCAATATCTGTTGCAAGTGGTGGAACATTATAGGAAAATACATCCGTCTCACACGAAAAGCTCCCTTGTAAACCAGGTATTTTAATATACATAACTCAAATAAATACATATTTCTAAAATCTACCGTTTATTGGTGAAAACGTTATTTCTTTATGTAGGTTTCCCTATAATGCACATATTGTAAACTTCAAGGTCAACTAGGCACCACTAGGCATCATCGGATTTGGCTGAAAATTTCTGGAGTTTGTTTTTATATCAAAACAAACATTTTAAGAAAAAATAAAATTTAAATTTCTAAAAAAAAAAATTACGGCCAGTCTAATGTACATGACTGTATATGTATATGTACATGACTCTGGCTGATATTTAGAATTTTTTTTAAGTGAAATTTCCTTAAGCATTTCCTTCTACTATTTCTGTTTCTACTATTTTGATGATAAAATATAGTGTAAAGAAAACAATTCAATTGAATTAAATTACAAAAAATTTACTCTATTTGTGAGAATTTATTTGGATTACAGTTATCTTTAGTCCGACGGCAAAAATTTAAGATTTTTTGATGCTGATTGGAAGAACTTCTTAACCCATTTCTGGCCAAATTTGTATTTTTGGATTTTGGGCTTAGGTGAATCAAATATTTTTTTTTGGCAGGGTGTCGAAGTATGTGCATTCAAAGCAATGTATTAAACAATAAATTGCTTTGGTGAATAAGCATAAATTTATAATTCCTTTACAATTCTCTTTACCCAACCCGATTGAGGTGATTTACCTATTTTTTTTTTTCCTCGGTGTAGATCACAAATTCATCATCAGTAAATTCATCAAGAGTTCTGAAAGAAGAAGGAAATCCATCGGATTTCTTCTTCGTGCTTATGAATCCCCAAAATTTTCTTGGATCAGACAATATGGTCAGCTCTTTATATTATATTCGTGATATAATATAGCTGAGCGATTTTAAAATTCCAGAATCAAACACTTGTAAGTTCTTAGGTCATTTGAGTCTAGGCTACAGACGTATTATTTCCAAGCCCTATTCCTGTTGTTGCGAAGAGTTTTTAAATCTTTTGTGTACCAGGGGTACGCAGAATTTTTCACAAATTTGAGGCTATATGGTACAGACTGAGAAAGCACAGAAAAAAGTTCGATATAAAAAAATTAATGGAATCCTCAAGACTATTTTCATTTAAGTATTCTAAAATTAGATTAAGCGATTATTATTAATTAAATGACTCAACTTCAAAAAGTCAGCTTTTTTTGAAGTTGAATTAATAAACTTTGTTTAATGAATTCGAATTTACTAAATTTTCCTTGTTGGATTTGTAGCAGAGAACTGCAAAATCCGCTTTTTGCTTGATTAAATTATTCACTGGAATTCTTACTCAACTCAACTCATTCAACAAAGTTTAGCCAGTGAGCAAGGTCAAAGAGTATATATATTAAAGCAAGAGAATCTAATTCGCTCACTCAATTTTACTCGCTCAAAATTCAGCATACAAATAAGACTCTTGGGGAAGTGTTTTCGAAATGTGATATTCGAAAACATTTCTGCCGGTATTTGTGCAGTCGCCGTTGTTGTTGTCAGATTCTATACACTGGCTGAAACTGGTTTGACTGGTTTTTATAATAAACTAGCTTATACCCGGCGCGCTTCGCTGCGCTCAGCGCTTATCCCCTAAAAGAGGGCGTAGCTTTAGTGAAGCCATGCTTTTATAGTAAGTTCTTACCGAGTTTTATTAATGTGTGACTTATTTCGAAAGCTATACCGAAAATTTTGGGTGCGGAAAAAGTACCACGCCCCTCGTATGTTACCTGTATGTTGTCCCATAAAATGTTACCTGTGCAACGGCATGTGTAAATTGAGGTCGAATACTGAATTCCGAGGCTTTGCGACCTATAATTACAAAACTGTTCGAAATCGAAAATTTTAGGTGTATTTACGATCGGCAACAGACTTCACAGGAACCCTCTCAACGCTTTGGTATAAAAATTGGCTTAGCGGTTTCGAAGCCTTTACGTGATATACACATATACCCACATACGTATATACATTAAGTCGCCTCACGCTCTTTAGAAAAAAATTTGTTCAGTCTCGTTCTTCAAAATAATCCATGGCTTATGTTTTAATGATCCACAAAATATTGCGACTAAAAATATTGGCTGGTATGGCAGTTAGAAAAAAACAAACGGTCAGAAATAAGAGTAATGGAAAAAATTTTGCATCAAAAAATCTTATATTTCCGTTGGACCAAAGATAATGCGGATTTTTTGGATTGTTTTAACTTTTTTCATATTATTTTCACTAAAATTCAAACGAATCGTTTCCTAAACTAATTTTAGTCAAATAAATTGTACAATGTAAAAAATGTGTACATTTTTTTGTAATTTCATTCAATTTAGCAATTCACTTTACACTTTATTTTATCATCCATAGATAATTTATTTGACTAAAAGTAAAATGGCAAAACAAAAAAAAAATTTAATTTGCATTTTAGTGAAAATAATACAAAAAAAAAAAGTTAAAAAATTTAAATTTATAGAGTAGAGTAAAAATTTAAAATTTATTAGTGCAGATTGGAAGAACTTTTTAATTACTATTATTTCTGACCGTTTGTTATTTTTAACTACCGCGCCAGTAAATATTTTTATAAAAAACTCGATTTTTACAGAATATTTCAAACCATTCCGTGGCATACTGGTTGACGTGCGAGACTTGTATACCATAGAACCCAGGTTCGAATTCTATCTGACACAGAAAGTTTTTTCAATTGAATTAATTTTTCTGTTCTGCCGCCATCTCTATGCAGACAATGGCAAACCTCAGAGAGTAAAAACTGGCATGAAAAGCTTCTTGAGAACATAAGCCGTTCGGAGTCGGCATAAGCCTTGTAGATCCAGCTCTCGATCATTTGTGTTCAAACATTTCACAACACGCACGCATAAGAAGCTCGGTCAAAGTCTGAAATGGCCATTTCCTTTTTGTTTTTTTTTTTTTTTTATTTCAAACCATTCCAGCTCACGGATGACTATCGCTACAGTCGAAATATTTGGGGAATCATCATAACATAAAGCATTATTTTGAGGAACCGACCCGAACACCTTTTTTTTGTGAGCAGCCTTAGTACAATGAGTATATATATAGCAGAGAATTTTTTTCGCTCTGGAGTTTTAACTCATTGCAATTCTGGTTCAAAAATATCAGTCCACGAAAAATGTTCGAAAACAGCGCAGTCGGTATTTGTGCTTCGAAAGATTTTATCTTCGAAAACAGCGCTCTCGGTATTTGTGCAGTCGCCGCCATGATTGTTGTACGCTCTCAGAATTTATGAAACTGGTTTGACTGGTTTTTTTCTTTTATTGAATGGATTCTGCACAATGTTTATATTTTTGGCTGGACGGACTTACATGGATTTATTTCAATATGCCAATTGGATATTTGGAAGATTCAGGTTTGTGAATGAAACTATGAAATGATTTTTTTTCAATATTTTTATGTTAATTCGTTTTTTTTAGATCAAATAGGAAATTTTTCATTCATTTCAAATTGAATTTAATCCAATTTAATTTGAATAAATTTTTAATTTAATCCAATTTATATTTTCAAATAGATTGGATTAAATGAATTTTAATGCTACATTTTTTAGCTTTAGATAAGTTCTTAATTATCTGAATTTAATCGAACTTATTGTAATTTTAAAAAAATTGGAACAAATAAACTTTTTTTACCACATTTTTTGCCTGGCTTGCTTGTTTGTTGCATGCATTTATTTCAATATGAAAATATTGAGTATGAAAATTACTTTTTTCCAATATTTCTATATAATTTCATTTTTTTTAGGTCAAATAGGAATTTCTTTCATTTAATCCAAATTATATTTTTAAATAAATTGTATTAAATTAATTTTAATGTTACATTTTTTAGCTGCTTTTGCTTGCAGAGATTTTATTTCAACTTGCCAATAAGATATTTGCAAGTTTTAAATGTTTTCAATCCACTAACAGGTATTTGTATGAAATTATTAAATGTTCTTTTTTTAATATTTGTAATAACCTACTAAGTTATAGCAGCAAATTTAAAAAAAAGCAAGAAAAAAAAAATTCGTCGCCCCCCAGCTTCGAAACCGGGCATGTTGATTATAAGGGAAAAATGTTAACCAGTCCGCCAAAATCTAATTTAGGGGTTGTTTTCTTAATAACAAATAACAGCAAGTTCGATGAAATGAAATCAAAATTTTCTTTAACAAATTTATATACGCTGAAAAGAACGTGTTGTAAGGAAAACATTTCATTTATATTCGTGGCATGTATAAAATAGAAATTTATTTAAACTTCCCAATTAGATATTTGCAACTTTCAAAGGTTTTCAATTAACTTGCAGGTATTTAATTGGCAAATTGAAGTATGGAAAATAATAAATTTTGATAAAAATTATCACTGGCTTTTCATATATTGACAATTTCATAAAGAAATTTTTTTTTTTTTTGAGCTTCTGTAGATGTTGCAGATTTTTTGGCATCATAACGGCATTTTAAAAAAGTACAAATATGCAATCTGCAAGATTTATTGCAATTGACTGTACTGCTTATGATAATAGGCATGTCAATGATCTTTTGAAAGGCAATTGGTACGCATCGATCGTTCGCGCCGATTTATTTTGATACATTTTTGATTGTTTTTTGATCATGTCTTGTTACTTTTTAAAAAAAAAATGTCACATAATTGTTATGTAAAGAGTTCCCCGGGAGTGGATTGCAAAGGCGAAATCAGGATGTTTCGTTTTCCCCATCATCAACCCGACTTATTGTCGAAATGGCTGAAGAACTTGGGTGTTCAAAATTTGGGCAAGATAAACACGATAAGCCGATTGTGTGCGCGTCACTTTGACTCCTCGTGCTTTGGATCTAAGAAGTTGAAACTAGGTTCATTACCAACTCTGTGCTTAGGTAAGTATAGTGAAAATTTCTGATCGCAGTTTAAGGGAAGTTCTCATCTTTATCATTTAAGTGTCAAAATTTTTTAAAGATCTTTCTTCTGTATATTTCATAGGAATTGTTTATTGATCAATATTTTTTGGATCAGAAATAAAAGATATTTTTTGATTGTTATTTTTCCGATCACAAATAAAAATCATTCCGTGATCATTCTTTCTCCAATTAGAAATGTAAGTTTTTTCCGATCAGAAATTAAAATCATTTTGTGATCGTTATTTCTTCGATCAGAAATAAAAGTTATTATTTATGGATATTTTCCAGATCAGAAATAAAAAGCAATCATTGATCGAAATTTTTTTGTTCAAATTAAAAAATTTTTCTAATCGAAATTATATCAATAACAAAGCAACGTGTATATGTACATGACTGTATATGTATATGTACATGACTCTGGCTGATATTTAGAATTTTTTTTAAGTGAAATTTCCTTAAGCATTTCCTTCTACTATTTCTGTTTCTACTATTTTGATTATAAAATATAGTGTAAAGAAAACAATTCAATTGAATTAAATTACAAAAAATTTACTCTATTTGTGAGAATTTATTTGGATTACAGTTATCTTTAGTCCGACGGCAAAAATTTAAGATTTTTTGATGCTGATTGGAAGAACTTTTTGACCCATTTCTGGCCAAGACAAAAAAAAAAAATTTCCCGAAAATGGGTCTAAAATGGTCAACAAATTTTTTCGCTTTTCCGCTCACCTGGGGCAGCAGGGACAAATTTTATGGAAAATCAACATTTTCGTTATAGTTATACATTTATTTAAAAAAAAAACAACAAATTAGTTCGTATGTTATGCCAAGCGCACTTAAGTATTAAGTTAAGTTAAGCTAAGTATTTATTTTAATTTAAACTCTAACTAAACTGCAATTCGCAATACGAAAGCTGAAATATCAAATATATGCATTAACATCAAATAAAACTTACATTTAATGCATATAAAAAAAGATCAAAACTTTTGGGTGCGAAAATGCACCCTTTTTGGTTTTTTTTTAAAACTTAGTTTTATATATTCATTAGTTTTAATTTTGTAGTGCATTTTTATGGATTTTTTAGGGCATTTTTAGGACAAGTCAAAAGGTGCAAAGTAAAAAAGTGCAAAGGTTATTAATTTAAATTGAATTCATTGCAATACTTCTAATTGTTTATAAGTATTTATTAATTTTAGTAATACTAAAAAAATTTTTTTATATATTTTCATCATATATTAGACAACACTGATGAGCTTAATTTAGAGATGCCAGTGCTCTACGCACATCAACAGCTCAGAACTTGTGTGCGTAAATGCATTGTTAACCAATGCGATAGCACTTCAGATGAAATGCCTATATACAGGTTTCCTACGGATGCTGAGAGGAGGCAGGCGTGGATGGAAGCCTGTAACTTAGTGTCAACTACATATGGCAACCCTATGGGGTGAGCAACAGCGTGGCGAAGAGAACGAGTTGTTGCGAACAGTTGAGGCAGTCGATTCTAGAGGCCAAACGGTGCAGACGTGAAACCGCAAATTATTCTGTATTCCATCAATTATTTATTTAATCTTTTGTTTTGCTTCAAATCTCCAAATTAATAAATATCAAAAATCAATTTACACATTGTCTAAATCCTTTTACATCTCAGAAGTGGGATAAGTGTATCTATTCGCCTACAACAGAACAAAACGTCGACGTGGTACAGCTGTGTGCAATTGTAAGTACAAGCACACAAAGGAATCTTCAACAACAAAGGCAGCGCAAAGTGTACGTATTGGCAAACGGCGCATCATACCTTTGTACAGAGGAGTCTTAAGGAGTCAGCCAAGTATTAGTGCTGCAAAACGAAGCCACTTCAAACGTCGACGCCTTAAGCGGAACAACACATCAAACATTTGCAACGAATCGCAAATTGCCAAGCAGAACAACGTTTTGTTAAAATACAGCCTACGTGTTCAGTTACATAACGACCGGTCAGTTAAATCAACAACACTGACGCAATCGAACAACAGCGGCGCTAACTTTGCTGCATAGAGAGTCACATTTGCGCAGCTACGAATTGAAGCTGCTTGCCTGCTACGAGTCAACTTAGAAAGGGGGGCAGGGGGGGCGAAAAACGGAAACACACGCAGCTTTGTGTGTATAGAGAACTTTCAGTCGACAACACGAATTTGCAACAAAGTCAAATTAACGACTAGCACTTGATGACAACGGCTGCGCAAAATTAGTGACAAGAAAAACGGGGGGGGGGGGGGGGGGGGGAAAACAATCACAGTGAAGGCTATAAGCAAAAGGACGGTGAAATTAAATTTGAGCTTAGAATATTATTTCCCTACTAATAAAGTTTTATTTCGCAAGCATGATAAAATTAAATTCGTTAAAGGTTATTCAGTTGAACGCACTCCTAAGAGCTAACGATTTACCAACGGCAGGTACCAAGACGGTTAAGGTATTAAAGCTGCAAGAAGTTTTGGCGGTGGATGAAATCGATCCAGGCGAGCTCGAAGATGATAGTGCGGTATCAACAAATGATTTGCGAATACAACTCAACAGCTTGAAAGAAGCGATGGCATGTCTAACGTCAGCGATTGGCACCATGAATCGCAATCCAGTACTGGTATTAAACAACGATGAAATTCAAAAAACGTCGAACGACGACGTCAATGCTAGGCCAGGGTCAAGCACATCGACATGGGAATCAGCTGATGATCGACGAAGGCTATCACACCCCAGGATGTCAATCCAGGATATGATAGGTGTTATGCCTGAATTTGACCCACTTAAAGGCTCTACGTCAGCGATGCAATTTATAATCCGAACTGAACAATTACAGCAATGCTATGGCTGGAAAGAAGAAATGCTTTTGATCGCAGTTCAACACAAAATGAAATGTATGGCCGAACGCTGGCTGGATGCGCAAAGAGTTTTCCAGTCCTGGTCGCAATTTGTGCAGTCATTTAAGGTTGACTTTCCATCAACGCACAATGCAGCTGAAACGCATAAGACACTTATGAAGCGCAAACGTAAAAACGGCGAAGACTATTTAGAAAATTATTATTCTATGCTTACTATAGGTCGTCAAGGTATGGTGGATGATTCATCCATCAACACGCATATCATCAGTGGTCTCAGCGATGGTGCATTGACAAAGACCTGAGCAGCAATGAATTTTGCAACGTGCAGTCAACTATTAGTTGCACTGAAAAACTTAACAACGGTCGGTAGTACATCGGTGACGTCAACGGCACCAACACAACCAACACAGCCGATGGTGAAGACAGAAATGAAAATAAATTCGATGCCAAAACAAATAAAGTGCTTCAATTGTAACGGGTACGGGCATATTGCAGTGAAGTGCCCAGAGCCTCAAAGGAAACCATGGTGCACTGTATGCATGAGGACGGGTCACGAAGCCAAGAACTGCAACAAGAAAGCAACAGTTGCAAAGATTGGCGATCATCATGAAACCGATGAAGCTCCTCCTGTTATGAAATTGGTGGAGCTAAACGGAAAGCAACTTGAAGCTTTCATAGACACTGGAAGCGTATTCTCTTTAATACGTGCATCGGCAGCAACCAACATGCAGACACTGGAAGCAAATATATGCTTTACAGGATTCGGCGGGTCCAAGGTGCAAGTAACTCAACAAGTCAACGTCGTTGCGATTATTGACAACGTTCAACGCGATGTAATTTTGTATATTGTTGCCGATGAGCTGTTACCCTACGATATTTATTGGGTCGAGACGTTCTACAAAACAACGGGTATCAAATGGTGGTAGACAACGGGGTGCTTCATCTCGAAGAAGTCGAAAAAGCCGGCTTCAATGTATACAGTTATTTATCAGAAGAAGATAAAGGCAAGGCACTAAATCTTTTACTGACTTATAAAAATTGTTCTGCAGAAGAGATAAGGCACATTGGTAGGTGCAAGAATGCTCAAATGACAATAGAGGTAACGACATCAGGTGCTATTCTGGGCAAACGCTATCAAGTTCCTTTTTCCCAACGGCCGAAGTTATCGCAAATTTTGAAAGAACTTCTGGACAACGACATTATCCGTCCAAGCAATTCACCACAAGCAGCGTCAGTTCTTTTGGTAAAGAAGTCCAATGGCGAGAGTCGAATGTGCATCGACTATCGCGCACTTAATGAGGTGACGGTTAAGAAAAACTACGTAATGCCAATAGTAGAAGAGCAGCTTTCGCGTTTAGCCGGTAATAAATATTTCACGACGCTGGATATGACCTCCGGCTACTATCAGGTACCAATGCACGAAGAATCGAAAAAATTTACGGCGTTTTTAACTCACGAGGGATTGTTTGAGCACAATGTTATGCCTTTCGGTTTGGTCAACGCTCCTGTGGTCTTTCAGGAGATTATTGTTAACCTTATTAAGTCACTTAAACATCGTAACAAGGTAGTTAACTATGTTGATGAAGTAATCATAGCCAGGAAGACGGAGGACGAAGGCATCGAAGTACTTCATGAATTTTTGGAAGCTGTCAACGCAACGAATCTTACATTAGGACCATCTAAAAATTCTTTTTTATCTCAACAGGTTCAGTTTCTGGGTCACGATATAAATATCGGTGGCATACGCCCCGGCGTATGAAAACAAAACGAAGGTGATTGAAGAATTTCCAAAACCAACAACAACAAAGGAGGTGCGACAATTTTTGGGAGTAACCGGATATTTCCGCAAATTTGTTCAAGGATATAGTATCTTGGCGCGTCCATTAACGACGTTGTTGAAAAAGAACGCAGAATTTGTTTGGGGAAAAGAACAAGATGACTCATTTGCGAAGCTGAAAGCGATGATTATTACAAAACCGGTGCTAACGATGTACGACGCAACAAAACCACATGAGGTGCATACGGATGCCAGTTCCGTAGGGTTGTCCGGTGTAGTTATGCAAAACGACGATGGTACCGAATGGAAGCCTGTATTCTACTTTAGTAGGCAATGCACGAACGCAGAGCGCAACTATGCCAGTCACGAGCTCGAGGTTTTGGCCATAGTTGAAACGCTGCAACGGTACAGGTTATATCTAATTGGACACAACTTCAACATAGTCACCTACTGCAATGCTGTAGCGGTCACAAAAGCGACAATGCCATTGTTACCGCGAGTGGCAAGGTGGTGGCTCAAACTGCAAGAGTTCGATTTCCGATGTATTCACCGCGCAGGTACGCAGAACTCATTAGCAGATGATTTAAATAGATGCCCAACGCTTCCTCCAAAAGATCCGACAACTATAGCAGATGTAATATATCGGGTGGTTGATATCAACGACGATTGGGTGTCAGCAATGCAGAGACAGGACGAGACACTCAAAGATATAGTTGAAGTTCTCAACGGTAAAGAAGCACCTAACGCACGTCAACTGAAAGACGACTACGTATTGCACGGTCAACGTTTATATCGCAAAATCAACGGGAACAGAAGACTGGTAGTTCCAAGGGGGGTAAACTGGTGCTTAACAAGGGCTGCTTGCCATGATGAAGCAGGTCACTTCGGGTTGGACAAGACTTGCGAACGTTTATCTAAAGACTTTTGGTTTGCTCGTATGCGCACGTATGTAAAATCCTATATTGCATCATGTCCAGAATGCTGTATTAATAAAGTCGCAGCTGTCAAAAAGGAAGCGCAGCTTCATATTAGCGAAGTTGTACCAATACCATTCAGATGTGTACACATTGACCATCTGGGACCATTCATTCGAAGTAAGCACGGTAAGTGTTACATAATTGTCATTGTAGGTGCTTTTACCAAGTATGTAGTCCTACGAGCATTACGCAATACCAAGACAACACCAGTGTTAGCCACATTACGAGAGTACATTACTGTATACGGATGCCCGAGGCAAATAGTTTCTGATAGGGGCACAGCCTTCACATCCAAGGAGTTCCAGAAATTCATCAAAACGTACGACGTGCAGCACGTTAAAGTGGCAGTGCGCACGCCCCGCGCTAACGGACAGGCCGAGCGTGTTAATAAGACGATTTTGGCATCACTTAAATGCACCACGAAAAACGATAAAGAGTGGGACGAAGCACTACCGCAACTTCAATGGTGTCTGAACTCCCAGAGCAATGCAACAACAAGGCAGAGCCCTAACAGTTTAGTATTCAACTATAAGCTACGAGATGTATCCGCGAATCGTCTAATTCAAGCGGTGCAAGATGATATTGACCACGATAAGATTCAACACGATGATTTCCGAATGAAATTAGCAGCAGAACGAATAAACGCAGAAAGAGCTAAATGGAAGCAGCGATTTGATGCTAAACATCGGAAGCCCAGACGATACGATGAGGGAGATCTGGTCATGGTTGACTATGTGCCTCCACCCACTGGTACCTGCCACAAGCTTGATCCGTCCAACAAGGGACCATATATGGTAACTAAAGTTTTGCCCAACGATCGTTACGTGGTAGAAGATCTGCCAGATCTGCCGAAGACGCGCAAGAGGTATGCAGGGGTATTTACAAATGACAACATGAAACCATGGTGTGCTCACAGTCTAGTGGATGACGACTACGATACTAAGGAGTCAGATAGTGGCGTGAACAAGGGCGTGGAAGATGAGCACAGCATAGAATCGTCCAGAAGAGACGATCTATCAGGAGTGGCCGAGCTGTCAACTACAGATGGCAACCCTATTGGGTCAGCAACAGCGTGGCAAAGAGAACGAGTTCTTGCAAACAGTTGAGGCAGTCGATTCTAGAGGCCAAACGGTGCAGACGTGAAACCGCAAATTATTCTGTATTCCATCAATTATTTATTTAATCTTTTGTTTTGCTTCAAATCTCCAAATTAATAAATATCAAAAATCAATTTACACATTGTCTAAATCCTTTTACATTAGGAAACATTAATATTAAGATTTTATATATATGCGGCAAGCATTTCGACAAGGCCCTTGTTAGACCTAGGAAATTAAGTAAACTCGCTTTTCCCAAATTCTTCTTAAATAATTTTAACGAGCCCGAAGTTGCTCATGGGTCTATTGACAAAGACCAAGTCATTAAAAATGAGTCAGTTTGTGAGCAATGCCACAAGTTCTGCAAGCTTTCAGACTACTACAGAAAGGAAGTTCTGAAAAGTCAAGAAGAGCTTAAGGCACGAACGGAACGGTTCGAGAAGGAGATTGAGACGCTCAACAGAGAGAAATTTTTCAAAGAAAAATTAAAGAGCTTGAGGACCGAAATTATATCCGTGTTACCGAAAGTGAACCCCAAAGTGCTGCCGCAGAATTCGCTAAGCTCATAACGAGACGTGGTGCACACCATTATAGTGATTTCACTAAAGAAATTGTGCAGTCAATCAATTACGTTTCGTCGAAGGCTTACGATTTTCTGCGGCAACGGCTTACTTTCAATCTTCCCAGTCGGGCTTCTCTGTACAGGTGGCGCCCAGTTAAAATAATCCTCCCAGGGTTCAATGTCTCAGTTCTCAAGAACTTGAAGAGAATGACCGTCAACATGCGCCCAGAGGCCAAAAACTGCGTTCTTCTGATGGATGAAGTATTTCTCCGAAGAGAACTAGAGTACAATCTATCAGAAGACCATGTTGACGGCTTCGTTGACCTGGGAGGAGGAAGGCGTACGAAAGCCCTTGCCAGTAAACTAATGGTTTTTATGGTCAAGGGCTTAGTCGATAACTGGAAGTACGTCCACAGTTTTTACTGTACAGAGAAGCCAATGTCTGGAGAAGGGTTGATGGAGAGATTTCTCGAGGTAGTGCAGAGTATTTTTGAATGTGGACTAAGATTAAGGGTGATTGTAAGCGATCAAGGTCAATGAAATCAATATTGTTTTTCGAGATTGACCGAAAATTTCAATAAGTATTCCTTTGAATTAAGTGGCCATAAAGTTTTTGTAATGTACGACTATTGCCATCTTTTTGAAAGTGTTAGGAATACTTTATATAGCTGTGATATAGAAACAGAGGATGGGGTTGCCAGTTGGTCAGTAATTAGGGAGGCGTACAACATTGACCAATCTGCAACCTTAAAAATGATGCCAAAATTGACGGACAGCCATATAGACCCCAAACATTTTGAAAAATTGAGAGTGAGTCTGGCTGTCCAAGTTCTAAGTCAATCTGTAGCTTCAGGCATTCGCCATTGCATTGACATGGATCTGTTTAAGAAATTTGTCAATAAAGTGAATGCCGAAGCTACCCTAGCGTTTGTCAATCATATCAATGAGGGCTTTGATTTATGTGATTCCAAAACTTTTAATGACCTAATCCTAATAGACGTCCAATCACAAAGGACTCTATTAAATTAGGATAAATTAGGGACTTCGTAGCTTTCCTTACCAAGTTAAAACTTCCCAAAGGGAAAAAAAATTTCTGCATCGCAGGTTTAATATTTACAATGAATGCAATGGTGTCCTTGGTTCAAGATATATTGGAAGAGCCAAACATTTCATTCGTCATTCGACGATTGAACCAGGACCAAATTAAAAATTATTTCGCCGTGATTCGATCACAATTGGGTAACAACGTTAACCCATCAGTGCGAGAAGTGCAATACCTTTCAGCTAGGCTTCTTTCGATGAAGATTATAACTCATCGTTATCAGGCTCGCAATTCCAATTGTGAGGCTGATGACGACATGATGTTAGATTGGAACTTCGATCATAGGGATGAATATGTACGAATGGCTTCTTCGGATTAGGAAATTGCTTCGGGTGGAGTAGAGGAGGAAGCAATTGTTGATTCCAAAGAAGAGGAAGTGGAAGAAACGCCATTAACCGACGTAGAAGCAGCCGTTGGCCGTTACTTTGTCGGTTATGGATTACGAGAGAAGCTCATGCGCAAAATAAAATCCGAATCTTGCGCATTAGATCTGGTCAAACTTGACCAGATGCAGTTTGACAACGAGCATTTCATTTCGGTCAAAAATTTCGGTGACGGTAAGCTGCTCCTAAAGAATCCGACGGATAGGTTCTTTCAAATATGCGAGCAACATTTGGCCATATACAAAAATATGTTTCAGAAGACTTGCCACCTTCCAAAGCTGAAGGAAAGGATAATGGTGGCTTGCGTTAATCAAACGAACCTTTCTCATCCCGATTGGTTTGATGTTGAAGGTGATTGCCTTGATCATAGATTGTATATTCTAGAGTTTCTGATTCTAGTTTTAATTAGAAAAAATTCTAGATGGCTATGTAAGAAAACTGTTATTGACGAAGCCAAACGTCTAAAGAATAAAAGAGTGTTTAAAGAAATAAACAAAACTAACGAAAGAAACAAAGTTAGAAAATTGTTGGTTTAGATTTGGTTTGGATTTAGTTTAGTATAAATAATTAAAATTTATTGTCAAAATTTGTTCGTTTAGATTTTAGATTTTTAGCTTAACAGTTTTTTTATGGCACAATATATCATCAAGTCAATCACCTAAAGAACGGTTCGTAATCAACCTTCTAAAACATATTTTTTGCAAAATTATTTTTTACCGGCGCTGTTATTTCTGTTCGAATATGTCTCAGTATGAATGGGTGAATGTGTGTGTTTTAATTTGTGTATGCCTGTCTCTATGTATGCCTGTCTATCCTATTTTCGCTTGGCTGTTGGATTTATATTGCATTTTCGATTTCATTTGTGTTCAATGAAAATAACATTGCGGTAAAGTAGTAATTCGTCCTTTCAGATTTTTTAAATTGGTCGGAAGCCCTATTGAGTCCATGGTTTTTTTATTTATTAGAGCTCTTGTTTTGGGAAGTGTGTTAGGATCATTGTCATAGGGTTTCAGCCCTCAATAATATGTTTGACATTCGCTACGGTTCCGATATCCGTTCGACCGTCCATCCGAATGTCCGTCCGTTTATATGTATGTTTTAATGAATAGTCGTATGACTGAATGTTTGTATGGAATATATAAAGTATTCTTAACACTTTTAAAAAGTCAAAATTTTTTTCCAAATTAAAATTTCTCCCGGCCTTTTAACTTCTTCATCTTCTGCGCCTTTTTCCACATTCAATTTGCTCCTCAAACTCTTTATGCGTCTTCAAAATTCGTGTCATAGGCTCTTTAAGCACTTTCAGAACTTTCTTCTGGCATTGCTCACAAACTTTCTCATTACAATGACCATTTTCAACTTTGGGCTCGTTACAGTTATTTATAATTTTAAAAATGTTCTATCTTCTATTTCTGGCAATAAATTTTTTTCAAAACATGAACTACTTCTATTTTTCCAAATTTTCTATCATCTACTTCTGGCTTTAATTTTTTTCACAGTAATTTCCGTCGAAATGCTTGCCGCATATTTCCCCAAGTTATTATATGATATAATAAGATTTGCATTTTGTTTGTAAGTTATCTATATATATAAAAATGAATGTATGTATGTGGGTATGTGGGTATGTGGATATGTGTGTATATCACGTATAGACTCCAAAACCACCGAACCAAACTCTATGAAATTTTGAGGGATACTGAAGCAACATTCGGGAAGTGTTCCTGTGAAGTTTGGTGTTGATTGGGCAAGGGGGCGTGGTACCTCCCATACAACCCAAATTGGCTCTATCGCCCACACACCAAAAAAATTGCTATATATCAGACGGTTTTAATCATATAAAACTTAAATTTGGTTATTTTGTTCAGATGGTTACTTTCGGTGACTGTACAAGAAATGGGCGTGGTCACACTATATCTACGCCCACTTTTCAGCAATTATTTTAATTCCTAAAATGTTCAAGTTTTGATAGTGAATCTTGATATGCAGGTGCTATGCATACAAGTGGCAGTCACTATGTAAATATAAACGTTGTCACGCCCACTTTTACCGCCCACAAATAAGTAAAAATGCTTTATATCAGACGGCTCTTGCCATAGAAGGCTAAGATTTGATAATTTAGTTTATATGATTACTCTCCGCCAATATACAAAAAATGGGCGTGGCCGAACTATATCTACGCCCACTTTATCGGAATCATGCTTATTCTTGAGTTGTACACGTTTTGATAGTGAATCTTAGTATGCAAGTGCTATGGATCTAAGTGGCAGTCACTATGTAAATATAAACGTTGTCACGCCCACTTTTACCGCCCACAAATCAGTAAAAATGCTTTATATCAGACGGATTTTGCCGTAGAAGACTACGATTTGGTAATTTAGATCGTATGGTTACTGTCGGCCAATGTATAAAAAATGGGCATGGCCGCACTATATCTACGCCCACTTTATCGAAATCATGCTTATTCCTGAGTTGTACACGTTTTCATAGCCAATCTTGGTATGCAGGTGCTCTGGGTGCAACTGGCAGTCATTATGTAAATAAAAATGTTGTCACGCCCCCTTTTACCGCCCACAAATCAGTAAAAATGGTTTATATCAGATGGCTCTTGCCGTAGATGACTAAGATTTGGTAATTTAGTTCATATGGTTACTGTCGGTCAATGTATAAAAAATGGGCATGGCCGCACTATATCTACGCCCACTTTAGCCTGCATAGCCAATCTTCGTATGCAGGTGCTAAGGGTGCAAGTGGCAGTCACTTTGTAAATATAAACGTTGTCACGCCTACTTTTACCGCCCACAAATCAGTAAAAATGCTTTATATCAGACGGCTTTTGCCGTAGAAGACTAAGATTTGGTAATTTAGTTCATATGGTCACTGTCGGCAACTGTTTAAAAATGGGCGTAGTCGCACCATATCTACGCCAACTTTTCGAAATCATGCTTATTCCTGAGTTGCACACGTTTGATAGTAACACTTGATATGCAGGTGCTCTAAGTGGCAGTCAATATACAGGGTTAGGCGATTGAACTGTTACCTATTCAAACGATAATACTTTTTTTGTGTGAAATTATTTTTTATTGATTCCAATTAAAAAAATGCGTGGAATAATCAAAATTTCAGAATATATTCACTTTAGCTCGATGTGTCCACCTTTTGCCTTGACTATGGCCTTCAAACGGTTAAAAAATGAGTTGCATGCTGCACGAATGTGATCTTCCGGTATTTTGGCCCATTCCCGTACAATGGCTTTCTTCAGCGCATCCATACTGGCATATTTTTTAGTCCTCACCTTGCTCTCTAAAATGGCCCAGATTGAATAGTCCATCGGATTTGCATCTGGCGAATTCGAAAGCCATTGTGTGGACGAAATGAAGTGTGGAACATGATTTTTTAACCATTCTTGGTTCAGACGAGCTTTATGAGATGGTGCCGAGTCTTGTTGGAACGTCTACGGCCTACGACCGAAATGTTTTCGTGCCCACGGCTCTAAAGCAGCTTCCAAAACACTTTCCCGATAATAAGTCGCATTGACTTTGACACCAGGCTCGATGAAAACGATTGGACAGCGTCCATCGGCGGTCACAGCTGCCCATACCATTACTTGAGATGGGAAATTACTTCGGGTGGCCGTTCGTAGGCTCAAATTTTCGTAAGTGCGTTCAGTTAAGTAAACACGATAATTTTGAGAGTTTATGAACTGCTCAATAGGAAAATTTTTCTCATCAGAAAACACAATGTTTGGGAATTCGCCACGTTCGTGCAAGCGTAACAACTCCTTTGCTCTTTCGAGTCTAACTTTTTTTTGCTTTGGTGTAAGATCGTGTGCCTTTTGGAACTTGTAAGGCTTTACTTTGAGGTCATTTTGCAATATGCGTCGGATACTTCTCTGGGATATTTTTAGTTCTTTGGCCATTTGATTACCACTACGACGTGGATTTCGTTCAAGTCGAGCCTTCACTTTCCGAACCATTTCTGGTGATGTTGCTGTTTTTTTTCGACCACCACCATAGCGTTTGGCAATGCTACCTGTATCATTATAACGTTTTATGGTACGATACACGAACATTTTATTCACTTTAAGATGGCTTAGCTCACGAACAATAGCTGGTTGTAATTTTCCAGCCAAATATAACGCGATCACACTATTACTTTTGAATTCCATATCGAATAATTTCTGTCCTATCAAACTTTGACGCAAATGCTTTTGGTAGCTTGTAAACAATATAAAGAGTTGTCATTGGTATGAATTTGGTAGAGTTGCCATTATCGGGTTGCCAGATATACCGGTGCGAACTTGGTAACAGTTCAATCGCCTAACCCTGTATATTAAGGCGCCTCAACTTGTATGGAGGAAAAAAAAGTTGTCCGGGTCACCTCCTGAAAACAAACTTTGGTTTATTTTATGATGATTCCCAAAATATTGCAACTCTAGCTTTAGCCGTTCGTGAGCTGGAATGGTTTGAAATAACCTCTAAAAATCGCGTTTTTGATTAATACTATTTATACCACACTACCTTCGGTCAAAAAAATTGTCACAAATAGTGTAAATCGATGAATTACATAGTTTTGTTTTTTTATTTTGTTTTAAATCTGCCCACACACTTAGTTATTGAGTTATTTGCAGTGATTTTTAAAATTTTTTTTAATGCAGTTTTTATAAAATCATATATAACTTCCCCATTTATAGCCTGATTTACCATTCCGTGGTATCATTGGAAAGGTACTGAATGCTGCTTTTCATTTCTGTCGTTAATTAACCCTTATAAGCACTTTTATAAAAATGCATTTTTTATCAACATGATAAAAAATTTGTGGTTATTTATTAAGTCGCTAATTAAAAGATAAAAAAAAACAATTAAAAGTTTTATCAAAGAAATAATTTTTTTTTTATTCCAAATCTTTTCGTGATTCAATTTTACAGTAACGCTTGCGCGATTGAATCTTGTTTGCAATATGTGCAGGTCTGTTCTTATCAATTACCGAAACGCAGGATTGGCTTACCACATGTACAAAACGTTCCGTATTTTGTGAATGACATGGAAATTCTGAAAATTGTTTGTTAAGAAAAGCATAACAATTATTTTAAAATCTTTTCATTACCAGGAATTTTTACAATTTCATTGGAGTCGTGTAGTTCTAATAAGTATTGTTGAGTATAGAACTGGATGCATGGCAGTTCTGTATTAGCTCTTAATTCATTCCAATCTATCATATTTTTATAGGAATCACAATTGAATTGTATCTTGGGGACATTAAATTGGCGAATTCCTTGTGTGTCATGAGCACGCGATTGTAAAATAATATCGTAGGCTTCCTTTCGTGTCGCCTTGCTCTCATCTGTAACCATTGCCAGTAAAATATTTTCTGGGTGAGCAAAAAATCCATTAATTTGAACAGAGCGTTGTACAATAAATTGCATATCTGCCGGTAATTCGCGCGTCCACTCAATGTATTTAAACAAGTGGCGGCTGCCATGAATGGCTTTTGGTTGGCTTTTTATTAAATTTTGAAGTTTTTTGCGGATCGCAGTCTTCGATATAACCGGAATTTCTGCTCTTTTCCAAATTTTGCTTAAATCATTTAGCATGTTTTGATGATAATTAGATAGCCCGTAAGACCGATTATTATTTTTTTCGCGCAAACATAATAAATGTTTTATTACATCACTTTTTGTTGGCAATTGATTTTTATTTAACTCGCGAGAAACGAAAAGCATTTTTTTTATGAATAACTTGAACAATTAAGCGATAACAATTCAAAAACTCACATTTATATAATATAATATAACTCATTGTCAAACCTAAAAGTCATGTAAAAGTCATGAGTGACTACTTATAAGAACTGTGGTAAAATTTACTCTTAGCTGTTTTGTCTAAGTACAATAAAGTATTTTCCTATACTTTATTCCAAAGTCCATTTAAAAAATGCATTCTTTATCTACATGATTTAATTTTATTTCTCTTATATTTGAACAAATTCAGGAACTGAGGCAAAGGCCATCACAAAAAAATAAAAATAAAATAAAATGCATTTTTATAAAAGTGCTTATAAGGGTTAATTAACGACAGAAATGAAAAGCAGCATTCAGTACCTTTCCAATGATACCACGGAATAGTAAATCAGGCTATAAATGGGGAAGTTATATATATTTTTATAAAAACTGCATTAAAAAAAATTGAAAAAATCACTGCAAATAATTCAATAACTAAGTGTGTGGGCAGATTTAAAACAAAATAAAAAAACAAAACTATGTAATTCATCGATTTACACTATTTGTGACAATTTTTTTGACCGAAGGTAGTGTGGTATAAATAGTATTAATCAAAAACGCGATTTTTAGAGGTTATTTCAAACCATTCCAGCTCACGAACGGCTAAAGCTAGAGTTGCAATATTTTGGGAATCATCATAAAATAAACCAAAGTTTGTTTTCAGGAGGTGACCCGGACCACTTTTTTTTTTGAGGCGCCTTAATATATATATATAAAATTTGCCACGCCCACTTGTACCACCCACAAAAAAAACAAAACGAAATGGCCAATTTCAGTCCTTGAAAGTACTTTGAGCGAGCTTCTTATGATCAATTGTGTTGTGAGTGTTGTGGAATGTTTGAACACAATTGATCGAGAACTGGACCTACATGTTTTATGCCGACTCCGAACGGCTTACGTTCTCAAGAAGCTTTTCATGGCAGTTTTTATTCTCTGAGGTTTGCCATTGTCTGCAGAGAGATGACTGCCGAACAGAAAAATTAATTCAACCGAAAAACTTTCCGTGTCAGGTGGGATTCGGACCAGGGTTCCCTCGCGTATGGGCCACACACTCTACCCGCTACGCCACGGCCGCCACTTGGTTTCTTTTTACCCACAAATTAATAGAACTTCTATAAATCAGACGATTCTCATCGTTAAATACTAAAATATGGTTATTAATTTCATACGCTTACTCTCGACAGCTTTGCAAAAATTGTGCATGGTAGGACTATATCTGTGCCCACTTTTCAGAAATAATTTTATTTAATTTATTTATTTACTTATGTATTAATGTACTACAGTTCATTACAATTTAAAAATTATAACTAAGTTAGCTGCCTGGGCTATCGGTTAGAAATAATTTTAATTCCTGAGATGTGAAAGTTTTGATAGACAAACTTGGTATGTAGGTGCTATGGGTCAAATTGGCGTTCACTTTATAAATAAATGTTGCCACGCCTACTTTCAATGCCCACAAATCCATAAAAAGGATATATATCAGACTTTTTTTACAGTAAAAGACTAAAACTTGGTAGATTAGTTCATATGGATACTGCCAGAACTCTTAAAAATGGGCGTGTCACACTTTATTTAAGACGACTTTTCAAAAATCATTGTAATTTCTGAGCTGTACGCGTTTTGATAGTGGAACTTGGTATATAGGTGCAATGGGACCAAGTGGCGGTCACTTTATATATAAATGTTGCCATACCTACTTTTTCTGCTCATCTATCTATCTGTAAAAAATGTATGTATGTATACTAAGGCTGCCTACAAAAAAAAGGTGTTCGGGTCGGTTCCTCAAAATAATGCTTTATGTTATGATGATTCCCCAAGTATTTCGACTGTAGCGATAGTCATCCGTGAGCTGGAATGGTTTGAAATAAAAAAAAAAAAAAAAAACAAAAAGGAACAAAATGGCCATTTCAGACTTTGACCGAGCTTCTTATGCGTGCGTGTTGTGAAATGTTTGAACACAAATGATCGAGAACTGGATCTACAAGGCTTATGCCGACTCCGAACGGTTTATGCTCTCAAGAAGCTTTTCATGACAGTTTTTACAGTCTGAGGTTTGCCATTGTCTGCATAGAGATGGCGGCCGAAGAGAAAAATTAATTCAATTGAAAAAACTTTCTGTGTCAGATAGAATTCGAACCTGGGTTCTATGGTATACAAGCCTCGCACGTCAACCAGTATGCCACGGAATGGTTTGAAATATTCTGTAAAAATCGAGTTTTGTATAAAAATATTTACTGGTGCGGTAGTTAAAAATTAAATAAGTTAAATTAGTTAAAAGTTAAAAACATTTTTTACATTGTACAATTTATTTGACTAAAATTAGTTTAGGAAAAGATTCGTTTGAATTTTAGTGAAAATAATATGAAAAAAGTTAAAACAATCCAAAAAATCCGCATTATCTTTGGTCCAACGGAAATATAAGATTTTTTGATGCAAAATTTTTTCCATTACTCTTATTTCTGACCGTTTGTTTTTTTCTAACTGCCATACCAGCCAATATTTTTAGTCGCAATATTTTGTGGATCATCAAAACATAAGCCATGGATTATTTTGAAGAACGAGACTGAACAAATTTTTTTCTAAAGAGCGTGAGGCGACTTAATGTATATACGTATGTGGGTATATGTGTATATCACGTAAAGGCTTCGAAACCGCTAAGCCAATTTTTATACCAAAGCGTTGAGAGGGTTCCTGTGAAGTCTGTTGCCGATCGTAAATACACCTAAAATTTTCGATTTCGAACAGTTTTGTAATTATAGGTCGCAAAGCCTCGGAATTCAGTATTCGACCTCAATTTACACATGCCGTTGCACAGGTCACATTTTATGGGTGTTGGACGAGGGGCGTGGTACTTTTTCCGCACCCAAAATTTTCGGTATAGCTTTCGAAATAAGTCACACATTAATAAAACTCGGTAAGAACTTACTATAAAAGCATGGCTTCACTAAAGCTACGCCCTCTTTTAGGGGATAAGCGCTGAGCGCAGCGAAGCGCGCCGGGTATAAGCTAGTCAGGCTATAAATGGGGAAGTTATATATATTTTTATAAAAACTGCATTAAAAAAAATTGAAAAAATCACTGCAAATAACTCAATAACTAAGTGTGTGGGCAGATTTAAAACAAAATAAAAAAACAAAACTATGTAATTCATCGATTTACACTATTTGTGACAATTTTTTTGACCGAAGGTAGTGTGGTATAAATAGTATTAATCAAAAACGCGATTTTTAGAGGTTATTTCAAACCATTCCAGCTCACGAACGGCTAAAGCTAGAGTTGCAATATTTTGGGAATCATCATAAAATAAACCAAAGTTTGTTTTCAGGAGGTGACCCGGACCACTTTTTTTTTGAGGCGCCTTAATATATATATATAAAATTTGCCACGCCCACTTGTACCACCCACAAAAAAAACAAAACGAAATGGCCAATTTCAGTCCTTGAAAGTACTTTGAGCGAGCTTCTTATGATCAATTGTGTTGTGAGTGTTGTGGAATGTTTGAACACAATTGATCGAGAACTGGACCTATATGTTTTATGCCGACTCCGAACGGCTTACGTTCTCAAGAAGCTTTTCATGGCAGTTCTTATTCTCTGAGGTTTGCCATTGTCTGCAGAGAGATGACTGCCGAACAGAAAAATTAATTCAATCGAAAAACTTTCCGTGTCAGGTGGGATTCGGACCAGGGTTCCCTCGCGTATGGGCCACACACTCTACCCGCTACGCCACGGCCGCCACTTGGTTTCTTTTTACCCACAAATTAATAGAACTTCTATAAATCAGACGATTCTCATCGTTAAATACTAAAATATGGTTATTAATTTCATACGCTTACTCTCGACAGCTTTGCAAAAATTGTGCATGGTAGGACTATATCTGTGCCCACTTTTCAGAAATAATTTTATTTAATTTATTTATTTACTTATGTATTAATGTACTACAGTTCATTACAATTTAAAAATTATAACTAAGTTAGCTGCCTGGGCTATCGGTTAGAAATAATTTTAATTCCTGAGATGTGAACGTTTTGATAGACAAACTTGGTACGTAGGTGCTATGGGTCAAATTGGCGGTCACTTTATATATAAATGTTGCCACGCCTACTTTCAATGCCCACAAATCCATAAAAAGGATATATATCAGACTTTTTTTACAGTAAAAGACTAAAACTTGGTAGATTAGTTCATATGGATACTGCCAGAACTCTTAAAAATGGGCGTGTCACACTTTATTTAAGACGACTTTTCAAAAATCATTGTAATTTCTGAGCTGTACGCGTTTTGATAGTGGAACTTGGTATATAGGTGCAATGGGACCAAGTGGCGGTCACTTTATATATAAATGTTGCCATACCTACTTTTCCTGCTCATCTATCTATCTGTAAAAAATGTATGTATGTATACTAAGGCTGCTCACAAAAAAAAGGTGTTCGGGTCGGTTCCTCAAAATAATGCTTTATTTTTATTTTATGTTATGATGATTTGTACATTATGTTATGATGATTCCCCAAATATTTCGACTGTAGCGATAGTCATCCGTGAGCTGGAATGGTTTGAAATAAAAAAAAAAAATAAAACAAAAAGGAACAAAATGGCCATTTCAGACTTTGACCGAGCTTCTTATGCGTGCGTGTTGTGAAATGTTTGAACACAAATGATCGAGAACTGGATCTACAAGGCTTATGCCGTTTCCGAACGGTTTATGCTCTCAAGAAGCTTTTCATGACAATTTTTACTCTCTGAGGTTTGCCATTGTCTGCATAGAGATGGCGGCCGAAGAGAAAAATTAATTCAATTGAAAAAACTTTCTGTGTCAGATAGAATTCGAACCTGGGTTCTATGGTATACAAGCCTCGCACGTCAACCAGTATGCCACGGAATGGTTTGAAATATTCTGTAAAAATCGAGTTTTTTATAAAAATATTTACTGGCGCGGTAGTTAAAAATAACAAACGGTCAGAAATAATAGTAATTAAAAAGTTCTTCCAATCTGCACTAATAAATTTTAAATTTTTACTCTACTCTATAAATTTAAATTTTTTAATTTTTTTTTTGTATTATTTTCACTAAAATGCAAATTAATTTTTTTTTTTGTTTTGCCATTTTACTTTTAGTCAAATAAATTATCTATCTTCTATCTATATATATAAAAATGAATGTATGTATGTGGGTATGTGGGTATGTGGGTATGTGGATATGTGTGTATATCACGTATAGACTCCAAAACCAACGAACCAAACTCTATGAAATTTTGAGGGATACTGAAGCAATATTCGGGAAGTGTTCCTATGAAGTTTGGTGTTGATTGGGCAAGGGGGCGTGGTACCTCCTATACAACCCAAATTGGCTCTATCGCCCACAAACCAAAAAAATTGCTATATATCAGACGGTTTTAATCATATAAAACTTAAATTGGTTATTTTGTTCAGATGGTTACTTTCGGTGACTGTACAAGAAATGGGCGTGGTCACACTATATCTACGCCCACTTTTCAGCAATTATTTTAATTCCTAAAATGTTCAAGTTTTGATAGTGAATCTTGATATGCAGGTGCTATGCATACAAGTGGCAGTCACTATGTAAATATAAACGTTGTCACGCCCACTTTTACCGCCCACAAATAAGTAAAAATGCTTTATATCAGACGGCTCTTGCCAAAGAAGGCTAAGATTTGATAATTTAGTTTATATGATTACTATCCGCCAATATACAAAAAATGGGCGTGGCCGAACTATATCTACGCCCACTTTATCGGAATCATGCTTATTCTTGAGTTGTACACGTTTTGATAGTGAATCTTAGTATGCAAGTGCTATGGATCTAAGTGGCAGTCACTATGTAAATATAAACGTTGTCACGCCCACTTTTATCGCCCACAAATCAGTAAAAATGCTTTATATCAGACGGATTTTGCCGTAGAAGACTACGATTTGGTAATTTAGATCGTAAATAAAAATGTTGTCACGCCCCCTTTTACCGCCCACAAATCAGTAAAAATGGTTTATATCAGACGGCTCTTGCCGTAGATGACTAAGATTTGGTAATTTAGTTCATATGGTTACTGTCGGTCAATGTATAAAAAATGGGCATGGCCGCACTATATCTACGCCCACTTTAGCCTGCATAGCCAATCTTCGTATGCAGGTGCTAAGGGTGCAAGTGGCAGTCACTTTGTAAATATAAACGTTGTCACGCCTACTTTTACCGCCCACAAATCAGTAAAAATGCTTTATATCAGACGGCTTTTGCCGTAGAAGACTAAGATTTGGTAATTTAGTTCATATGGTCACTGTCGGTAACTGTTTAAAAATGGGCGTAGTCGCACCATATCTACGCCAACTTGTTCGAAATCATGCTTATTCCTGAGTTGCACACGTTTGATAGTAACACTTGATATGCAGGTGCTCTAAGTGGCAGTCAATATATATATATAAAATTTGCCACGCCCACTTGTACCACCCACAAAAAAAAACAAAACGAAATGGTCAATTTCAGCCCTTGAAAGCACTTTGACCGAGCTTCTTATGATCAATTGTGTTGTGAGTGTTGTGGAATGTTTGAACACAAATGATCGAGAACTGGACCTACATGTTTTATGTCGACTCCGAACGGCTTATGTTCTCAAGAAGCTTTTCATGGCAGTTTTTATTCTCTGAGGTTTGCCATTGTCTGCAGAGAGATGATGGCCGAACAGAAAAATTAATTCAATCGAAAAACTTTCCGTGTCAGGTGGGATTCGGACCAGGGTTCCCTCGCGTATGGGCCACACACTCTACCCGCTACGCCACGGCCGCCACTTGGTTTCTTTTTACCCACAAATTAATAGAACTTCTATAAATCAGACGATTTTCATCGTTAAATACTAAAATATGGTTATTAATTTCATACGCTTACTCTCGACAGCTTTGCAAAAATTGTGCATGGTAGGACTATATCTGTGCCCACTTTTCAGAAATAATTTTATTTAATTTATTTATTTACTTATGTATTAATGTACTATAGTTCATTACAATTTAAAAATTATAACTAAGTTAGCTGCCTGGGCTATCGGTTAGAAATAATTTTAATTCCTGAGATGTGAACGTTTTGATAGACAAACTTGGTATGTAGGTGCTATGGGTCAAATTGGCGTTCACTTTATATATAAATGTTGCCACGCCTACTTTCAATGCCCACAAATCCATAAAAAGGATATATATCAGACTTTTTTTACAGTAAAAGACTAAAACTTGGTAGATTAGTTCATATGGATACTGCCAGAACTCTTAAAAAATGGGCGTGTCACACTTTATTTAAGACGACTTTTCAAAAATCATTGTAATTTCTGAGCTGTACGCGTTTTGATAGTGGAACTTGGTATATAGGTGCAATGGGACCAAGTGGCGGTCACTTTATATATAAATGTTGCCATACCTACTTTTTCTGCTCATCTATCTATCTGTAAAAAATGTATGTATGTATACTAAGGCTGCTCACAAAAAAAAGGTGTTCGGGTCGGTTCCTCAAAATAATGCTTTATGTTATGATGATTCCCCAAATATTTCGACTGTAGCGATAGTCATCCGTGAGCTGGAATGGTTTGAAATAAAAAAAAAAAAAAACAAAAAGGAACAAAATGGCCATTTCAGACTTTGACCGAGCTTCTTATGCGTGCGTGTTGTGAAATGTTTGAACACAAATGATCGAGAACTGGATCTACAAGGCTTATGCCGACTCCGAACGGCTTATGTTCTCAAGAAGCTTTTCATGCCAGTTTTTACTCTCTGAGGTTTGCCATTGTCTGCATAGAGATGGCGGCCGAACAGAAAAATTAATTCAATTGAAAAAACTTTCTGTGTCAGATAGAATTCGAACCTGGGTTCTATGGTATACAAGCCTCGCACGTCAACCAGTATGCCACGGAATGGTTTGAAATATTCTGTAAAAATCGAGTTTTTTATAAAAATATTTACTGGCGCGGTAGTTAAAAATAACAAACGGTCAGAAATAATAGTAATTAAAAAGTTCTTCCAATCTGCACTAATAAATTTTAAATTTTTACTCTACTCTATAAATTTAAATTTTTTAACTTGTTTTTTTTGTATTATTTTCACTAAAATGCAAATTAATTTTTTTTTTTGTTTTGCCATTTTACTTTAAGTCAAATAAATTATCTATGGATGATAAAATAAAGTGTAAAGTGAATTGCTAAATTGAATGAAATTACAAAAAAATTTACACATTTTTTACATTGTACAATTTATTTGACTAAAATTAGTTTAGGAAAAGATTCGTTTGAATTTTAGTGAAAATAATATGAAAAAAGTTAAAACAATCCAAAAAATCCGCATTATCTTTGGTCCAACGGAAATATAAGATTTTTTGATGCAAAATTTTTTCCATTACTCTTATTTCTGACCGTTTGTTTTTTTCTAACTGCCATACCAGCCAATATTTTTAGTCGCAATATTTTGTGGATCATCAAAACATAAGCCATGGATTATTTTGAAGAACGAGACTGAACAAATTTTTTTCTAAAGAGCGTGAGGCGACTTAATGTATATACGTATGTGGGTATATGTGTATATCACGTAAAGGCTTCGAAACCGCTAAGCCAATTTTTATACCAAAGCGTTGAGAGGGTTCCTGTGAAGTCTGTTGCCGATCGTAAATACACCTAAAATTTTCGATTTCGAACAGTTTTGTAATTATAGGTCGCAAAGCCTCGGAATTCAGTATTCGACCTCAATTTACACATGCCGTTGCACAGGTCACATTTTATGGGTGTTGGACGAGGGGCGTGGTACTTTTTCCGCACCCAAAATTTTCGGTATAGCTTTCGAAATAAGTCACACATTAATAAAACTCGGTAAGAACTTACTATAAAAGCATGGCTTCACTAAAGCTACGCCCTCTTTTAGGGGATAAGCGCTGAGCGCAGCGAAGCGCGCCGGGTATAAGCTAGTATTATATAAATGTGAGTTTTTGAATTGTGATCGCTTAATTGTTCAAGTTATTCATAAAAAAAGTGCTTTTCGTTTCTCGCGAGTTAAATAAAAATCAATTGCCAACAAAAAGTGATGTAATAAAACATTTATTATGTTTGCGCGAAAAAAATAATAATCGGTCTTACGGGCTAACTAATTATCATCAAAACATGCTAAATGATTTAAGCAAAATTTGGAAAAGAGCAGAAATTCCGGTTATATCGAAGACTGCGATCCGCAAAAAACTTCAAAATTTAATAAAAAGCCAACCAAAAGCCATTCATGGCAGCCGCCACTTGTTTAAATACATTGAGTGGACGCGCGAATTACCGGCAGATATGCAATTTATTGTACAACGCTCTGTTCAAATTAATGGATTTTTTGCTCACCCAGAAAATATTTTACTGGCAATGGTTACAGATGAGAGCAAGGCGACACGAAAGGAAGCCTACGATATTATTTTACAATCGCGTGCTCATGACACACAAGGAATTCGCCAATTTAATGTCCCCAAGATACAATTCAATTGTGATTCCTATAAAAATATGATAGATTGGAATGAATCAGGAGCTAATACAGAACTGCCATGCATCCAGTTCTATACTCAACAATACTTATTAGAACTACACGACTCCAATGAAATTGTAAAAATTCCTGGTAATGAAAAGTTTTTAAAATAATTGTTATGCTTTTCTTAACAAACAATTTTCAGAATTTCCATGTCATTCACAAAATACGGAACGTTTTGTACATGTGGTAAGCCAATCCTGCGTTTCGGTAATTGATAAGAACAGACCTGCACTTATTGCAAACAAGATTCAATCGCGCAAGCGTTACTGTAAAATTGAATCACGAAAAGATTTGGAATAAAAAAAAAAATATTTCTTTGATAAAACTCTAAATTGTTTTTTTTTTATCTTTTAATTAGCGACTTAATAAATAACCACAAATTTTTTATCATGTTGATAAAAAATGCATTTTTATAAAAGTGCTTATAAGGGTTAATTAACGACAGAAATGAAAAGCATCATTCAGTACCTTTCCAATGATCCCACGGAATGGTAAATCAGGCTATAAATGGGGAAGTTATATATGATTTTATAAAAACTGCATTAAAAAAAAGTTAAAAAATCACTGCAAATAACTCAATAACTAAGTGTGTGGGCAGATTTAAAACAAAATAAAAAAACAAAACTATGTAATTCATCGATTTACACTATTTGTGACAATTTTTTTGACCGAAGGTAGTGTGGTATAAATAGTATTCATCAAAAACGCGATTTTTAGAGGTTATTTCAAACCATTCCAGCTCACGAACGGCTAAAGCTAGAGTTGCAATATTTTGGGAATCATCATAAAATAAACCAAAGTTTGTTTTCAGGAGGTGACCCGGACAACTTTTTTTTCCTCCATACAAGTTGAGGCGCCTTAATATATATTGACTGCCACTTAGAGCACCTGCATATCAAGTGTTACTATCAAACGTGTGCAACTCAGGAATAAGCATGATTTCGAAAAGTTGGCGTAGATATGGTGCGACTACGTCCATTTTTAAACAGTTGCCGACAGTGACCATATGAACTAAATTACCAAATCTTAGTCTTCTACGGCAAAAGCCGTCTGATATAAAGCATTTTTACTGATTTGTGGGCGGTAAAAGTAGGCGTGACAACGTTTATATTTACAAAGTGACTGCCACTTGCACCCTTAGCACCTGCATACGAAGATTGGCTATGCAGGCTAAAGTGGGCGTAGATATAGTGCGGCCATGCCCATTTTTTATAGATTGACCGACAGTAACCATATGAACTAAATTACCAAATCTTAGTCATCTACGGCAAGAGCCGTCTGATATAAACCATTTTTACTGATTTGTGGGCGGTAAAAGTGGGCGTGACAACATTTTTATTTACATAATGACTGCCAGTTGCACCCAGAGCACCTGCATACCAAGATTGGCTATGAAAACGTGTACAACTCAGGAATAAGCATGATTTCGATAAAGTGGGCGTAGATATAGTGCGGCCATGCCCATTTTTTATACATTGGCCGACAGTAACCATACGATCTAAATTACCAAATCGTAGTCTTCTACGGCAAAATCCGTCTGATATAAAGCATTTTTACTGATTTGTGGGCGGTAAAAGTGGGCGTGACAACGTTTATATTTACATAGTGACTGCCACTTAGATCCATAGCACTTGCATACTAAGATTCACTATCAAAACGTGTACAACTCAAGAATAAGCATGATTCCGATAAAGTGGGCGTAGATATAGTTCGGCCACGCCCATTTTTTGTATATTGGCGGATAGTAATCATCTATCTATATATATAAAAATGAATGTATGTATGTGGGTATGTGGGTATGTGGGTATGTGGATATGTGTGTATATCACGTATAGACTCCAAAACCAACGAACCAAACTCTATGAAATTTTGAGGGATACTGAAGCAATATTCGGGAAGTGTTCCTATGAAGTTTGGTGTTGATTGGGCAAGGGGGCGTGGTACCTCCTATACAACCCAAATTGGCTCTATCGCCCACAAACCAAAAAAATTGCTATATATCAGACGGTTTTAATCATATAAAACTTAAATTGGTTATTTTGTTCAGATGGTTACTTTCGGTGACTGTACAAGAAATGGGCGTGGTCACACTATATCTACGCCCACTTTTCAGCAATTATTTTAATTCCTAAAATGTTCAAGTTTTGATAGTGAATCTTGATATGCAGGTGCTATGCATACAAGTGGCAGTCACTATGTAAATATAAACGTTGTCACGCCCACTTTTACCGCCCACAAATAAGTAAAAATGCTTTATATCAGACGGCTCTTGCCATAGAAGGCTAAGATTTGATAATTTAGTTTATATGATTACTATCCGCCAATATACAAAAAATGGGCGTGGCCGAACTATATCTACGCCCACTTTATCGGAATCATGCTTATTCTTGAGTTGTACACGTTTTGATAGTGAATCTTAGTCCTGCCAATCTTCGTATGCAGGTGCTAAGGGTGCAAGTGGCAGTCACTTTGTAAATATAAACGTTGTCACGCCTACTTTTACCGCCCACAAATCAGTAAAAATGCTTTATATCAGACGGCTTTTGCCGTAGAAGACTAAGATTTGGTAATTTAGTTCATATGGTCACTGTCGGTAACTGTTTAAAAATGGGCGTAGTCGCACCATATCTACGCCAACTTGTTCGAAATCATGCTTATTCCTGAGTTGCACACGTTTGATAGTAACACTTGATATGCAGGTGCTCTAAGTGGCAGTCAATATATATATATAAAATTTGCCACGCCCACTTGTACCACCCACAAAAAAAAACAAAACGAAATGGTCAATTTCAGCCCTTGAAAGCACTTTGACCGAGCTTCTTATGATCAATTGTGTTGTGAGTGTTGTGGAATGTTTGAACACAAATGATCGAGAACTGGACCTACATGTTTTATGTCGACTCCGAACGGCTTATGTTCTCAAGAAGCTTTTCATGGCAGTTTTTATTCTCTGAGGTTTGCCATTGTCTGCAGAGAGATGATGGCCGAACAGAAAAATTAATTCAATCGAAAAACTTTCCGTGTCAGGTGGGATTCGGACCAGGGTTCCCTCGCGTATGGGCCACACACTCTACCCGCTACGCCACGGCCGCCACTTGGTTTCTTTTTACCCACAAATTAATAGAACTTCTATAAATCAGACGATTCTCATCGTTAAATACTAAAATATGGTTATTAATTTCATACGCTTACTCTCGACAGCTTTGCAAAAATTGTGCATGGTAGGACTATATCTGTGCCCACTTTTCAGAAATAATTTTATTTAATTTATTTATTTACTTATGTATTAATGTACTATAGTTCATTACAATTTAAAAATTATAACTAAGTTAGCTGCCTGGGCTATCGGTTAGAAATAATTTTAATTCCTGAGATGTGAACGTTTTGATAGACAAACTTGGTATGTAGGTGCTATGGGTCAAATTGGCGTTCACTTTATATATAAATGTTGCCACGCCTACTTTCAATGCCCACAAATCCATAAAAAGGATATATATCAGACTTTTTTTACAGTAAAAGACTAAAACTTGGTAGATTAGTTCATATGGATACTGCCAGAACTCTTAAAAAATGGGCGTGTCACACTTTATTTAAGACGACTTTTCAAAAATCATTGTAATTTCTGAGCTGTACGCGTTTTGATAGTGGAACTTGGTATATAGGTGCAATGGGACCAAGTGGCGGTCACTTTATATATAAATGTTGCCATACCTACTTTTTCTGCTCATCTATCTATCTGTAAAAAATGTATGTATGTATACTAAGGCTGCTCACAAAAAAAAGGTGTTCGGGTCGGTTCCTCAAAATAATGCTTTATGTTATGATGATTCCCCAAATATTTCGACTGTAGCGATAGTCATCCGTGAGCTGGAATGGTTTGAAATAAAAATAAAAAAAAAACAAAAAGGAACAAAATGGCCATTTCAGACTTTGACCGAGCTTCTTATGCGTGCGTGTTGTGAAATGTTTGAACACAAATGATCGAGAACTGGATCTACAAGGCTTATGCCGACTCCGAACAGCTTATGTTCTCAAGAAGCTTTTCATGCCAGTTTTTACTCTCTGAGGTTTGCCATTGTCTGCATAGAGATGGCGGCCGAACAGAAAAATTAATTCAATTGAAAAAACTTTCTGTGTCAGATAGAATTCGAACCTGGGTTCTATGGTATACAAGCCTCGCACGTCAACCAGTATGCCACGGAATGGTTTGAAATATTCTGTAAAAATCGAGTTTTTTATAAAAATATTTACTGGCGCGGTAGTTAAAAATAACAAACGGTCAGAAATAATAGTAATTAAAAAGTTCTTCCAATCTGCACTAATAAATTTTAAATTTTTACTCTACTCTATAAATTTAAATTTTTTAACTTGTTTTTTTTGTATTATTTTCACTAAAATGCAAATTAATTTTTTTTTTTGTTTTGCCATTTTACTTTAAGTCAAATAAATTATCTATGGATGATAAAATAAAGTGTAAAGTGAATTGCTAAATTGAATGAAATTACAAAAAAATTTACACATTTTTTACATTGTACAATTTATTTGACTAAAATTAGTTTAGGAAAAGATTCGTTTGAATTTTAGTGAAAATAATATGAAAAAAGTTAAAACAATCCAAAAAATCCGCATTATCTTTGGTCCAACGGAAATATAAGATTTTTTGGTGCAAAATTTTTTCCATTACTCTTATTTCTGACCGTTTGTTTTTTTCTAACTGCCATACCAGCCAATATTTTTAGTCGCAATATTTTGTGGATCATCAAAACATAAGCCATGGATTATTTTGAAGAACGAGACTGAACAAATTTTTTTCTAAAGAGCGTGAGGCGACTTAATGTATATACGTATGTGGGTATATGTGTATATCACGTAAAGGCTTCGAAACCGCTAAGCCAATTTGTATACCAAAGCGTTGAGAGGGTTCCTGTGAAGTCTGTTGCCGATCGTAAATACACCTAAAATTTTCGATTTCGAACAGTTTTGTAATTATAGGTCGCAAAGCCTCGGAATTCAGTATTCGACCTCAATTTACACATGCCGTTGCACAGGTCACATTTTATGGGTGTTGGACGAGGGGCGTGGTACTTTTTCCGCACCCAAAATTTTCGGTATAGCTTTCGAAATAAGTCACACATTAATAAAACTCGGTAAGAACTTACTATAAAAGCATGGCTTCACTAAAGCTACGCCCTCTTTTAGGGGATAAGCGCTGAGCGCAGCGAAGCGCGCCGGGTATAAGCTAGTATAAACTAAATTATCAAATCTTAGCCTTCTATGGCAAGAGCCGTCTGATATAAAGCATTTTTACTTATTTGTGGGCGGTAAAAGTGGGCGTGACAACGTTTATATTTACATAGTGACTGCCACTTGTATGCATAGCACCTGCATGTCAAGATTCACTATCAAAACTTGAACATTTTAGGAATTAAAATATTTGCTGAAAAGTGGGCGTAGATATAGTGTGACCACGCCCATTTCTTGTACAGTCACCGAAAGTAACCATCTGAACAAAATAACCAAATTTAAGTTTTATATGATTAAAACCGTCTGATATATAGCAATTTTTTTGGTTTGTGGGCGATAGAGCCAATTTGGGTTGTATGGGAGGTACCACGCCCCCTTGCCCAATCAACACCAAACTTCACAGGAACACTTCCCGAATGTTGCTTCAGTATCCCTCAAAATTTCATAGAGTTTGGTTCGGTGGTTTTGGAGTCTATACGTGATATACACACATATCCTCATACCCACATACCCACATACCCACATACATACATTCATTTTTATATATATAGATAGATAATTTATTTGACTAAAAGTAAAATGGCAAAACAAAAAAAAAAATTAATTTGCATTTTAGTGAAAATAATACAAAAAAAAAAAGTTAAAAAATTTAAATTTATAGAGTAGAGTAAAAATTTAAAATTTATTAGTGCAGATTGGAAGAACTTTTTAATTACTATTATTTCTGACCGTTTGTTATTTTTAACTACCGCACCGCACAGAATATTTCAAACCATTCCGTGGCATACTGGTTGACGTGCGAGGCTTGTATACCATAGAACCCAGGTTCGAATTCTATCTGACACAGAAAGTTTTTTCAATTGAATTAATTTTTCTCTTCTGCCGCCATCTCTATGCAGACAATGGCAAACCTCAGACTGTAAAAACTGTCATGAAAAGCTTCTTGAGAGCATAAACCGTTCGGAGTCGGCATAAGCCTTGTAGATCCAGTTCTCGATCATTTGTGTTCAAACATTTCACAACACGCACGCATAAGAAGCTCGGTCAAAGTCTGAAATGGCCATTTTGTTCCTTTTTGTTTTTTTTTTTTTTTTTATTTCAAACCATTCCAGCTCACGGATGACTATCGCTACAGTCGAAATATTTGGGGAATCATCATAACATAAAGCATTATTTTGAGGAACCGACCCGAACACCTTTTTTTTGTGAGCAGCCTTAGTATACATACATACATTTTTTACAGATAGATAGATGAGCAGAAAAAGTATGTATGGCAACATTTATATATAAAGTGACCGCCATTTGGTCCCATTGCACCTATATACCAAGTTCCACTATCAAAACGCGTACAGCTCAGAAATTACAATGATTTTTGAAAAGTCGTCTTAAATAAAGTGTGACACGCCCATTTTTTAAGAGTTCTGGCAGTATCCATATGAACTAATCTACCAAGTTTTAGTCTTTTACTGTAAAAAAAGTCTGATATATATCCTTTTTATGGATTTGTGGGTATTGAAAGTAGGCGTGGCAACATTTATTTATAAAGTGAACGCCAATTTGACCCATAGCACCTACATACCAAGTTTGTCTATCAAAACGTTCACATCGCAGGAATTAAAATTATTTCTAACCGATAGCCCAGGCAGCTAACTTAGTTATAATTTTTAAATTGTAATGAACTGTAGTACATTAATACATAAGTAAATAAATAAATTAAATAAAAATATTTCTGAAAAGTGGGCACAGATATAGTCCTACCATGCACAATTTTTGCAAAGCTGTCGAGAGTAAGCGTATGAAATTAATAACCATATTTTAGTATTTAACGATGAGAATCGTCTGATTTATAGAAGTTCTATTAATTTGTGGGTAAAAAGAAACCAAGTGGCGGCCGTGGCGTAGCGGGTAGAGTGTGTGGCCCATACGCGAGGGAACCCTGGTCCGAATCCCACCTGACACGGAAAGTTTTTCGATTGAATTAATTTTTCTGTTCGGCAGTCATCTCTCTGCAGACAATGGCAAACCTCAGAGAATAAAAACTGCCATGAAAAGCTTCTTGAGAACGTAAGCCGTTCGGAGTCGGCATAAAACATGTAGGTCCAGTTCTCGATCAATTGTGTTCAAACATTTCACAACACTCACAACACAATTGATCATAAGAAGCTCGCTCAAAGTACTTTCAAGGACTGAAATTGGCCATTTCGTTTTGTTTTTTTTGTGGGTGGTACAAGTGAGCGTGGCAAATTTTATATATATATATTAAGGCGCCTCAAAAAAAAAGTGGTCCGGGTCACCTCCTGAAAACAAACTTTGGTTTATTTTATGATGATTCCCAAAATATTGCAACTCTAGCTTTAGCCGTTCGTGAGCTGGAATGGTTTGAAATAACCTCTAAAAATCGCGTTTTTGATTAATACTATTTATACCACACTACCTTCGGTCAAAAAAATTGTCACAAATAGTGTAAATCGATGAATTACATAGTTTTGTTTTTTTATTTTGTTTTAAATCTGCCCACACACTTAGTTATTGAGTTATTTGCAGTGATTTTTTAAATTTTTTTAATGCAGTTTTTATAAAAATATATATAACTTCCCCATTTATAGCCTGACTAGCTTATACCCGGCGCGCTTCGCTGCGCTCAGCGCTTATCCCCTAAAAGAGGGCGTAGCTTTAGTGAAGCCATGCTCTTATAGTAAGTTCTTACCGAGTTTTATTAATGTGTGACTTATTTCGAAAGCTATACCGAAAATTTTGGGTGCGGAAAAAGTACCACGCCCCTCGTCCAACACCCATAAAATGTTACCTGTGCAACGGCATGTGTAAATTGAGGTCGAATACTGAATTCCGAGGCTTTGCGACCTATAATTACAAAACTGTTCGAAATCGAAAATTTTAGGTGTATTTACGATCGGCAACAGACTTCACAGGAACCCTCTCAACGCTTTGGTATAAAAATTGGCTTAACGGTTTCGAAGCCTTTACGTGATTTACACATATACCCACATACGTATATACATTAAGTCGCCTCACGCTCTTTAGAAAAAAATTTGTTCAGTCTCGTTCCTCAAAATAATCCATGGCTTATGTTTTGATGATCCACAAAATATTGCGACTAAAAATATTGGCTGGTATGGCAGTTAGAAAAAAACAAACGGTCAGAAATAAGAGTAATGGAAAAAATTTTGCATCAAAAAATCTTATATTTCCGTTGGACCAAAGATAATGCGGATTTTTTGGATTGTTTTAACTTTTTTCATATTATTTTCACTAAAATTCAAACGAATCTTTTCCTAAACTAATTTTAGTCAAATAAATTGTACAATGTAAAAAATGTTTTTAACTTTTAACTAATTTAACTAATTTAATTTTTAACTACCGCACCAGTAAATATTTTTATACAAAACTCGATTTTTACAGAATATTTCAAACCATTCCGTGGCATACTGGTTGACGTGCGAGGCTTGTATACCATAGAACCCAGGTTCGAATTCTATCTGACACAGAAAGTTTTTTCAATTGAATTAATTTTTCTCTTCGGCCGCCATCTCTATGCAGACAATGGCAAACCTCAGACTGTAAAAACTGTCATGAAAAGCTTCTTGAGAGCATAAACCGTTCGGAGTCGGCATAAGCCTTGTAGATCCAGTTCTCGATCATTTGTGTTCAAACATTTCACAACACGCACGCATAAGAAGCTCGGTCAAAGTCTGAAATGGCCATTTTGTTCCTTTTTGTTTTTTTTTTTTTTTTTATTTCAAACCATTCCAGCTCACGGATGACTATCGCTACAGTCGAAATATTTGGGGAATCATCATAACATAAAGCATTATTTTGAGGAACCGACCCGAACACCTTTTTTTTGTGAGCAGCAGTATACACACACATACATTTTTTACAGATAGATAGATGAGCAGAAAAAGTATGTATGGCAACATTTATATAAGTTAACAAAACACAAATTGTTAGTTCAGAGCGATGCGACTCGCTTTATTCTTATTTCTCGTCTGACTCGCTTTACAAAAGGTCTAAAGTTCTAACATATAATTTGAGTAAATAATTTAAGCTGAGGAACGGTTGTTGCTGCAGTTTTTTTGCATTAAACATAAATATTGCATTTGTCCAACGGTAAGCTATGCGCACTGCACCAAGCAAAATAAGTGCGTGGAGAGTTAGTTGTTTTTGGCTAACGTTCTTGGGGCTCTGGCCTTCAGCAAACAAAGAGCTGAGCTTAAAACAGTAAGCTCCAACAAAATAAGTGCGTGGAGAATTAGTTGTATTTTGGCTGATGTTGTTGGAGCTCTGACCTTCTGCAACCAAAGAGATGGGCTTAAAAAAATAATCTCTGTAATGTCTGTCAGAGAAATAAACTGCAGCTGTTCCCTGTGGAGCTTTGCTCAGCAAAGAACTGAGCTTAACAAGAAAGCTCTGCGCACGACTTGAAGAAAAGCATAGCAACATATTAACTCTGCTTTGCAGATGATTAATGAGCTGATAATTCAGCTTCGTTAACTGCCCTTCTTCTTAAGATCGGAACGTCCTCGGTTCAATGAAATGTTTTTCTGCTCTCAGTTTTAACGCTCGTAGTTTTAATGTTGTTTTTGTTTAAAGCGTCATATTTAAAGCATGAGTTATATTCGCGTAGTCGCATATTTTTTTTTTTTACAAAAGAGTTCAATTATGAAAGCTTAAATACTAAATTCTTGCATAGCTTAATATAATAAAAAAAGATAATAATTCAAAATTGAAAAATTCATTCTTTGTTTAATTATGTTATTTTTGACCAATTTTATTTAATATGATTCTATAATAATAATTTTTGTGTTTTTCTTCATGTTTGATATTGCAATCTATTGTTCAAAGGAGAGTAATGCTTTAGAAGTATTAAAGAAATTTAGCGCAGATTGCTTTTGTGCACCTTTTTTCCATCAATCAAAACTGCAGTGCCAATGTCTCTTTCAACAACCTTTTCAATAAAAATTTTATTAAATTTGTTACCTAGCCTCTTATTTCTTTTAAGAAATACCTTTTCACCAATGTCATAAGTTCTTAATGTTTTGCCTACATTAATTCTGTTTAAAGTCTTTTCTTGCGCTTCAACCAATCTTTTCCTTATATTATCTAACTCTTCAGCGGGGTAATTGTGAAGTACGTCTGTTGGCTTTGCTTTGATAACAGAGTGAATACTACAATTATATTTTTGGGTGGCTAGTAACACAAGGTCGATGGTTTCATCTATTTGCTGTTGTTGTTTAATGCAGCGCGCTATTTCCAGCAAGGTAGAATGGAACTTTTCGACCTGACCATTGCTTTCACTGTGAAGCGAAGGTATAAAAAACTGTTCGATAGAGAAGTTGTCTCTGAGTAAATTCTTAATATAATTCGATTGAAAAGCCTTTTCGTTGTCAGATACAATGATTTTAGTATTATTAAATACCAACAATATTTCTAGCAGAGCGGCTTTTATATCTACAATTGATCTTGATAAGATTGGCTTCGCGATGGCAAATTTGGAAAACTTGTCCACACATGTCAAAAAATGTTGCTTATTACTAATGAAAATATCCACATGAAGGATTTCTCCTGGATGATTTGGGATAGGAGTTTTACCAATACTTGGGTTAGGTGGTTTACGTTGATACTTGTTTTCCATACATATTTTGCAATTTGCAATTATGGTTTTTAGTGACTTTCGCATATTTGGAAAATAATATTCACTAGAAATTTGCTGAAAATTTTCGGCCAAGCCACGATGAGCGCGGTTATGCTCTGTAGCTAACGTTTCAAGCTGATCATTCTTATTAGTTAAATCGATGACAAGTTTCTCAGTGTGAACAAATTTAATACCTGGAAACTCAGAAACTATTGCATTTTGTATTTCTGCTAAAGTTCTAAGGTCGCAATGAATACCATTAGTGACGCTGGGGTTAATTGCGCACTTTAAACAACGCATCTGGTTTTCTGTCGTATCAAAATAAATGGTATGTAGTATAAGTTTTTGGAAAATAAATTTGGTGCTTTTATTAAAGGAATCGGATTTAGACAACACTAATTGATTTTTAAACTGATTTATAGGATACCTTATAGTTTTAATAACGTTTCTTAAGGACTCCTCGCTGTGAACAGTTTGATCTACTTCTGATTCACTTAAAATATGGGCAAACTGCCTAGACAATGCATCAGCAACTTTATTTTCCTTTCCTGGCTTATAGTAAAATTTTGGCGAAAACTCTTCGATGAAGGATCGCCATCTTTTCATTTTAGTGTTCGGATTTTTCTCTGAAATTGCGAATATAAGTGGCTGATGATCGGTAAAAATATTGATCTCTTTGATTCCATAGAGGTAATGTCGGAGTTTTTTTAATGCCCATACAATTGCAAGAAGCTCTCGCTCATTAGTGGCATAGTTTTGCTCAGTGGCTGAAAGTGTTCGTGAAATCATGGTAATTGGTCGCCCGTTTTGAGACAGCACTGCTCCGAAAGCACTCGCAGAAGCATCCGTCGTCAGTTCAAAGGGGCGATTATAGTCGGGATATTGAAGGAGAACATCTTCGGATGCTAATATGAGCTTCACCTTTTCAAACGCGCGCAAAGCTTCGAGGTCAAGATCGATTTTTACGTTTTTCGACTTTTGTGCTCCAACTTGCCCATTTTCGCCACGAAGGAACGTTGTCAAAGGCTTGACAATTGCGGCATAGTCCTTCACAAATCGTCGATAGTATCCCGAAAGACCAAGAAATGAGCGCAACGCCCGAAGGGTTTTTGGGGTTTCATAATTAAGGATATCATTCACCTTATCCTGACAGGTTTTAACGCCTCTTTCTGACACAAGAAAGCCCAAAAACTCAACCTCAGTTTTGAAAAACTTAGATTTTTCGACTGAAACCCGCATACCTGCTTTTTCCAATTTCTTAAGAATACTATCGATGTTTTTTAAGTGTGATTGTTCATCGGGTGAAAAGATGATGATGTCGTCTATGTAGACGTGGCAGCATTTCCCAATGTCCTCACGGAGAACATCATCAATCGCTCTCTGGAAAATGCTTGGCGCATTTGTTAGGCCAAAAGGCAATCTACAAAATTCATACTTCCCGTTGTTAACACTAAAGGCCGTTTTTTGCCTATCTTTCTCACACAATACAATCTGATGGAAGCCTGACTTCAGGTCCAAGGTAGAAAACAATTTAGATTTTCCTAAATTTGCCAAAATGACAGATGTATCGGGTATGGGGTATCGATCAGGTATAGTTTTTTCATTTATTTTCCTGAAGTCGATCACCATTCGTAATTTCGGTTTACCGTAATCGTCCAGGCCCTTTTTTGACACAACATGCACAGGTGAATTGTATGGAGAACAAGACTCTCTAATAATACCATCCCTCAGGAGTGTTTTAATTTCACTATTAATGAAAGGAGCAACAGAAATGGGATAGGGGTAGCTTTTACTATAAATCGGGTCATTTGAGATAGTACGAATTGTGGCCTTAATAGTGGTGCTAAATGGTAGCGCTCTTTGAGGATCAGCGAAAGCATTAATGTTGTTACAGATCATCGCACGGAATTGAGTTTGAACGTGAACTGGAACTGAACCATCTTCAATTGTGATCAAATTTACTTGATCGCATGAGAGGTGTTGCAGCCTCACTTTACCATTTCGGTAAAACAAATATCCTACTTTGGTATCAATTTTTGCTTCGATTTGTTTGAGAAAATCGTAACCTATAATACCGTCAAACGTGCTTAGTTTAGAAAGCAAATAAAAGTTTGAGGTATTATCTAAAACATTAACCTGACATTTTTTATTTATGAAATTTGTACCGTTAATAGATTTTAAATTAAAAGGCTTATCAATTAGTTCAATACCTTGAAGGAAAGAAAAATTTTTTATATAGTTCTTTGAAGTGCCAGTATCGATCAACATGCGGAGCTCCTGACCATTTTTGTTTCTTTTCGTTATAAACGGCAGGAGCGATTTTAGTTTAAAAAATTCACTTCATCGCTATGATAATGTTCGATATCTGATTGAATCGTATTATTGTTGTCATAACTTTTGTTGAAATTATCTTCAGAAAATCCTTCAGAGCAATTATAATTATTTTGATAATATTCGCCATTAAAGCAGTTGTTTTCTAATTCTTCTATATTTGATTCTATATGTTCTGGCATGAAGTTAACCTTTTGCATCTTTTGGAAAGGCAATTGGTAAGAATTTGCTTGCTCGCGTGGGCGCTTAAGTGTCGTAGGCTGAATTGTATTTGGTTGTTGTGAATGAAAATTATTCGTAAAGCGATGTGGCTGGTGGTAATTTTGATGTTGTTGCTGTTGTGGCACAGCGAAGTTTTGGGGAATTTTGCGCTGCCTAAATTGGGATGTGCTGTTATCCAACTCCATTGGAATAGGTTTATCATGATACCTATTGCTTTGTTGTTGATTACTGCGTTGAAATTGCGGCATTGTTGGTATTGGTTTATTCGGATTCACTGAGTTGCCTATTGCAAAAGCTTGAGCGAATTCATAGCGCATATGACTTGTTTCAAGCTCTTGAGCAACTGCAAGAGCAGTTGGGAGATCTTTAGGTCTAGCGGAAAAAAGTATATCGCACATTGGACGACGAAGACCAGACACAAACACTCGCAAAGCATCCTCTCTAGCGCTATCGCTAAGAGCTTCGATGACATCACTATTACCACTGTGAGTCATTATCTGTTTATTAATGATGAGGCTCAATTGTTTGTCAACCCTATCATAATAATCACTGATTGTTAAATTACCCTGCCTTAGAATGCTAAGCTCATTTTGTAATACGTACAACGGCCTTTTGTCCGAATAAGTTTGGTCGAGCCTGGCTATAATCGCATTGAAATTAAGCACGGTATTAAAAGCTGAAAGAGTGGAGTTAGCACAATCGGTGATCTTATTTCGCAAAATACCCATGGCAACATAATATTTTTCTGACCCTTCTATATAGTAGTTCATAGCAAAATGCGCAGCACTTCGCCAAGCTGGGTACGCTAAGAATTCACCTTTGAATGCTGGCAATGATTTAATTAAATCCAAGCTTGTGTCATCAGCTTGAACCAAGGGGTTAATAGAAACAGGTAAATATGATTGCACACTCGGTGGTTCTAAACGATTAAGAGACAAAGAAAGGTGTCGCAGTTGTTCTTCAAGTCCCTGTCTAGTTTGCTCATTAGTCGAATTGACTATTTTTAAAACTTCCTCTCTACTTATGCTCATTTTTTAAATAGTTTTTAAGCTATAGACCAAATTTAATAAGATTTTGCAAAAATTATTTGGAGAAATCGCTTGGCTAACAGATTTGAAATGAAAAAATTGAGTTTATTTTTATTTATTATTTAATGATTATTTAAATGTCCATCATTAATTTATGTAAACAAATATCTTACACTTCAAAAATAATTGCTATATTTCTGGTTCAAGTAAAATTTTTGTGAAAATTTCTTCAACAACCGAAAAAAAATATAAACAGCTCGATTGAACAATAGGATTTGCCACTGTTTTAAATTATAAATTTGGTGATTCACTAGATTTGTTCTTTTTTGAATCATTTAAGACAGAAAATTTTGTTTTGAATACCTCAGTAATTCAAATAAATGTGGTAATAATTTTTAGAATTGTATAATTCTCTATTAAACTTTAACATATTCATACTATTCAAAAATATTTTTAGAAAAGAAAAAGAAAAAAAAATTTACTTATTTTATTATGACTTTAATTTGATTTCGAGTTTCGATCGACTTTATATGAAGTTTCACTTTTTATATTTCGGGTCTTTTAAAATAAGTTGAATTTTTTCAAGTTTGAATAATTACTCACATAAATTTTTTACAATAATAATATTTTTAAAGAAGTTGTTTGGTTGTTCATCCTTTCCAAAAAGTATTCGTGCTGAATGATGATTTTTCAAATAAATTTTTTATTAAATGTTGGGTCCTTTTTCCAGAAAAATGCCTTTGAGTTGGGCGCCAGTTAACAAAACACAAATTGTTAGTTCAGAGCGATGCGACTCGCTTTATTCTTATTTCTCGTCTGACTCGCTTTACAAAAGGTCTAAAGTTCTAACATATAATTTGAGTAAATAATTTAAGCTGAGGAACGGTTGTTGCTGCAGTTTTGTTGCATTAAACATAAATATTGCATTTGTCCAACGGTAAGCTATGCGCACTGCACCAAGCAAAATAAGTGCGTGGAGAGTTAGTTGTTTTTGGCTAACGTTCTTGGGGCTCTGGCCTTCAGCAAACAAAGAGCTGAGCTTAAAACAGTAAGCTCCAACAAAATAAGTGCGTGGAGAATTAGTTGTATTTTGGCTGATGTTGTTGGAGCTCTGACCTTCTGCAACCAAAGAGATGGGCTTAAAAAAATAATCTCTGTAATGTCTGTCAGAGAAATAAACTGCAGCTGTTCCCTGTGGAGCTTTGCTCAGCAAAGAACTGAGCTTAACAAGAAAGCTCTGCGCACGACTTGAAGAAAAGCATAGCAACATATTAACTCTGCTTTGCAGATGATTAATGAGCTGATAATTCAGCTTCGTTAACTTATATAAAGTGACCGCCACTTGGTCCCATTGCACCTATATACCAAGTTCCACTATCAAAACGCGTACAGCTCAGAAATTACAATGATTTTTGAAAAGTCGTCTTAAATAAAGTGTGACACGCCCATTTTTTAAGAGTTCTGGCAGTATCCATATGAACTAATCTACCAAGTTTTAGTCTTTTACTGTAAAAAAAGTCTGATATATATCCTTTTTATGGATTTGTGGGCATTGAAAGTAGGCGTGGCAACATTTATTTATAAAGTGAACGCCAATTTGACCCATAGCACCTACATACCAAGTTTGTCTATCAAAACTTTCACATCTCAGGAATTAAAATTATTTCTAACCGATAGCCCAGGCAGCTAACTTAGTTATAATTTTTAAATTGTAATGAACTGTAGTACATTAATACATAAGTAAATAAATAAATTAAATAACGACGATTCTCATCGTTAAATACTAAAATATGGTTATTAATTTCATACGCTTACTCTCGACAGCTTTGCAAAAATTGTGCATGGTAGGACTATATCTGTGCCCACTTTTCAGAAATAATTTTATTTAATTTATTTATTTACTTATGTATTAATGTACTATAGTTCATTACAATTTAAAAATTATAACTAAGTTAGCTGCCTGGGCTATCGGTTAGAAATAATTTTAATTCCTGAGATGTGAACGTTTTGATAGACAAACTTGGTATGTAGGTGCTATGGGTCAAATTGGCGTTCTCTTTATAAATAAATGTTGCCACGCCTACTTTCAATGCCCACAAATCCATAAAAAGGATATATATCAGACTTTTTTTACAGTAAAAGACTAAAACTTGGTAGATTAGTTCATATGGATACTGCCAGAACTCTTAAAAAATGGGCGTGTCACACTTTATTTAAGACGACTTTTCAAAAATCATTGTAATTTCTGAGCTGTACGCGTTTTGATAGTGGAACTTGGTATATAGGTGCAATGGGACCAAGTGGCGGTCACTATATATATAAATGTTGCCATACCTACTTTTTCTGCTCATCTATCTATCTGTAAAAAATGTATGTATGTATACTAAGGCTGCTCACAAAAAAAAGGTGTTCGGGTCGGTTCCTCAAAATAATGCTTTATGTTACGATGATTCCCCAAATATTTCGACTGTAGCGATAGTCATCCGTGAGCTGGAATGGTTTGAAATAAAAAAAAAAAAAAACAAAAAGGAACAAAATGGCCATTTCAGACTTTGACCGAGCTTCTTATGCGTGCGTGTTGTGAAATGTTTGAACACAAATGATCGAGAACTGGATCTACAAGGCTTATGCCGACTCCGAACGGTTTATGCTCTCAAGAAGCTTTTCATGACAGTTTTTACAGTCTGAGGTTTGCCATTGTCTGCATAGAGATGGCGGCCGAAGAGAAAAATTAATTCAATTGAAAAAACTTTCTGTGCGGTAAAAGTTAAAAACATTTTTTACATTGTACAATTTATTTGACTAAAATTAGTTTAGGAAAAGATTCGTTTGAATTTTAGTGAAAATAATATGAAAAAAGTTAAAACAATCCAAAAAATCCGCATTATCTTTGGTCCAACGGAAATATAAGATTTTTTGATGCAAAATTTTTTCCATTACTCTTATTTCTGACCGTTTGTTTTTTTCTAACTGCCATACCAGCCAATATTTTTAGTCGCAATATTTTGTGGATCATCAAAACATAATCCATGGATTATTTTGAGGAACGAGACTGAACAAATTTTTTTCTAAAGAGCGTGAGGCGACTTAATGTATATACGTATGTGGGTATATGTGTATATCACGTAAAGGCTTCGAAACCGCTAAGCCAATTTTTATACCAAAGCGTTGAGAGGGTTCCTGTGAAGTCTGTTGCCGATCGTAAATACACCTAAAATTTTCGATTTCGAACAGTTTTGTAATTATAGGTCGCAAAGCCTCGGAATTCAGTATTCGACCTCAATTTACACATGCCGTTGCACAGGTCACATTTTATGGGTGTTGGACGAGGGGCGTGGTACTTTTTCCGCACCCAAAATTTTCGGTATAGCTTTCGAAATAAGTCACACATTAATAAAACTCGGTAAGAACTTACTATAAAAGCATGGCTTCACTAAAGCTACGCCCTCTTTTAGGGGATAAGCGCTGAGCGCAGCGAAGCGCGCCGGGTATAAGCTAGTATTATATAAATGTGAGTTTTTGAATTGTGATCGCTTAATTGTTCAAGTTATTCATAAAAAAAATGCTTTTCGTTTCTCGCGAGTTAAATAAAAATCAATTGCCAACAAAAAGTGATGTAATAAAACATTTATTATTTTTGCGCGAAAAAAATAATAATCGGTCTTACGGGCTATCTAATTATCATCAAAACATGCTAAATGATTTAAGCAAAATTTGGAAAAGAGCAGAAATTCCGGTTATATCGAAGACTGCGATCCGCAAAAAACTTCAAAATTTAATAAAAAGCCAACCAAAAGCCATTCATGGCAGCCGCCACTTGTTTAAATACATTGAGTGGACGCGCGAATTACCGGCAGATATGCAATTTATTGTACAACGCTCTGTTCAAATTAATGGATTTTTTGCTCACCCAGAAAATATTTTACTGGCAATGGTTACAGATGAGAGCAAGGCGACACAAAAGGAAGCCTACGATATTATTTTACAATCGCGTGCTCATGACACACAAGGAATTCGCCAATTTAATGTCCCCAAGATACAATTCAATTGTGATTCCTATAAAAATATGATAGATTGGAATGAATTAAGAGCTAATACAGAACTGCCATGCATCCAGTTCTATACTCAACAATACTTATTAGAACTACACGACTCCAATGAAATTGTAAAAATTCCTGGTAATGAAAAGTTTTTAAAATAATTGTTATGCTTTTCTTAACAAACAATTTTCAGAATTTCCATGTCATTCACAAAATTCGGAACGTTTTGTACATGTGGTAAGCCAATCCTGCGTTTCGGTAATTGATAAGAACAGACCTGCACTTATTGCAAACAAGATTCAATCGCGCAAGCGTTACTGTAAAATTGAATCACGAAAAGATTTGGAATAAAAAAAAAATTATTTCTTTGATAAAACTCTAAATTGTTTTTTTTTTATCTTTTAATTAGCGACTTAATAAATAACCACAAATTTTTTATCATGTTGATAAAAAATGCATTTTTATAAAAGTGCTTATAAGGGTTAATTAACGACAGAAATGAAAAGCAGCATTCAGTACCTTTCCAATGATACCACGGAATGGTAAATCTATCTTCTATCTATATATATAAAAATGAATGTATGTATGTGGGTATGTGGGTATGTGGGTATGTGGGTATGTGGATATGTGTGTATATCACGTATAGACTCCAAAACCACCGAACCAAACTTTATGAAATTCTTAGGGATACTAAAGCAACATTCGGGAAGTGTTCCTGTGAAGTTTGGTGTTGATTGGGCAAGGGGGCGTGGTACCTCCCATACAACCCAAATTGGCTCTATCGCCCACAAACCAAAAAAATTGCTATATATCAGACGGTTTTAATCATATAAAACTTTAATTTGGTAATTTTGTTCAGATGGTTACTTTCGGTGACTGTACAATAAATGGGCGTGGTCACACTATATATACGCCCACTTTTCAGCACTAATTTTAATTCATGATATTTTCAAGTTTTGACAGTGAATCTTGATATGCAGGTGCTATGCATACACGTGGCAGTCACTATGTAAATATAAACGTTGTCACGCCCACTTTTACCGCCCACAAATAAGTAAAAATGCTTTATATCAGACGGCTTTTGCCGTAGAAGACTAAGATTTGGTAATTTAGTTCGTATGGTTACTGTCGGCCAATATTCAAAAAATGGGCGTGCACGCACTATATATACGCCCACTTTATCGGAATCATGCTTATTCCTGAGTTGTACACGTTTTGATAGTGAATCTTGGTATGCAGGTTCTAAAGGTCCAAGTGGCAGGCACTATGTAAATAGAAATGTTTTCACGCCCACTTTTACCTCCCACAAATAAGTAAAAATGCTTTATATCAGACGGCTTTTGCCGTAGAAGACTAAGATTTGGTAATTAAGTTCGTGTGGTTACTCTCGGCCAATATACAAAAAATGGGCGTGCCCGCAGTATATCTACGCCCACTTCATCAGAATCATGCTTATTACTGAGTTGTACACGTTTTGATAGTGAATCTTGGTATGCAGGTTCTAAAGGTCCAAGTGGCAGGCACTAGGTAAATAGAAATGTTTTCACGCCCACTTTTACCGCCCCCAAATTAGTAAAAATGCTTTATATCAGACGGTTTTCGCCGTAGAAGACTAAGATTTGGTAATTTAGTTCGTATGGTTACTGTCGGCCAATGTACAAAAAATGGGCATGGCCGCACTATATCTACGCACACTTTATCGAAATCATGCTTATTCCTGAGTTGTACACGTTTTGATAGTGAATCTTGGTATGCCGGTTCTATAGGTCCAAGTGGCAGTCACTATGTAAATATAAATGTTGTCACGCCCACTTTTACCGCCCACAAATCAGTAAAAATGCTTTATATCAGACGGATTTTGCCGTAGAAGACTAAGATTTGGTAATTTAGTTCATATGGTCACTGTCGGCAACTGCTAAAAAAGGGCCGTGGTCGCACCATATCTACGCCCACTTTTTCGAAATCATGCTTATTCCTGAGTTGCACAAGTTTGATAGTAACACTTGATATGCAGGTGCTCTAAGTGGCAGTCAATATATATATATAAAATTTTCCACGCCCAATTGTACCACCCACAAAAAAAAACAAAACGAAATGGCCAATTTCAGCCCTTGAAAGCACTTTGACCGAGCTTCTTATGATCAATTGTGTTGTGAGTGTTGTGGAATGTTTGAACACAAATGATCGAGAACTGGACCTACATGTTTTATGTCGACTCCGAACGGCTTATGTTCTCAAGAAGCTTTTCATGGCAGTTTTTATTCTCTGAGGTTTGTCATTGTCTGCAGAGAGGTGACGGCCGAACAGAAAAATTAATTCAATTGAAAAACTTTCCGTGTCAGGTGGGATTCGGACCAAGGTATTCTCGCGTATGGGCCACACACTCTACCCACTACGCCACGGCCGCCACTTGATTTTTTTTTTTGATCCACAAATTAATAGAACTTCTTTAAATCAGACGATTATCATCGTTAAATACTAAAATTTGGTAATTAAGTTCACACGCTTACTCTCGACAGCTTTGCAAAAAATGTGCATGGTAGCACTATATCTGTGCCCACTCTTCAGAAATAATTTTATTTAATTTATTTATTTACTTATTTTTTAATTGTACTATAGTTAATTACAATTTAAAAATTATAACTAAGTCAGCACTAGCTGCCAGGGCTATCGGTTAGAAATAATTTTAATTCCTGAGATGTGAACATTTTGATAGACAAACTTGGTATGTAGGTGCTATGGGTCAAATTGGCGTTCACTTTATATATAAATGTTGACACGCCTACTTTAAACGCCCACAAATCTATAAAAAGGATGTATATCAGACTTTTTTTAGAGTAAAAGACTAAAATTTGGTAGATTAGTTCATATGGTTACTGCCAGAACCCTTAAAAAATGGGCGTTTCGCACGTTATCTACGACGACTTTTCAAAAATCATTCTAATTTCTGAGCTGTACGTGTTTTGATAGTGAAACTTGGTACGTAGGTGCAATGGGACCAAGTGGCGGTCACTATATATATAAATGTTGCCATGACTACTTTTTCTGCTCATCTATCTATCTGTAAAAAATGTATGTATGTATAATAAGGCTCCTCACAAAAAAAAGGTGAACAAGTCGGTTCCTCAAAATAATGCTTAATGTTATGATGATTCCCCAAATATTTCGACTGTAGTTTGAAATAAAAAAGAAAAAAAAAAAAACAAAAACGAAATGGCCATTTCAGCCCTTGAAAATACTTCGACCGTTTGAACACAAATGATCGAGAACTGAATCTACAAGTTTTATGCCGACTCCGAACGGCTTATGTTCTCAAGAAGCTTTTTATGCCAGTTTTTACTCTCTGAGGTTTGCCATTGTCTGCATAGAGATGAGGGCCGAACAGAAAAATTAATTTAATTGAAAAAACTTCCTATGTCAGGTGGTATTCGAACCTGGGTTCTATGGCATTCAAGCCACGCACCTCAACCAGTATGCCACGCAATGGTTTGAAATATGCTCTAAAAATCGAGTTTTTTATAAAAATATTTAATGGTGTGTTAGTTAAAAATAACAAACGGTCAGAAATAATAGTTATGAAAAAGTTCTTCCAATCTGCACCAATAAATTTTAAATTTTTACAGTCGGACGAGAGATAATGCAGATTTTCATTACTTTTTTAACTTTTTTTTTAATTACTTTCACTAAAATTCAAATTAATTTTATTTTTTTGTTTTGCCATGTTACATGCTGATATCAAACAGTTTTGGAATTATAGGTCGCACAGCCTAGGAATTTAGTATTCGACCTCAATTTACACATGCCGTTCCACAGGTAACATATTATGGGTGTTGGGCGAGGGGTAAGGGGCGCGGTCTTATTCCGCACCCTGAATTTTCGGTATAGCTTTCGAAATAAGTCACACATCAATGAAACTCGGTACGAAGTTACTATAAAAGCATGGCTTCACTGAAGCTACGCCCTCTCTTAGGGAATAAGCGCTGAGCGCAGCGAAGCGCGCCGGGTATAAGCTAGTCCATGATAAGAATGAA